>OY856410.1:1442332955-1442932955 GCA_963693085.1 Alisma plantago-aquatica | reverse complement strand
TTCATTGAAGTTTCAACAAGTCAAGGAAATATTAATCTCTCAAGAAGCATCTTATATCAAACATATAATTATACTTAAAATAAGAAGAATAAGGAACTATGATATATGAGAAGGATTTATAAATGTACTATGTTGGTGGAACTTATGTTGATATATGGATGTAGTATTTTCAAGAAATATGATAGCCTACAACTGCCTCAATGTCAAAGATTACAATATATGAAGAAGAACAAAAAATAGAAAACAAAAACTAATTTTATAGAAAATTTAGGACCTCAGCCAATGGTAGGGCATAACCTGGTCATCCTTAATGATGTGATTCTTCATGGTGAATCATGGGGAGGGCAATAGTGAGGAATAAAAATTAGTATTTGTTTACCATGGTGATGGGAAGGAAAAATATTCTAAAATTAATTCATAGGAAAGTTTGATATGTTTTTGTCCCAGTGGGAAAACATGGTAAATCATATGTAACAAAATTAATTAAATAAGATTCATATTTATACATGGTATTTTATAAAGAAATTTCCCCTCCTCGTCCACATACCCATGTAACAACAACATTTTTTGAGTTTTTCTCCACCTCTATTTCTTTCCTCATGCACATATTACCAAATACATTTTCATAATTTTTCCATCTTTGTCAGTCTCCTTTCCATACTCCTTTCTCTTTACCATCTATTGTTCACCATGTAACAAACACAACACAATCTAAAAATGTCAAAAAATGGATGGGGTGGAGATTCTAAGTTTTGATTATTTAGCAAAAAAACATGCATGAAAAAAGCAATACAGTCATACCTAACACATTTTTTTGACTTCTTCACGGAAAGCTTCAAATTATCAAAGTCTAATAGTGGTACTCATTTCTCCTCAAAAAGAGATCAAACTGCTTGACTACTATGACTAACTTAAAAGTTGAGACAAGCTGCAAATCAAAATTTTCAAATTTGGTTCCTTAATAAACTAGAAAAAGGAGAGAACATTGATATTGAATTGTTGGCCTCGAGGCATACAAAGATCACTTTTAACAAACTTAATTAGTGAGACGGTTCAATATCAATACATGTAACAATCACATCCTAAAATCAGATTATATACTCTCTTAATTCAACAGATCGTAAAGTTAAATAGAGAAGCTAGAAACACTGTTATGATAGTAACATACCTTAATGATGCTTAATTAAGGTGTCGAACTCACCTTTATGCTCTGATTCTAGTTCTATATATCTGCTGGCCGTTGCTTCTTAGTCTCTGGTTGGTCACGACAAACACCATAGTATAATGAAATTGGTAGGCAACACATTGGAAACTAGTAGCAGGCAGCAACGTGGATTCCATTGCATTGAGTCAAGGCCTTGAGAACTGACAGCAGGTGAAATTTGTAGAGATAATATATTATGGAGTATTGAAACTGAGAACAACAGATACACCCATGGAATCCAGCGTTTGAGATAGAGAACGGCACATACCGTGTCTGAGACAGTGAGCAGAATGTAGAACGAACTCGCGAATAGGAAGAAAGAGTCGTGCCTGAGTGGAGATGATGGTTGAAATAACAGAGACTGGGAGATGACTATCTCGTTTGCGGCACATGAAAAATAACTGAGAATGCAGAATCAATAATAGGGTTTTGACTGACTTTCTCATTCGTGGTACCGATACTTATATTAAAGAAAAATAATCTATTGTATTAAGTGTGTTTTGGAGGGAAATAAAGGGGGGAAACACATTAATATTATTGTGAGGGATTATTGTAATTTAAAATTTGTTTATGAAGGAAAGGGAGTCACAAAAAAACTGACATTTTTTTAAGAACACGGTTAAGGGCCAATATCTTGTTGGTTAGGGAGGATCCCTCAATAATAGATGTTTTTTTGAAGGCTTCTTATCCCTCACAATTATCCTTCACTGAAACCCTTATTTTTTGTAGTGTTTTTTAGTCATTCAACGCTGATCATGTCTAATTTTTTAGATTCTTATGTACAAAGACATTTGGGCATTGTATCTAAGGCTTACTATTTTATCATCCTATTATTTTATCATTGGTTTATGGCTCATTCTGTGAGAACATGTTTCTAGTGTTGTAATTTTAATCATATGTACCATGACTCTTTGGATGACTATATCTTATGAGTTTGTGGTATGATATCTCATATTTTGATTATGCCATTAGATTACTTGTTTCTCTATGCTTCATCTCTGTTTGATGTGTGCTTTATGTGGTTGATTGCTTTAGCTTGTGCCCGTAGAGAAGACCCGTTCTTTTTAGCTCTTCTACCTCCCTATCTCTTGCAATGACAAAAGGGGAGAAGTTCTCTCAACCATATTGTTTTAACACTTATATGATCCTTTTCTTGTCAATTATCTACATATCATGTGACTTTTTAGAGGACCATATAGTATGTAAGTGTGCTATGGTTATTTGTGGAAAGACTAACCATGCTGGCTTAGGTAAGCATGAATTGAGGGGGAGAAATTCACAATGTTCAATCATGTACCCCCTTAAAATTCACAAGGTAAAGTTTTAACTCTCACATCCTTTCTCAAAGGTAAAAGATTAATTTTCAATATCCTTTTCAATATGTTGAGGAATGGTTTGTCCTTATAAAAAAGGAGGAGAATGTTGACCTAGGTGTTACACATTGTCCAGTTTGATAAATGACTTAACCATTCCATTCATATGTATCTAATATGTTTGTTTAAGATTGATTTTCGACATTAGGTACATGCGAAGGATCAAATCACTCAAGACCTAGATTGGTTGAGTTCAAGTCAAAAGCAATGCAAATGTGCATTTTGGGAAAACACTCCAAATTACCATAGAATATTTTTTTGTAATAATTTGTATTGATGATATGACTTGTAACAAAGATAAGAAAAAAATAGGGATACTTATTTCGAACGTTTGATCAGTTAAATATCATTTTGTAACATTCATTACAGACACTTCATCGGTCGAATTACAAACTTGACTGATCCTTAATAGATTTTGAGAATGATATTGATCGGTGGAGTTGTACATCCACAAAACTTGACTGATGACCTCTCTACCCAAAATTGATTTAAGTGGATCGGTCGAGTCTCCACCAGGACAAACTCAACCGATAGTTTAAATTAGCTTTGTCGCTTAGTGTGATCCATAGAGTTATCTTTATTGAAACTCGAACAAATGTACTATACAGAAAACATAGAAAAAGTGAATCTAACTGTTGGAGTGTTGCAAAACTCAAAATGATATCCATTGCAACCCTCCAAATGGCTAGAAAATGATCATAAGTGTTCCCACGCTCTAGTAGACACCCCCTTCTATAAACAAGACTTATTGGAGTTCATTCTAAGGTTTCTCATTCATGCTATTCAAGATCCTTGCCATAGTTGAGTACTTTTAGTCCACTTGAGCCCCTTTCTCTCTCTTAATTACACTTCATTTCATTCATATGAGTGAGTTAGGATCTGTGTGTGAGAGCTTCCTCATTGTACCCTTATAAAGTTATAAAAGCTTTTCCTTCCCAATCCCTTTCTTTAAGATCATGTTGATGAAGGCTTCTCCAAGTGAAGGAGGAGGTGCATGCTTCTTTGAAGAAGGTTCTTCAAGATTCTCTGAATGAAGGAGAAGGACAAGGCAGAAGATCCCAGGAGCTGAGTGGGTAAATCCTTTAAGGCTAAAGACTCAGTGCAAGAAGGGGATCTCCTTGGTGAAGGTATCTAGCTACTTGCAAGAGTGGATAAAACCTTGGTGAGGTAGAAGACTAGCTCTTAGATAGGTAAGACCTTGTTTGTAAGGTTGTTGGATCACTTGGCCTTAAAGGGAAGATGGATATCCTTGTCCCGAAAAAGGAAGGTCATTTGTTGTAACTCTTATAAGTGAATATAAGGAGGTCTCTCTAGGTAGTGGACTAACTCTCTACTAGTTTGTAGAGTGAAACCACTCTAAAATAACTTGTTCAATTGGTTTCTTCAATTTCTCTCATCCTTGCTATACATGTTTGGATTGCCATCAAATTGACTATTTCCAATTATGCCTGCTAGTTGAAGTAAATTGAAGGTCTAACTATTTTTGTGCAAGTTTTGAATTTATATTCACCCCCCTCTAGAGCCCTCTGATCCAAAAAAAGTTTCTTAATACTTTTATCAAATTATACTTCATTTTTAATACTTCAAGAGATTCATGTTTGAATTTCACCAAAAACAAACCCTATATCAACTGATCTTATCAGTGAATGTAATTAAGTATTTTTAAACAATTAACTCTAGCATTTATTCTATAAGATTTTCATTCATCAATGTGTATAAGTTCTAATAGAATACTTGCCCTCTCCACTACACCTAGTGAGAGGTAGTTTGTCATGTTGCTCATAAATAAGACTTGCATGTCTCTTGTTGGTTCAATAACCAAGAGAGTCTAGATAAACATCAATATGGATTCTAGATATGCATTTCTTATGTATGTGCTCCAGATGGCAATGATGACATTGTTTGAGTTATCAATTATAATCCTTTAGGTATTTACTATATAACATTCATCTTTAGATCCTTTAAATAAAGATCACTAGACATATGGGGCACTTCCATACAAGATCACATCTTTGAAATAGAAGCATCAACAACTCTTTATTGATAATCATCCTTGTCATACAAGATGCATAAATGTTTCTATTTTAGCATAAGGAAATAGCAATTCAACTAACTTTATACATGCCCAATGGGATAAGATAAATTCTAAATGTAAACTAAAGTTACAATAACTGTTTCAACGCATAGTCCACCCTTGCCCTTTCATAAAGACTTTTACTTCTTATCAGATCCTGCACATTAACATATGTCAGATCTACATCCGGTATCACATACGATGATGAAGTGATTTTGAATTATCTTATAGAGTTTAAAACTGCATAAAACAAAGTGTTGTACCCAAACCATGGATATTATATTTCTCTCATATTATTATTTTTAAAGTATGTTAATATTAGTCTTGTTGGAAAGTATTTTCTGCAAGGAATCTAATTAATCAAAAATTCATTTAAAGATGGAAAGTTATGAGCAAAATAATCCCCTCTCTCCCTATTTATCTCCCCAATCACTTTTTTATCTCCCTCATATTGTATAGTTGCCATTTTTGTATAGAAACCACAATTCCAATTAGGGAATACTCATCATGCTATCAGGGAAAGTGTGGTGGAATTTTACATTTTTGGATTTAAACTATGAATACATTTTAATTATACAATTTGATAACTAATGGGCCCAAATTCTAAATAATAAGGAGATATGCACTTATACAAAATGATGGAGTCTATCGTGTAATTACAATATACAACAATAGATTGGAGTCAGTGTGTGATCTTGATATATAAAAATAGGTTAGAACATATTGTGTTGCTGGAGTTAGTGTGTGATTGTAACACCCGGATTTTGATAACACATGAGCGGAAGCAATAATTTTTTTCTTCATCTGGGAGTGTCACAAACATGACAGTCATTGCAATTAAAGAAAATGAAACACTTTGCACCGAGTAAAATTGATTCATACTTAGTCATTGATCAAAAAGAAAACTACAACTCATCTAATATACTCTTTAAACAAGACTAAGCATAAAAAGATCTGTCTAAACTCTAGACCGCCTCGGTAGATGGCACCCCACTAGGCAAGCTGTAAAATCTCATAAACCTTTACTTGTTCCTTTGATTCTCAGCTGCTCCAAATCCTGCGGACATCACGTCCCCAGCTATGCATTGGGAAAAATAGTCGTTAGAGTAAGTGGCATGAGTATTTTCAAATGTACATGATTAATAATCTAAAATTAGCATTATAAATAAGGAATTACTATCAAGATCTGAGTAAAATCTGAAACATAAAATCTCTAATTTCTTAATATGAAATTCTTATCTTTCTATCTTATCTTTCTCTAAAGACATGTACCCTGGTACATGGATCTCATGACCTACGCCAAAGTGCCGATGTCTTAATTACCTTATCTAATTCCCTCTCATCATTACTCATGGATGAGAATATGGGCATCTCTAATCTAAGGTATCTTTTACTTACGATTTTTATATGACTGTGGCCACCATTATACAATAAGTCCTCCTCTGTGACACCGAAGTGTCCTCTATGGTGCAACACACCCTCTATTAGCACAACATCCCCTCTATTGACACTGAAGTGTCCTCTATGGTGCAAAGCACCCTCTGTTGGCACAACATGCCCTCTGAAATGGAGTAAACACTCCTCTGAATTGGAAACAGATGCCTCTGAATCACCCTGGGACTCTCTGAATGAGGACTTATTATATAATGTATTATGTGAAGGTTTTGAATTAATTATCTTAAGTCTATATTTACTAAACTCTAAATCTGAACTTATCTAAAACTGAGTACTCGACACATAGTTTTGAATCTAAAATCTGAATATGAATCTCTACTCTTTAAAATCTGAATCTGAATCTTTGCTATTATATTATGCACTAAATCTATATCTGAATGAAAATATGTACCTCAATTACTACATAATTGAGAATGGGTCTATAACCCTATATCATGTATCTTTATCAAAATCTAGCTACCCACACAGTGAGTAATCTAAGTCTAAATCTAAATCTCTTATTCTTAAGTTCTAAACTGAATCCATTATTGGATTTGAACATGTATCTCATTATCTGGGCAAACTTTATTCTAAAACTCTTATTTGGTAAGATTACTTCATTATACCAATTATATCATAAATGAGTCTAATGTCTCATGAGAAAGGATCTGACATGAATATAGAAATACTAAGTATACAAAGTATCTTAATTCAAGCTTATGAAAGTATCATAAGTACCACATATCTAAAAATATCAATTCTGACAAGATGGTTCAATCCTTCTTATAAAATATGATGTTACCGTGAAACTTTGCATATGAACTTACATATTAAACCTTAAATACCAAAATAGAAATCTTATAAAATATTGTATTACAACCTAATCATAACTTAATGTGTCATTATCTTATAATTCCATCATGAACTCATTTTTACAATACATTGTGATCCCAAAAGTACATTTATCTTGAAAATTGGATCATGTCTTCATATGTTCAAACTTGTATTCTCTCACTGTACTTCACTTCTAGATATTACTTATTCTATAGAATTTGATTAACTATTTAGTTCTTGAATATCTCTATATATAAGAAAACATGATTCTAATTGAAATCCTAATACATGGTTATACCTATATATATATGAGAATTTATCAATATACTTATACTAAAATCTAAATACAAAGTTATTCCCAATCATGAACCAAGCCTGACTACATTACTTGCATATCTTATTTTGCAATCTTGTCCATTAATTCTCATCATTCCTAAGAATTCTTATAGGAACATGATTCTTTAACTTTCTCATGAACCTGGTTCATGAGTCCTTATCACTCTTATAAATATTAATAACATATCTCTTCTCGAGATATTAGACACATGTAAGGATGTATCCATGAATGTATAAAAAATCATACTTGCATATCTCAACATCAAACATTAGAACTTTAGATCACATATATTATAAAGTCTTACAAAAAAATATGCTAAGTTTGATAGATATGAATACTCATGGGCATGAACCACTTACCTTTATATTGAAGATGTTCTTGATGTAGCCTTGTTTCCTTTATTCACAACATATATACCTTGTCATCAACAAAATTGTATAAGTCCATGTGTAATCTCCTCTCTTCATTTCTAAATATCAAACCCCCTCATCCTAATCCCCTAGACTGGATTAGGAATTATATTTAACTAAGACTGACTCTAATTCAAAGCATGTTTCATGTTTAAACATTGAATTAAAATTGATTCACACATTATATGGTATACACATACTAATATATTCATTATACTAAAAAAATAGCATACACACTAATATACAAGTATATACCTCATATACCAAGAGTAAACTCCATACATACTCACATATACTACTCTTACTGACTCATTATAAAATCAGATGAAAATATAATTATAATATTTTTCCATACGAAATAGGCACATAAAATACATGTTGCCTCACAAACACTCATGGATCAACTTACATAATGGCTACTTAGGCCAAAAACTAAATATGAATCCAATTATATATGAAACTCCATCCAAACTTTCAGAATAGTAATCATCCAATGTATTAAGATCATGTATTAGAATATCAAGTCATTTCATAATTAGATAATGGGTGAAATACCCAAAATATCCTTATTAGGGTTTATATCAAAAACCTCAATAAAACTTCATATAATAGAAACTAGGCTTTGGAATTATGTTAAGAATATCATAATACACATTTTGTAAAATTTGCATGAATTTCTAAATTCGTTTGCTATTTTTAATGCCCAAAATATTGAAATCTTTTATATTCTAGCAATCAAACTAAAATAAATATCAAACATCTAAAACACCCTTTGAATATATTTTTATAGGATAGTAAACATCATGAGATTTTTGTAGATACCTTATTTGATAAAATCTGAATTCCCAATCCCAAGATATGGATTTTTGAATATACCTCAATTTGGATCAACATCGGCCGTTGATTTGAGATCTAAGGGACTGTGGCATGCGGCCCCCTTTTCCTTGCTTTCTGGGTCACGGATCCAGCATGACCCGTCTCCTTGTTCACCCATGAACCTGAATGAATGAGGGGAGGTCCCATGTTCTATGTGTGCAGGCAGCCACAACCGTAGGGTTTGCCTTTGGCACCCTCAATCTCGACAGTCAGGTCGTCACAGCTAGCTCCCCAACGTCAGTTACCTCCGTCTGACCTCCCTGCCCTTTCCAACACTGTCGAGAAGCACCATTAGACCAAGATCATAAGTGTTAGCCTCTGCCCTACTTCCGCCACCATTGCTCCTCTCCACGCTTTCTCTTTCTCTCACCCTCAGTTTCATGTGAAACCCTAGAATCAAAGTCGTTGGCCCCTCATAAATCAGAATCCGAGGTTTTTATAGCCTCCCAAGCCTGCGATCATGGGCGAGGGTCCCCTTTTGTGGTGCTCTATTCGCACCCTGTAAATAGGGGCTACGACCTCCCGTCCGCGCAGACTGGGGTCGCCCCCTTTTTATTTTGTTTTTCTTCTTCTTTTTGATAAACGTCCAAAGCAAAGAAATAATTAAATAGCCTAGTTCATAGCTCTATTTGATCCCAAATTTTAGTACAAACACTATATTATCTTCAACTTTACATGAGCTAGATTCTAGGTAGAATCTAACTGGATAGACAATCCAAAACTATCTTTTAAATAAAAACTAGATAATTACAAATATAATCACCTAGGCCACTAGATAAATAAAAAACATCTAAATTTTCTCCCTTGATCTTGTATATCAAACATCCATCTATCAAAATTACATTGAGTATTTATTATGAACACAAAATGCTAAATCCCCAAATTTGAATTCCAAGGACCCAAATGTGAAACTTAATTGGTCCAATAGGGCTGGAATTGGGATCTAGGGAACATGGCCCATCCCTTAGTATTTCAAAGGGTCCATGAGCTTAATTGTATTCTAAATCATGAAAATATGTCTTCAATCAATATATTTTCTCAATTGAAGCTCTTGTATGACATATGTGATTAATATTTCTTTAGTTACATAACATGAAGACCTAAGCTAGGTCTAAGGCTCAAGCCATGAACTGGACTCATCATATTATATATTCGTCACATTATTGTTCATAGGAATAATTCATTTATATTCATATACAACCAACCACAATCATACACATTTTTTGAACTTAATTACGTACCTAGCCATGGTTATGTTCATTATGTCCATTGGCATGCCTTTACTAGAAAACCCCACATAAAAGGCTAACTTTAGCTATGAAATTGAGGATGTTACAATTCTACCCACCTTAAAATAAATTTCATCCCCGAAATTTCTCTAGGCTACTACCCACCTTAGGGTTCTGCTTACCTCTTCATTTATTGCAAGACACACTTATGTTCAAACGTTTGCATGAAAAGAGATATGTAATGTATTTTCATAATGATTTATGTGAGTATTATCTATTACCTTGGTCTACTTCTCAACTCATACTTAGGGTTTATGAAACTAAACTTGTCTCTATACTTAGAGCATCTACCTCAACCTTATCATGACTTCCTAACATTAGTTGCACATGGTTGTCTAATCTTGGGTTCTTTAGGTAACTCCTACATTCCTAGATATGTGGTGATCAGGCACATACCTAGAAATGTGGGATCCTGACATGCTATCCCTCACTAACCCACTAACACATATGTCCCATACCATATGGACTAGTAAGAAAGGAGAGATGCATAAAAGTCTTGTGCTCATGCAATTCCTTTTCAATTCTCAATTGGCTGGCCATAACCATTGAGAATGGAGAAGCAACACCATTAACTAGGGTTAGGTTGAAACATGAGACCTAGAATAGGTAAACATCTAGCTCTGACATCTCTATTTCTTCTAAGGTGAAAACTCTTTGTCATTCTAGGTCATTGTATATTTTCTTGGGAATCTATCCCTAAACCCTAATCTCTTATCTTCATCTAGGGTGATTATGAGAATCATAATTTCCTAGTGGCCATTTACCAAATTGCTCTGATACCATATTGTAACACCCAAATTTTCATAACACATGAGCGGAAGCAATACTTTTTTTTCTTCATCTGGGAGTGCCACAAACATGATAGTCATTGCAATTAAAGCAAATGAAAGACTTTGCACTGAGTAAAATTGATTCATACATAGTCATTGATAAAAAAGAAAACTAAAACTCATCTAATATACTCTTTAAATAAGACTAAGCATAAAAAGATATGTCTAAACTCTGGACCGCCTCAGTAGATGGCACCCCACTAGGCAAGCTGTAAAATCTCATAGACCTTTACTTGTTCCTTTGATTCTCAGCTGCTCCAAATCCTGCGGACATGACGTCCCCAACCATGCATTGGGAAAAATAGTCATTAGAGTAAGTGGCATGAATATTTTAAAATGTACATGATTAATAATCTGAAATTAGCATTATAAACAAGGAATTACTATCAAGCTCTGAGAAAAATCTGAAACATAAAATCTCTTATTTCTTAATATGAAATTCTTATCTTTCTATCTTATCTTTCTCTAAAGACATGTACCCTGGTACATGGATCACATGACCTATGCCAAAGTGTCGAGGTCTTAATTACCTTATCTAATTCCCTCTCATCATTACTCATGGATGAGAATATGGGCATCTCTAATCTAAGGTATATTTTACTTACGATTTTTATCTGACTGTGGCCACCATTATACAATAAGTCCTCCTCTGTGACACCGAAGTGCCCTCTATGGTGCAACACACCCTCTATTGGCACAACATGCCCTCTGTTGACACCGAAGTGTCCTCTATGGTGCAAAGCACCCTCTGTTGTCACAACGTGCCCTCTAAAATGGAGTAAACACTCCTCTAAATTGGCAACAGATGCCTCTGAATCGTCTCAGGACTTTCTGAATGAGGACTTATTATATAATGTATTATTTGAAAGTTTTGAATTAATTATCTTAAGTATATCTGTACTAAACTCTGAATCTAAACTTATCTGAAACTGAGTACTTGACACGTACTTAGTTTTGAATCTAAAATCTGAATCTGAATCTCTGCTCTTTAAAATCTGAATCTGAATCTTTGCTCTTATATTATGCACTAAATCTATATCTGAATGAAAATATGTACCTCAATTAGTACATAATTGAGAATGAGTCAATAACCATGTATCATGTATCTTTATCAAAATCTAGCTACCCACATAGTGAGTAATCTAAGTCTAAATCTAAAAATCTTATTCTTAAGTTTGAAACTGAATCGATTATTGGATTTGAACATGTATCTCATTATCTGGGTAAACTTTATTCTAAAACTCTTATTTGGTAAGATTACTTCATTATACCAATTATATCATAAATGAGTCTAATGTCTCATGAGAAAGGATCTGACATGAATATAGAAATACTAAGTATACAAAGTATCTTAAGTCAAGCTTATGAAAGTATCATAAGTACCACATATCTAAAAATATCAATTCTGACAAGATGGTTCAATCCTTCTTATAAAATATGATGTTACCCTAAAACTTTGCATATGAACTTACATATTAAACCTTAAATACCAAAATAGAAATCTTATAAATATTGTATTGCGACCTAATCATAACTGAATGTGTCATTATCTTATAATGCCATCATGAATTCATTTTTACAATACATTGTGATCCCAAAAGTACATTTATCTTGAAAATTGGATCATGTCTTCATATGTTCAAACTTGTATTCTCTCATTGTACTTCACTTCTAGATATTACTCATTCTATAGAATTTGATTAACTATTTAGTTCTTGAATCTCTCTCTATATAAGAAAACATGATTCTAATTGAAATCCTAATACATGGTTATACCTATATATATATATATATATGAGAATTTATCAATATACTTATACTAAAATCTAAATATAAAGTTATTCCCAATCATGAACCAAGCCTGACTACATTACTTGCATATCTTATTTTGCAATCTTGTCCATTAATTCTCATCATTCCTAAGAATTCTTATAGGAACATGATTCTTTAACTTTCTCATGAAACTGGTTCATGAGTCCTTATCACTCTTATAAATCTTAATAACATATCTCTTTTTGAGATATTAGGCACATGTAAGGATGTATCCATGAATGTATAAAAAATCATACTTGCATATCTCAACATCAAATCTTAGAACATTAGATCACATAAAATATAAAGTCTTACAAAAAATATGCCAAGTTTGATAGATATGAATACTCATGGGCATGAACCACTTACCTTTGTATTGAAGATGTTCTTGAAGTAGCCTTGTTTCCTTGATTCACAACATATATACCTTGTCATCAATGAAATTGTATAAGTCCATGTGTAATCTCCTCTCTTCATTTCTATATCTCAAACCCTATCATCCTAATCCCCTAGACTAAATTAGGAATCATATTTAACTAAGACTGACTCTAATTCAAAGCATGTTTCATGTTTAAACATTGAATTAAACTTGATTCACACATTATATGGCATACACATACTAATATATTCATTATACTAAAAAAATAGCATACACACTAATATACAAGTATATACCTCATATACCAAGAGTAAACTCCATACATACTCACATATACTACTCTTACTGACTCATTATAAAATCAGATGAAAATATAATTATAATAATTTTCCATACTAAATAGGCACATAAAACACATGTTGCCTCACAAACACTCATGGATCAACTTACATAATGGCTACTTAGGCCAAAAACTAAATATGAAGCCAATTATATATGAAACTCCATCCAAACTTTCAGAATAGTAATCATCCAATGTATTAAGATCATGTATTAGAATATCAAGTCATTTCATAATCAGACAATGGGTGAAAAACCCAAAATACCCTTATTAGGGTTTATATCTAAAACCTCAATAAAACTTCATATAATAGAAATCAAGCTTTCGAATTATGTTAAAAATATTATAATACACATTCTGTAAAATTTGCATGAATTTCTAAATTCGTTTTCTATTTTTAATGCCCAAAATATCAAAATCTTTTATATTCTAGTAATCAAACTAAAATAAATATCAAACATCTAAAACACCCTTTGACTATATTTTTATAGGATAGTAAAAATCATGAGATTTCTGTAGATACCTTATTTGATAAATTCTGAATTCCCAATCCCAAGATATGGATTTTTGAATATACCTCAATTTGGATCAACACCAGCCGTTGATTTGAGATCTAAGGGACTGTGGCATGTGGCTCCCTTCTCCTTGCTTTCTGAGTCACAGATCCAACATGACCCATCTCCTTGTTTACCTGTGAACCTGAATGAATGAGGGGAGGTCCCCTATTCTATGTGCGCAGGCTGCCGCAGCCGTAGGGTTTGCCTTTGGCACCCTCAATCTCGAAAGTCAGGTCATCACATCTAGCGCCCCAGCGTCGGTTACCTCCATCTGACCTCCCTGCCCTTTCCAGCACCATCGCGAAGCACCATTAGACCAAGATTGGAATTGTTAACCTCTGCCCTACTTCCACCGCCATGGCTCCTATCCACGCTTTCTCTTTCTCTCGCCCTCGGTTTCATGTGAAACCCTAGAATCAAAGTCGTTGGCCCCTCATAAATCGGAATCCGAGGTTTTTATAGCCTCCCAAGCCTGCGATCATAGGCGAGGGTCCCCTTTTGTGGTGCTCTGTTCGCACCCTATAAACAGGGGCCACGACCTCCCGTCCGCGTGGACTGGGGTCGCCCCCCTTTTTTTATTTTGTTTTTCTTCTTTTTTTTGATAAAGTCCAAAGCAAAGAAATAATTAAATATCCTAGTTCATAGCTCTAATTGATCCCAAATTTTAGTACAAATACTATATTATCTTCATCTTTTCATGAGCAAGATTCTAGGTAGAATCTAACTGGATAGACAATCCAAAACTATCTTTTAAATAAAATCTAGATAATTACAAATATAATCACCTAGGCCACTAGATAAATCAAAAACATCTAAATTTTCTCCCTTGATCTTATATATCAAACATCCATCTATCAAAATTACATTGAGTATTTATTATGAACACAAAATGCTAAATCCCCAAATTTGAATTCCAAGGACCCATATGTGAGACTTAATTGGTCCAATAGGGCTGGAATTGGGATCTAGGGCACATGGCCCATCCCTTAGTATTTCAAAGGGTCCATGAGATTAATTGTATTCTAAATCATGAAAATATGTCTTCAATCAATATATTTTATCAATTGAAGCTCATGTATGACATATGTGATTAATATTTCTTTAGTTAAAGAACATGAAGACCTAAGCTAGGTCTAAGGCTCAAACCATGGACTGGACTCATCATATTATATATTCGTCACATTATTGTTCATAGGAATAATTCATTTATATTCATATATAACCGACCATTTTTTGAACTTAATTACGTACCTAGACATGGTTATGTTCATTATGTCCATTGGCATGCCTTTACTAGAAAACCCCACATAAAAGGCTTACTTTAGCTATGAAATTGAGGATGTTACAGTGATCTTGATATATAACAATAGGTTACAACAAGTTGTGTGATTGTGGTCTACTACAACAGGTGAACACCTATTGTGTGAATATAGTATGCTACTGTAATATCCCGATGTTCTAATCATATAAGCAGAAACTTTTATTTTTTTGGAGTGTGACAAACATGATATATATAACAATAATAATAATAGACACAAACTATTACAATCTGTGTATGAAATAATTTTTTCTCATATCCCCAGATAAGAAACTTGTATCAAACTTGATAATAAAGTCCACATACATGATACTACGACATGTAGTCTGTCATAATATCTCAGATCGTATAGATGGCACCACACCAAGTAAATCATCTATCTTGATTGATTTATCTGAATATAAGTACCTCCGGACATCTAGTCCCCATCCATGCACAAAAGGAAACCTATGTTAGAGTAAGTGGTATTGAATTTCTAATAAGATAAACATAAATATGCTATAACTGAAAGCTGAAATAAAATCTAAAAGTTGTAAACTTATATTTAATCGATTTGTCTTTTATTTATATCTTTTATCTGATTTGTGGTCATCATTATATGATAAATCCTCCAATGTGATACTGAAGTGTCTTCTATGGTACAACACACCCTCTATTGGCATAATGTGCCATCTGTTGACAAAATGTGCCCTCTGTTGACACAATGTGCCCTCTATTGACACTAAAGTGTCCTCTATAGTGCAACACACCCTCTCTTGGTACAATGTGTCCTCTGTGACACCCACAATGTCTGGCAAAGTACGCCATCTGAATCATCCCAGGACTCTCTGGTGAGGACTTATCCTATAATGTATTAATATTCTGGTGTCATTTTCTATCTCTTTTCTTAATATCTTATCTCTGAATCTTTTCTAAATTTATATCTCTAAATATTAATCTATTATCGCTGACTATGTATCTTTGTTCTTTAATTATAAACTAGATGTAACTCTAAACTCTGCACTCTGAATCTGAATATGTATCTAAATTACTAGATAACTGGGATTGGATCTGAGGCTCTTATTAAGTATGCAACTTTAATTTGTCACTACTCACAATGATTAATCTAGATATAAAGTATGAAATCTATATTTTTGTTGTCTAAACAAGTCTTAATATGAAACTAATATTTAATTGACCACTTAGTTAAATTCTGATATCGAGTATATGACTTATGTGTCTAAAGGCTTGATAAATAAAATAAACTGAATAAATGAATATTAAGCAACTAAAAGTAGCTTAAATATTTACAATCTATAATATGATATCCTCACAATATAAGTTCATTTGAACAATATCTGATTAACAGAAGCATTATTGAATATGTGATGCACATGGTCAACTAAATGCATGAGAGTAACTTATTCTCTAAGATCATTTGAACACTATCTGATTAATATAAGCATTATTGAATATCAACTAAATGTTTGAGAGTAACTTATTCTCCAAGTTACATTGCATATGGGTAGACTGAATCATAATAATAATGAAATTCAATAGACTTTGCCCACTAACCTTATCTGAAGATAACTTTAATGTAGTTTGGATTCCTGACCCCATAATGCAATCATATGAGCATCATTAAAATTATATAAGTCTATGTGACATTCTTACCTAATATGGATAAACCCCTTATTTATTACTCATATAACTCATGGGTGTTTCCATAAAATTAGCGCCCTTCACTACTATAGATCCTTCCTTTGGCGTCGGTTATTTAAGCCCTTTTCATGACGGTTTCCAAGCGACGCCTATGTGGGCGCCACTAAAAGTCGAACCCTTTCGGCATCGGTTTTCCACCCGACGCCAAAACGCTTCGCGCCACAGAAAACGCGCCAGCAGGGCCCCATCGGCGTCAGTTATATGTAACTAAACCGATGCTATAATCATCTGTGCCACAAAAAGGGCGCCATCTAGGATACTATCGGTGTCAGTTTTCTACTACTAGCCTACGCCATATCACCTGCCGCCACGGCCGTGCTGGCCAGCACGGCCGTGCTGTCTGGCAACATTAGGCGACTGTTTTTTGCTATTAACCGACGCTGTAATCGACGCCATATCACCTGCCTCCACGGCCGTGTTGGCCAACACGACCGTGCTGTCTGGCAACATTAGGCGGAAGTTTTTTGCTATTAACTGACGCTGTAAGCCTTTGTCGTCAGTTTTAGACAAATAACCGATGCCTATGTTTTGATTTTTTTTCATATCTGTTTACATGCCTGTTGTGGCTGGTCAGCAGGATGTAGAAACCTACAGTTTAGTTCTGAACTGCAAGTTTATGATATCCATTGATATCAGCCAACAAACAGGCTACAAACCTACAAAGTCAATAAATATTCTTTTTACACATTCACACATAGGTAGATACATTCAGACATCAATTCAATTTTCACATTCACACATGTAGAAACATTCAAATACATGTAGAAACATTCAGACATGTAGAAACACATATATACACATTCATTTACAAAATATCATTCATCATCGCTATCAACATCCAAATTATATCTTACAGTCCCCACTGCTTGTATGGCTCTTGCCCATTCTTCTCTTACGTCATTTAATACTTCCATCATATATGGAGCATGTGCATCTTTTAAGGCTTTACCTATTGTGGGGTCAGTTTTAAACACATGCAAAGAGAATGATGTATATATATAAGTAATAATATATAAATAAGATTGATATATTTCATATATACTATCTAATGAGACTATATATAATACCTTAGGTATGACATTGATTTCATCTGCATGTTTGATAATCATGTCCATAAACCGCATCACATAGTATGCACATGCCCAACCATTGTCTTGTATAGCACACTATAAAATGGATACAAAATATTAAAAAATACAAATAAGCACAATTCACATAAATAACATATACATTGGAGTCGGGAACTTACTTTCACATTCTCCTAAATTATTGGCTGGTTCTTTTTACTGGAGACCTTTCCTCCAGCCTTTTTGAACGCATCTAAACCCCTACATATTAATGTAACACAGTAAATTGTATAATTAAATAGTAATGTAATAACATATGTTAACATATATAAAAATGAAATATTTCTCACCAGAATAATGCCATTCTCATTACGTGTCCAATTTTTGGATTCAATGTACTGTCCACAGGATCTATATAATAGATAGTGAACGTCCCGAGGAGAATAACTAGTAACTCCCAATGCTTAGCGCTATAGGTAAAAAAGTTAAAAATTAATAACTCAAAATCCACAATAAAATGTAATTTTCTTAAGTCCAAATTATAAAAAAAGTAAACTTACTTCACATTGAATGGAGCTATTATTATCGTCTTCTTTTTTTGACCAAAAATTGTAAAAGCATCACAACAGTATTCTTGAACACTATCAGGGTCTTTAGCTACCAGACTAATTAATGATGGAATAAAAAATCCCACATGTTCAAATCCAAATTGTTTACATTGAATTTTGACTAAGTAGCTGCAAAACATGTATTACATATGCATTAATATATAAGAAACCAGATCACTAGATCCTACACAAGGTATATGGATGTATAAACAAGATCTCACCTTATCCATGCCTCTATCATTGATGTATTCAGCCAATCATAGATAAACAACTCAATAATATCTTGTATAAATAGAGAGATTTCGTATGATAGACCTGCATAATCCACTTCTAAAGAAACAACTATAGGGCAATGTATATTATGTGCGCATAGCCATACTGCCATTCCCTTACAAGCATGACCTAATAGGAATTTTAGGTCAGTTGGAACCCAACTTGGTAATGTAGGAAGTGGAGGTGGAGGCCTAGATGTTCCGGGTGTCTTATTTTTAACCTATATATATAATTTCAGATCAATTGAACTCATATATACACATTAACAATTTAACGTAATGTAAATTTATCTTACAATTTCAGTAGTATAGATGACATCTTCCTTGGGCCACAATATCACCCTGTCTTTTGCCTCAACAAGTGTATCAATATCCAAGTGGGCATATGACAATGCAGCTTCTCTCCAATCGGGGAATACACATATCGGGCTCACATCAACGTAACCCTGTGGCATTAGATTCCCATGAATCATTGCCCCAGGAAGGGACGGGTAAGCCTGCGCCTCTACAACAATATAATCTTCAAATTTTAAGCAGCATGGCTTCAACGCCTACAAATTTACGTAAAGAATGTTATACATATATACATATCATCTTGAAAAGACTAGCTACTATGTCATAAATAATACTTACAATAGACGTGCTAGGTGGTGGGTGTACATGATTACTCGTAGCATGTGCATCAGGAGAAGAGTGGGTCGCCATAGGCTGATTAGAAGCCTGAGATGCCTGCTACCGTAGCATTTCTTCGTTGACCTTCTTAGAAACTATATCATCGACTCTCTTATTCTCCTTTACATGGATAAAAAAACATTAGCTTCTTATTATTGAATTCCCTTTTGCAGTAACATTCCAAAAAAAGAATAGGTTACCTCTTCTTGTGAAAGTCCTACTCTTGTGACAGGTTTGTGCTGGGATGGCCCAAAGAACGCTTTGATGCCCACACCAACGCCTGCACCCCTAACACGTCTAGGATGCTCTGGGTTACCCAGAGCAACTATCAATTCATCCCTTATGCCCTGAGAGATGAACATGCCCTGTTTCCTCTGCTCGTGCAGCTCCCGCTAATCACCATCAACAGAAATTGGTAAGTAAACACCACAAATAATCAATATTCGAATGATTTCTCTAACAGTTGTATTTTACCATTTTCGCATCCGCCTCAACAGTTACGGGCTTCATTATTTCACCCTTCTTGTTTTGCCTCCAAGCTATCCAGACATCATGGCGAGGCATGGGTGTGGTACATGTAGTAGAGGACTCCTGAGTAGCAGCAGACTCTGCCTGTAGTCTTTGGCGGATGCCTGCATAGCCCTTTGGACCCATTGTGTGGTCATGCACATTCAATGCATGCCTTGCTCGTTGTGCCTCACTGAACGCCTAGTTAGTATGCACATTGATTTGGTTAGTAACACTAAAGGTTAATCTTGAATAGGTGAATACAACGTATATTAATTAAATTGGGAGTGACGCTTAATACCTTGAATTCTTTAGTTTGTCTTGAAGCAACAAACGTGTCCCAATCTGCTTTG
Organism: Alisma plantago-aquatica; assembly: GCA_963693085.1. Classification (NCBI taxonomy): domain Eukaryota; kingdom Viridiplantae; phylum Streptophyta; class Magnoliopsida; order Alismatales; family Alismataceae; genus Alisma; species Alisma plantago-aquatica. The sequence continues at coordinate 1,442,912,708 of OY856410.1, read as the reverse complement.
TCCAGGAAGTTCCACTATTTAAGGGCTGACTTCTTCTTCTTATCACCATCTTTTATGTATTCTCGATTGAAATTTATCCTATAGTTCCTTAGAATCTTTCCAGTGTGTTGCATCACGCTTTTACAATGCAGCTTATCATCCAATGCAAACAAATGCTATAAAATAGAATTGCTATTAACTAGTATCCAAAAATATAATTGCAAATAATAGAATTTGTAATCTAAAAAATAGAATTGCAAATAATAATAACTCACGCATAAATACTTCCATATCAAGTCTTTCTTCTCCAGATGAGCTTTATGCCAATTATCATACTTAACACCACAATGGCTTCGAGTGACAAACCCAAGATAGTTTACAAATTATTGCGGTTCACTCCAATTGCATTTTCTGCATTATCAAACTCCACAACCAATCTGGATCCACTACCCCTTAGCGCTGTTAACTTCTTTAGCAGAGTGATGCCCCTTTTCTTGTTATCTTTTTGGTGATGCGCTTCAAGTGCCTCCAGTGCTTCAGAGGGTACATGTGCATCATCAACCTAAAATTTGACAAAATAAACACACCGAATTAGCCCAATATAGAAATATAGGATATATGACATAACTAGAAGATAATGAATTTCTATAGAAATATAGGATATGTTTTTAAAACTTACATTGGTATCCTCACCATGCTCATCATGGACATCATCCTCATCATGGACATCATGCTCATCATGGACATCATGGTCAGCCATATGAAAATGTCATTAAAAAGGCAAACATTTAACATTTGTATTAACTAGAAGATAATGAAACATTATATCTAAAAATGATATTGATATTAAAAAGCAAACATTTAGCATTTTATATAGTTCACATATAAAAATGAAACATATAAAAAAAATAAACATGCATGCCTCTAAAATTGCGATCTTTTATCAATAAGAAACCCTTCATTGTGATCTCCGCGCACATATAAATCATCATTAGCTTCAATATTTTGTAGAGTTGGCAACCCAACTGAGAATGGAATGGAGTCATCATACTTATCATAGTACTCTTCTTCATCTATAGGATCTTCAATGAACTGTCTTTTACCATGAAGAACAACTGACCATTTATCATTTGCAGGATCATTGATATAAAATACTTGTTTCGCCTATGATGCCAATATGAATGGTTCACCCTTCTCACCAATCTTTTCAAAGTTCACTAAAGTGAAACCCAATTCATCCACTATAACACCTTTGGTGTTATCAAACCAATTACATTTGAAGTGCAAAATTCTGAAATCTATGTAGTCAAACTCCCATATGTCTTCAAAGACAACGTAATATGACATTTTAGCTTCACGTGGACTCTTATCCTTTGCACTTGCAAAATACATAGTCGACACTTGAAGGGTGACCCCACTATTTTGGATGACACTCTTATCATCTTGGCGTTTTGTGTAATATGTGAACCCATTAATGTCAAACCCTTCATAGGACATAACATTCGATTTTGGTTTAAAGGTGAGGCATTTGATAGTTTATGTAATATCATCTGGTGTTTGAGATAGTTGATGTAAGACTTTATCTTCAAACCACTTAGTAAAAGTCTTGTTATGCTCTCTAGAAAGCCACATTGAACTGGCTCGAGGATGTTATCTCTTGATTAAATTGGTATGTTCCTCGATATAAACACTCACTTCATCCATGTTGTGTAAAATATACAAGTGACCTTGTTCCAACTACTCACGGCTGATTACTTTCACCCGTGATCCCAAAATTCCTTTTCCCTCCTCAATATTATTGTCATTAATGGGAGTGTCATTACCACTCAGAAAGTTATTGCAAAAATCCATAACCTCTCTCGCCACATAACCCTCAATAATACTCCCTTCAGACTGATAACGGTTTCAAACATCACCTTTAAAAATGCTCATGTATCATTCAAAGGGATACATCCAATGTAAGAAAACTGGTCCCAACATTTTCACCTCCCTAGTCAAGTGGAAAACAAGATGTACCATGATATCAAAGAATGAAGGAGGGAAATACAACTCAAGCTGACATGGGGTAACAACCACTTCTCTTTGCAAATTATCGAGAGTATCAGGGTCAATAACTTTGCTGCACAGACTGTTGAAAAAGAAACAAAGTCTAGTGATTGCAAACCTTACATGCTTCGACAATATAGATCAAATTGCCATGGGAAATATTTGTTGCATTAGAGTGTGACTATGGGATCCAATTTATAAAACACGAGATTAACTAAGTTAAACTGATGCGGAAGCGATTCGTTAGCAGCGGAATTATAAAAATCACTAAAAATTAAAACTTTTTGTAAAGAGATCTTCAAACGATAAAACTCTTTCATAAAGAAACATGATAAGTTATTTACAAACTGATCCATCATTACATCTCTGTAATAATCACATCTCGAGGGTTACAACATCAACCACCTTGTTAACTGTACAAGGTAAGATACAAAATGTCGAGGCATTATGCCAAAATATCAGATTTACTGAGTCCTAGGACCTGAAAGTACAGAGACGACACATAGGACATACTATCAACAAGACTTGACAGTCCGTGTCTCCACCTGAGGATCACTGCTGTCCCTGAGGTTGTTGCTGCTGCTCACCCCCAAATGGGTTCCTTCATCCTCGACGTCTACCTAAAGAGTTGAATCCCACGGGGGCGAGACAATTGAATAATTGTCCCATCGAGAGTTATAACTCTCCGCCAGAAGCATTGTTATTGCAATAATGGAATAACATAAAGCAGTAGAATTATAAACATTCAACATCAGGTTTAACATTGTGTAAACTAAGTGAAGCAACATTCTTTTAAGCAGTCATTTCAATTATAACTTAATCGAATGACAAGATATATAACAATAAGGAATATGAAGAACATGTATACTAGTTATTTAACTAGAGCACTATAAACAATGTATCATCAATCATTGTTTCTCGTAGTTCAACCTAAGAAAATATGCTACACGGCTGATTACATTTTACAAACATATTTATGCCCTGAGGAGATGAGTTACACCTCTCATACTCCAACCGACCATTACTAAATCACAATCGGTACCATACATAGGTTATCAGAAGAGCCGGGTTCCTATGACCTCATCTTCCTCAGTCAGTGTGAGGATCAACATGCAGGGCATCTTGTGTCTCTGCTATAATAGCTTTCCAAGGTATTCTGGCAACATCGCTATTAGAGTTATAGTGGCATTCTGTACTCTCTTCTCCATCGAGGGATTTCTTATTTATCTCTCATCGATGCGGTATTAACAACATCATCGGGAGATTAATGATACATCATCCCGACATAAACATATAATGAAGGATTGAGAGATTAAAGGTACATCTCATATCAAATCCTACATTAGGACGTAAGGATATTCACGTCCATAACCCCCACATACTCAAAAGTATGCTCTCCAGGAGTTCCCTTAGGAAAACCTATTTCACCATCATTTAATTTCTGACAATGATGGATCTATGGTCAGGGCTCTACATGATATCATTATACTTGATTATTTAAGTACATTACGACATTCTTTTATCATCAGGTATGTTTTCAAACATAAACCAATAAGACAATTTCTATAAAGAAAGAGTACTAATTGTATCAAGTTCATATCACATCTTGTTAACATTGGGATATCAATCCCAAACCATCTCATTATTGTGGTTCAAGAATATGGGTATTCAAACCCTTAGATCATTAGAACACTTGTTACCAAGTAACATACTAACATCAAGTCATTTAACAACATGACCTTGATTGTATCAGTGTAGATATTTTTCATGGCTCATATAGTCTATTAATCTCATATGTTACCTCTTACTAGGAAACATAGCATATCATTATTTTCAAAGCTTATAAAGTGCTTTCAATGAAAATAACATCACAACCCTTACCTGGATATGATCACTTCTTGATAAAGACCTGTATGACTAACACAATTGATAATATGCACATTGTATATATATCACCACAATACAAGTTCTTTTCAAATTAAATATAGAACACCACGACTGTGCTATCTTGCACGGTCGTGCAAGAGTAAGTCACCACGGTCGTGCTACCTTGCATGGTCGTGCTACTGACAAAATACCACGACCGTGTTACATTACCACAGTTGGTTTCTAGGGTTAGGATTCTTATTTAATCCAAATAGAGTTATTCAACCCCTTAGCTTGATTAGGAATAGTGATTCCTTATCTCATACTTCAATCATAAAGTTTCATGCTTAAAAGCATAACCCATAATTAGGGTTTACTGTTCATGTCATCACATCACCTTAGATTAGGGTTTACTATTCATATTTACAATGAATTGAGATCATAACATCATCATGTATGAAGATTACTTTCATTAATGCTCTCAAATTAGGTTAAGATTCATTAATCATCATAATTAGGATTTCCATGATCTCATTATGAAGGATCATACCCTAATTAGATGTATTCATACATATTGGAAGTTTATTACTTGATTCTTATTCATATAGGGAGTCTTCTCTCTCCTATTTCTATGAGTTGATGATTACATCACTCTTGATTAGACTAAGTCAAATCAATTTTTGATAACATAAGTTATGTCATCACCATTATGGTCATTCGGGTTTATTTGATCAAGGGATATTAATCACTCTATCCCATCAAGGGTACTTTTGTAATATTCACCATTGATCATAACATGCATTAACCCACTAATTACTTGATTCCTTAATTACTTTAAGTATCTCTAGGGTTTAGGTTAATAAACTATTAAACCATCTTTACCACTAAGGTATCAAACGATCTTGACCTATTTAGACCCCAAACAGTCTTGCACTTTAAACCCTCAAACGGTCTTGAAACAACTTTGAAACCGTTTGATGTTGTTGACCGTTTGGCCTAGTTTGACTTTTTGAAACCGTTTGGTAAAGTGCACCCTCAAACCATTTGTTCATGAAGACCGTTTGGTCATGAAGACCATTTGGCCAAGTTGACTTTAAAACCACATGAACACAACCATTCTTGAAACCACATGAACACCAAACGGTTTGGGATCGTTTGGTCCCAAACGGTTTTGAGAATGTTTGGTCCCAAACGGTCATGAGACCATTTGGACTCAAACAGCCTTGAGACTGTTTGGACCCAAACGGTCTTGAGACCGTTTGGTCCAAACCACCTCAAAACCGCATGGACCAAAAAATATCTCAACCACTTCAATTGAATTAGGGTTTCCAATGTTGACCCCCTCAATCAACCATGCACTTGTTAGCCACTTATCAATTGGGATAATTAGGTCAACACTCTACTAATTTGACACTCAATTGACCCTCAATTGATCACCAATTAGGGCTTGGTTCAATTGAATTAGGGTTTGGAATCGATCACCCTTCAACATGTATCAACATGAGTCTAATTGATTTACAACCATTGAACCATCAATCAATTTGGTCATGACCTGACCCCAAACGGTCTTGGGATCGTTTGGACATCCTCAAAATGGTCTTGAGACCATTTTCTGAAGTTCACACCAAAGACTAACTCAACCAACTAAGGTTTGGTTCATTAGATTGATCACTAGTTCAATAATTATTTGTACTTCAACTTATTGCCTTTCAATCTTCAACCACTTAACCATAGTCAACCCTAGACCTCCAAACGGTCTTGGGTGACTCCCAAACGGTCTTGGGATTGTTTGGACATCCTCCAAATGGTCTTGAGACCGTTTTCCCATTATGTCATCAAAACCCAAGTCATTCACTTAAGGGTTGAACCCTAGGTTTGGTCACCAAATCAGCACTTAATTGCTCAACAACTTGATATCATTGGACCCTCAATTGGTCAACCCTACTTAACCCTAGACCTCCAAATGGTCTTGGGTGATCACCAAATGGTCTTGAGACCATTTGGGTGATCCTAAAACGGTTTTGAAACCGTTTGGGCCACTCAACCCAAACTTCAACATGATTAACTCATTGAAATAAGCACTTAACCCGATTAGGGTTTAGGTGATTGATGTGCCTTCAATTGGTGATTTACTTGGAATTAGGTGATGATTTTTGGTGAGTGGTTAGTTCACATTATGTACAACAGTCCTTCAAATGGTCCATGCTTGGTCAACACATCCAAACGGTCTTGGGACCGTTTTCTCCCAAACGTTCTTGTGAAACCGTTTGCTCTTCAAACGGTTTTGCAAACCGTTTGAGCAAGAGGTGGGAGACTGTTTGCTAAAGAAAGATTAGGACAAACTTTGGAAATAATGACATCATCTTCTACCTCAAGAACATGGACTGTTCTTCACGGAATTGCTTGCAAGAACACTTAGAAGTCTCTAAAGAAGGAGATTAAGCAACATTTTCATGAAAGGAAGATGCATAAGCAAAACTTAAGGGTTAGAGTTATAAAACCCACCTTAAGGTATGATCTAGAGCTCCAAGCTTCGTAGATTTAATGGTGTATGAAGCTCCAAAGGTTTCCCAAGGTCCGTTCTTCAAGATTTGGATGGAGAAGATGGCTAGAAAGAAGAGTTGTGTAAGGAAAACTAACAAACCAGCCTTGTATTAGGGTTTCCACCATGAATTCGAGCTAGGTGATGATCAAAGCTTACCCAAACCAGATTGGTCGTCCTTTTCTGCTCCTGAGCTTCCTCTTGGTCAGTCCAAAGCAAGGAGATGAGAAAAAAGACTAAGGGAAACGTTCCCTTGCTTGTGGAAAAGGGTACTTATATATTTTTGAGTATTATCAAGGCAAAGAAAAGGATAGCTATTTCTTTTATTTCTTAAACCCATCCACTCATGTTTGATCCACTCTTGGCCACGTTTCTTCCTCCTTTTCACATGCAAAACCTCTCTTTTATCCAAGATTAAAGGAAAAGCAACCAAACACCTTATTAAGTTGCATATATGAAAGGGTCATTTGCTTAAAACTTGGTTATTTAGATATTAAGGTTATCTCTCTTATTTAATCATTCAAATGAGGCACCCTCCTCATATTATTTGGTCTACTTGATGCTAAGAGTCATGAAAGATACTCTAGAGGGTATATTTTACATGTTGCACCCTATTTTGGGTAATTTGCACTTTACACCAAAACTAGGTTTTAAAGCACAAGGATTACTCTACAAGCTATATCTTGGTGCTCAAGCTTGGAGAATCCATACCACTTCATCATATTCATTCATATGATGTCTCAACATCAGAGGAACATCTTAACATGTGCAAATTGCAAGTTAACCCTTCTACTTGGGTAATTTGCACATTAGTCCAAAATTAACAAAACACTGTTGCAACATTGTTCAAAAAGGGCTGAAAAAGAAATATAGGCTCCTCAAAAGCTTGATTACATATCAAAAGGTAATCACAAGCATCTAATTACATTTTTAAACAAAACACCTAGGGTTAGTTCATAACCCAGGTCAGGGATGTTACAGTGACAATCATGAGATTTAAGACCTATCAACTTTAGATCTTTCATTGATACCAATATACGGATGTTGGATGAGTAACCCTGTGGCACCTTAACATTTTCCAAGCATTCACAAAAAGCTTTCTTCTCCTTTCAAGACAATGTGTAACAAGCAGGAGGTAAGTATGTTCTTTTATTACCCATTACATGTAATTCTATTAATTCTGACCTGATTCCCATTTCACGTAGGTCCAATCTAGATTTTATCCCATCTTTAGTCTTACCTGGTATATTCAAAAGAGTACCAATGACACTATCACAGGCATTTTTTTCAACGTGCATGACATTGATACAATGTCTGACTGTGAAAGAACTCCAATAAGAAAGATCCCAAAATATTGACTTCTTCTTAAATGAAGAATTGTCACTTCGTGTGGCCATAGTACATTGTGATATCTCTTACGAAATTCATTGACAATGTCTTTTACTCTTTCATAAACAACATCCCCTGGTATAGGTTTAGGTGCACTCCGTTCCTCATTCCATCCATTGAATGCTTTGCGCTTCCTACGATACAGATGGAATTTTGAAAGAAACCTTCGATGACCAAGATATACAGTCTTGCCGCCATGTTTTAGTCTTATTGAATCAATGTTATCTTCACATATAGGACACACTTTAGCTCCTTTGACACTATATCCAGACAAATTCCCATATGCTGGAAAGTCATTAATAGTGCAAAACAACATAGCGTGCAAACAAAATCACACCTTCACCCTAGAGTTTCTTTAAGTCATCAATCAGAGGTTTAAGATAAACATAGATATCATTTCCAGGTTGTTTAGGGCCCGGTATCAACAACGAAAACATAATGTACTTATTTTTCATACACAGCCAGGGAGGAAGATTGTATATAACAAGCATGACTGACCAAGTGCTATGTTGGCTTCTCAATGTCCCGTATGGATTCATCCCATATGTACAAATCCCAAGTCTTAGATTCCTGTCTTCTTCACCAAATTTGGGGTACAATAGATCAATCTTCTTCCACTGTCGGGAATCAGACGCATGTCATAGGATCCTATCATTATTTTTCTTAACATCTGCATGCCACCTCAAATTCTTCGCATCTATCAGATTTGCAAACAAGCGTTGAAACCGTGATATTATAGGTAGATACCCCATCACCTTGGCAGGAGAACCAGTTTTGGACACCCCCGAAGTCGTCAATTTATACCGTAATGCACCACATTTTGGACAATCTTTCAAATCCACATAGTCCTTTTGAAATAATACATAATCATTCAGGCATGCGTGTATCTTCTTGGCCTCCATTCCCATTGGGAACAACAATTTATTTACCCGATATGTTGAGATTGGCAGCTCGTTTCCTTCAGGAAGCATTTCTTTCAACAAAGTTAACAATGAAGTGAAGCTTTTGTCGCTCCATCTATTGCTAGCTTTCAACTTATACAATATCAACACAACGCTAAGCTTTGTAAACTTAGTACAACCTATGTATAACGGTATCTCAGCATCATGCACAATGTTTCTAAAGATGGGAGGTGGATCGGTGTGCTCTACCCCACAACTATCCATCATCACATCAATGATGTCTACTGGAACTGGTTCGTTCACATCAACATCATCGGAGACAATTTCTTCTTCCACCCAAGCACTGCTATCGACATCCACTAGTTTCGGGTTTGAAATCTCTCCATGCCAGTGCCATTCTGTATAGCTTTGTACAATCCTATTGCACATGACATGACTTTTGATTTCGTCACCAGTGTTGACTTTCAAGTTGTTACCACAATGCCTACATGGACAGTAGAACCTATCTCCAGGTTGTTTCCTATGTTCCTCAACAAATCTAATAATCTGATCAAGACCAAATATAAACTCTGGGGTGCAGCGATTGAGAATGGACATCCATGATCTATCCATTCTATGATCAAAGAGAAAACAAATATATATTAGGACAAGATTAGGGTCTAGGGTTAACAAATACATGTGATGTCATTCTTATATATAATAAATGTACATGTACCACCTATCCCATCCTTGAACACCTAATCTCACTAGTAAGTGTATAATGTGTATTGAGTTTTCAAGAAAATTTCGGTAGCATTTCCCCGCTGTTCTCCAAGTACATATGTACTTAGAGAACAAACATGGAAATGCTACCGAAATTTTATTGAAAACCCAATACACATTATACACTTACATCCTAAGTAAGCTTAGGTGTTCAAGAACAGTCCCAAACTGGGGACTATCCAAGATTTACTCCTAATGAGTAAATCTTGGACAGTTTTCTAGGCCAACAAATACATGTATCTTGTCATTCCAATACCTACAATCCTAGTTTCATCATTCATATCCTAGGTTTCATGTAACATCATTTCATCTAGGTATCATATTCTATAACATTGATTTCAACATTTCGAGTGTCCATACATGTTCATCATCTTGGATAGATATGTAGATGTTAGGGTTTCATCACAATTGATGTAAGGGTTTCATCACAATTTTAGGTATCATATAGAGTATGTAGATGTTAGGGTTTCATCATGCAATAGGGATTCATGTAGATGTTAGGGTTTCATCACAATTGATTTCATCATAATTGATTTCATCACAATATATACCCTCTTTTCTTCCTTCTCCCTCCTTACCAATAGCAAGCACGGCCGTGTGGGCTGGCCACGATTGTGGCTGTGTTGGCTGAGCACGGCCGTGCTGGGCAGCGCGACCGTGGTCGGCCAACACAGCCACGGCTGTGGCCAGCCCACATGGCCTTGCTTGCTGTTGGTAAGGAAGAAGAAGGAAGAAGAATAGGGGCATGGAGGAAGAAGAGGAGGGCCTACCTATCGAGCAGCTAGCAGCGTGGAGACGAGTAGAGAAGCAGTAGGAGAAGGAGGCGGCGGCGGTGTGAGGAGCAGTGACACCGAGCAGAGAAGCAACAGGAGAAGGAGGCGGCGGCAGCAGCGAGCAGAGAAGCAGCAACAACAACAGGCAGCGACGCAGCAGGAAGCAAGCACGGCGGCGTCGTCGTCGGGAGGAGAAAGGCAGTTTCGTGAAGAAATAGAAGAAAGGGAAAGAGTCTGCTTCTCACAGGGACTATTAAGTTAATAAAAGGCGTCGGTTATCTTAAAAATTGACACCTAAACAGAATAAGCGTCGACTGAATATAACAACTGACGCCAATTGGACAATCCCTTACCCTAAAATTTTTGGCAGGGAGGGGGCGCGAACCCTTATCAGTGTTGGTTATCACACGACAATCGACGCCCATATGGTAAAAATTGCGTGCAATCTTTATCTTATTTAGGCATCGGTTATTAGGTAAAACACCGACGCTGTATGTTACACTTTGGGGGCAATTTGTTTCGCTCAAAAAAATTGGATTTCGCGGGCTATTTTAGGCGTCAGTTTCTTTTCTTCAGCCGACGCTGAATAAAAAGAGATACCCGTGTCTGGTTGGTATTCAAATATAGACGTCAGTTTTCCTTAATAGCCGACATGTAATGTTTATCAGTGTCGGTTTCGTTAAATAACCGACGCCTCAAAAAGTGACGTTGAATGTTGTTTCTGTAGCAGTGCTTACTGTCTTGCCTTACTAAGACATTTGAGAATCTCCACATTCCAATTATCTTTACTATGGTTAATCATATAAGTTAGAACTAAATGTCACATTTAAGGTCATCTTAATCAATTCAAGTACCTAGACTCTAATGTCAATGACCAACCATGTAAGATCAATCAAACATCCAAATCATAAGCTCTCTTTGCAACATACCTTCTCAACTTATGGTGTGACACTTTCCTAAAGTATGATATTCAGCTATAACATCAATTTAACATAGTATCAACATATATACACTGAATGCAATGATCTAAATTTTCTTTAATAAATCCACCTTATCTAGATATCTTACCAAGGTCTAGGATGTATATCAGGATATTCTTCGCATACTAACCTTTTCAACGAGGCCTTATACACACTATTTTGACAATCATATCAACCTCCATGCATTTCTAAAGTTTTTAAATAACTGAAAGTATTATTGTTCTAATTACCTTGCCTTATAATTCCCTTTCACGTAGTTGGACCTCGTCAGTCACGGCCCATTAGGGAGGAGTCGGGGTTCCGCCCCCTTCTTTCTCCCTCACTGGCGCAAACAGCGATTGCGACGCCCCTGTTTTGCCGTGAAGACAGGGTGCCGCCCATGGGGGTACTCTCTGGCCAGCCATGCTGTGCCTTCTCCAAGATGTTTCACATCCCCTCGATGGTCACCGTCTCACGCAATGAGCCCTTACCTTGCCTAGTAGTCGTAGGTTCATGTCGCCACCAGTTGGAAGGGCGAAGGGCCTCCGGCACCCCCGATCTGGGTATGGGTGGGACGTTTGACGTCAGATCTTGGCTCCTCCACCTCCAGTGATTTCTCTTCATTCTTTTGGAGAAGGTTGTGGATCTGGAGAGGGTTGGGGCCTCAACCCAAAACTGCCGCCACTACCTCCCGCGTCTAAGGTTTTTATAGGCCTTTTAAAATTCCACATGAACCAACAGTTCAATGTTTCCTTCCTGGGTTCATTGTTCAAATAGGCCATAAAATGCTATGTTCTTTTTAATTTCTTTTCAAATTCCACATGTCACTCCCGTTTGGTCTCAAAATTTGACCCAAACCTCATATACATACTATCTTCTATTAGAAAAATTCTCACGGCCTAATTCACTACCTAGACCACTTTAGTATGGTTTGTGTGATCTCACTTGTCCCATGACCTAGATCAACTACTTGAACTCTAAACTTCGCCAAAATTATAACACATATACTATATACAACAAGGAACATAACATCACTACTAATTTCATCACTACATGCATGTGAGAGCCTAATTCACATACATCACCAAACTACCTTTAATTTAAGTAAACATGGTTGTATAATCCAACTATATATATCATCAAATTGAGTGACCAGATTAACCTCAACTTTACCATACTTGAACCATGATCTTATTGTATCTTAACAAGCATACATGCATTATCAAATTTAGAATCAATGATTCTTACACATCAGAACTTATCAAATTGCACAAAAAACGCTCTCTACATACTTTTCCCTTATATCCAAACATTGTGAAAAAAAGGATGCAACCTTATTGTAAACATAAATCAATCCTATATTTAATTGGATCTAAAATAACAATGTAATGTGGTCAAGTTACAATGTTAACCCTTAAGGCCCACTAATACTCACATTTAGGTCAAATACTTCACATTTGGGCTGATATATCTCATGCTCAAACTATAAATATTTCATCATTAACTTTCTAATGTACTTACTAGGTCCTGAAAATTATGGTGTGACAATTACAATGTCTTAGAGTACGTTGTTTAATTATGGATTATAACAACAAGTTAGTGCATGTGACTATTACAATAGGTTAGAGCATGTTGCGTAAGTAGGGTCTTCTAAAATAGGTTTGAGTGTGTTGTGATATTACCGTCTATTAGCATAGTTTAGCACTTGTTGTAGCATTACCTATATTACAACGGGTTTGACCCATTGTATATAATTTGTGTTGTATAAATTATACAATATAAAACCTACAAATATGCATGTTGTAATAAATACACTAACTACAACACAATCAATATATTGTGTTTTCCTATTGTAAAAAATATTTTATGTCGTAGTAAAAATTCTTATAAAAATATCTAATTACTCTATTCATCAAGAAATTAAAGTATCACTTTTATTTGGATAATTAAAACTAAAACTTAAAAAAGATTCATTTTTGGAGATCTTAGTATTCGAGAAGACCAGCTCCTTAGTGGTGTTTCAAGAAATATAAAAAATTACATATTCAAATGATTTGAAATCTAATAATTCTCACAATGCGTTTAATAAAAATGAAGATGATTGTTTTGAACAAATTATCCATTATTAATATTAATAGAAATTATATATATATATAATTTATTGCTAATAAAAAGTTAATAATGAGTGAAAATTAGAAACATTAATTCATGTAAATGTCTCTCTTTATTAATATTACCAAGTAACATAATTAAAATCTCTCTTAAAGAAAAAAGAGAAAATGACACATGTCTCGCTAGAATAAAAAGTTAGTTTCTAAAGGAATAAAGGACTCACTAAGAGCAGAAAGAGCTTTCTAAAAGAATGGATGACTCACTGAAAATTCAAAGTGTCTTTATAAAAGATGGATGGCATTGTATAAAAACAAAAGACCTTTTAACAAATGATAGATGTGACTCACTATAATCTAAATGCTCTATCTAAAAAAATGAATTATATCTAAAAAAAGGGAATACATAAAAATGATGGAAAATTCACCAAAGAAGAATAAAAAGGAAGAAGATCACCCTCATCCTAATTTTACAAAAGGGTAAGAGATGAAGATCAAAAGGAACCAAGCTTAGAGCAGACAATGAACTTCACTATGAAGGATTCTATGATAATCATCCGATGATTAATCTCTTTCATGAACTACTTGTCACACCCCGATCTCACAATTACCACTAATCCTGAGATTAGGGCATAAATTGAGAATTTAACGTAATACAAAGATCACCCTTAACTTTTTTTCTTCTTTTTCAAACTCTTTGTTTTCTCACATTGAATCACATAAACAAACTTTACACGAGAATTAAACCTTGATTACTTTAATATGATCTCAACATTAATGATACACATCCATACATTCATTCTGTTTCTCATACTTCCATGTACATACAATATGATAATCAAATGCATTCTCTCTTATTAAGGAAATGAAGATACAAACATCATTTACAACTCTCTCATATCTATACAAGGACCTAGAGTAACAGGGACCGACTGAACTTAACTACACTCAGACTTAACTCTTGTGGCAGATCTACTCTGATGCAATGATATCTTCAATCCCCATGGTTTCCCTAAAAATTTTGAGTAGAGGGGTGAGCCTACTTGCTCAATGAATGATTACTTCAAAGAAATAGTCTAAAGCACTGATATAATTACAAATATACTTTTGAGCAACTGATATCAATTATAGCAACAGTAAGCTTTAAAGAGATTGATCATTTACAATCATAAATATGGCATGATACTCTAGATATCTACAAGAGAAAATCAATATATGAGCATGCTTGATTAATTTCAAATAGAACAATAATTCAGAAACATACAAAGAATAATTGCTGGGAAACTGTACTCGAATCTTTCTTAGCCTTTCTTACTTATAAGAAACTCTTTAAATCTATATGAACATATTTTATCTTATGCCCTATTCATATGCAGTGTACTCTACATATGAAGACTCGTAGCGAACTACAATCTCATCGTACAAGACTTAGCTTAAAACCCGAGAAGCTAAGCCTAGAACTGAATATGGGTCTACTTAACTCGAACCGTCACGTCTGACTAAGGTGGCTAAACAACTGGCATTTAACTGGACCTCTCCTTCTAGGATGAGTACACAGGTGGAGAGTCTGAGACACTCTGTGAGCCTCATATTGGTACACTCTGTGGGTACCTCTGGGTTACCTCCAGGATCTCCGGTTCATGTTGGGTAACCTATCTTCTCTTAGGAGACTTCCTTAAGGGCTTTGTCTCCCTGCACACTCTGTGGATGCGATCCGATCCCAATATACTGGTCGCTTCCAGGGTGGATCGTTTCCTCCCTACAGTGCAGACATCCGTAAGGAATCTACGGTGTTCAGGGCACCTATGTCTATTATTTTATTATTCTTAGAAAGCTCTTTCTACATTGTACCTTTCTCTTACTTATACTTGACTCTGATATCTCTATGGTACCACGTCTATTTAATTGAAGTTTATAACACAATATGTATATCATTCTAAACTTGGCAGAGCAATATTCTCAAACACTGTAATATACTGAGAAATCAACATTTTATACCTGCAGGCAGACTAAAATTCTTAAATAACAGAATACATGTCCCACTTGATACTTTATAGACTAGAATCATGCAATTGAACTTCTTAATACACTGATATGAGTTAATTACTTGACATATGAGTAATCATCATTTGCACCTATAAATTATTTGTACTTTATTGGAAAACATGCACCTCAACCCAAATCTTGAGTTGTGCATCACATTACATATCTTAGTTTAGCTCTATAAACCATTCGTTTATAGACCATCTGATAACATTTACCACAACTGACCTGTTAAACATCACCACATCTCATACTGAGAACATTAATATCAAAATACCTTGATTCATTGAACATCCTATCCTTAGGGTTTCATTTACCCCATTCACTTATCACATGGCTCTCATAAGGATTTCATGCGACACAAACATTCAATGAATAATGACTACTATCAACAAATCATATAGAATCAATATATGTATGAAACCTTAGAACTAAGCTAAATTTGGGTTTCCATGCCATTCACTGAGATAACATGCATCGATAATAAAATTGAATAAATAAATTCTATCATGTCAATAAAATCAGTTCAAATGGATTTCACGATATCTATTCACAAATATCCAACTGACGCAGATTTACCGTGCGCAAAAACGCAAGTGAACGCGTCGAGTAGTACAGGCCTTTGTGAGGCCCGAGTCGAACTCAGGGATATGTGCAATCGTCGGGGACTCCTACTAACTATTTTCGATCAGCTAAACCGAATAAAAAGTTGAGAGTTGTTGTTTAGAATTAAAAGAAAAATAAAAACAAAACAAAACAAGCAATCGATCAAATGTTGGTTTAATCAATTCAAAAGAGAATCTTTAGGGTTGCGGTTTCACCGCGGGTATTCATTGTATTAAATTCTATATAGCTACTCAATTTTATCTCTCTATCCGGGTAGTGGCCTGAAATCAGAATTTCCCACTGTCGTGGTACAATTCACTACCTATGTCTAGGTTGGTTCCACCGTTGTAGTAACCTATACCCTAAACTAGGTGCATTATAAACGACCTCTCAGTATCCACCATTAATCTTACACCGCCTTGTTCAAGGGATTTGTCAATTAATGTAAATTCCGTCTCTTTTCAGCCGTTAATTCTTCTTTCAAAGTAATTAAGGGCATTAGGTTATTATTATGGTGATCAAGCATAACAATATATTGGAGAAAACGAAATTATACCACGGATTTAAGAGATAAGATATGAATTACTATTATAAAGTCATCATACAATGAATTCCCGGGCTACTCCCGGTCCTAAAGATAAAGGGGATTAGCCCCGCATGTTCATCTCAAGCAAGTAAAATGTAGTAGAGAAAAGGGGAGACATGAGAAAAATGAAATTGAGTGGTGAAACCCCTGAACGGAGAAGGTCCAATCGATCCTTGGCGTGGAATCTGTGTTCTGCCGCCTTTCAGTGGTGGAATTCGTCTTCTTCAGCGTCCGGATCGGCTGGGGCGTGCTCTCATGCTCCGTTCTTCTCTCCTTGCTCTCCGGGATGTGTGCAACGGCTAATGACGTGACTCCCCAGTCAAGGGCGCCATCATTAGGTATATCTCCCAAATTAGGTCGCTAATTAACCACAGCCGTCCGATTAAGATCATTCCAAAGCAAACACATATCTTCCGATGTCGATACCATCGACACGAGTCGATGGTATCGAGCCAGTGTGGTAGTGGTCGGCTACAAATCCTTTCTTTGTCGTGCTTGACATCATCTCAATACCATCGACGTGGGTCGATGGTATCGACTTCCTTTAGGTGTCGGTTTTTGCAAGATTCCGACACTGTAGCCTCCGTGCGTCGATGGTATCGACTTGGTGTCGATATTATCATCTGCTTTTTCGCCAGCAACCTGATGGTAGCTCGATACCATCGACATCCCTATCGATAGTATCGACTCTTTGCTGATACTCACGGCTGGCAACCTGTGGTCCGGTCGATGGTATCGACGGAAGCAGATACTTGTTTTCCCAGAAATTCAAACACGAAACCACATAAATTCACACAAATAATAATATTTTGACAATTAATGCTCAAAACGATGAAATAAAGGGGATTTGAAATGAAATAGTAGCAAAGACCAAAGTGGATGAATTATGCAACATTAACCATAAAAAATGACTAACAAAAGCATAAAACACATATCAAACAGGTATATAAATGCGACTCAAAATCATCGCATCAAACTCCTCTAAGCTTGAACATTGCTCGCCCTCGAGCAACTAATCCTTAAAATAGAATTGCTAATGTCAACTGAAGAACAACACACCACAACCAACATCCCATATGACTCCCACCGGACATTCACATACCGACCCTCTCTAACCATGGAATGGTAATTACCCTGAAGGCGACAGTAATCATCCATAAAAGAAATTGACCTCAAAACTGATGAGCACTATCACATAAGGCAGTTAACATAATAAAACTCGCCGGTTCAGACTTGGTGCATCTTGTGATCTCCTATACTACGTTGCTCGCCCTAACTACCATCTACATGGAAGCAGTTCTCCTGATAAACCTTAGTGAGGAGAAATTCACGGTGGCCTACCAATCCGAGCAACAGGTGGATGAAGATGGGTGGTTCATGGAAGAAAGTGGAAGTATTATACAGTTTCAACATGCATAAAACAAAAATGTCCTAAATGATGCAAATGCACATGAAAAATGCCCTAATGCCTAAAATTGGGTGGAATGATGCATGTACTAACCATCCATCTCAAAACGAGATGGACATCTAATTAAGCTACATCATGTACTCAATTATCTTGAAATGCAGGTGATATTACGTTCCTTTCTCCTTCTTATTCTAATTGCTTCTAAATAACTCTTTTCTTCTTTTTTTTCATTTTTTCAGATTTTTCAGATTTTTCTCGTTTTCTTTTTTTTTTCATTTTTTCAACCCTTATATCCATAATTGATAATGAATATTTTATTGGGCTTATTTTTCTTCAAACTCAGAAATTTGCACTATTTAGAAGGTATGGAACAATTTAATTCACCATTGGAGAAAAATTGAGATACATGATATACTTTATGCATGAAAATTATGAATGCAACTACATGACATGCACCTAAGGGTAATGTGCATGTATCACTATTCTAATTTTTTCTTTCTTTTTATGCAAAACATATGGAAATAGATTCAATGCAGGACCTATCTATATGAAATGCTGTCAAAGAAGTTAAAACTATAAAGTACTTCCAATTCTTGTGGTGGATTGTGAAAAGCAAAGAGGTGGAAAGATCACAAGACTAGATGACTGAACCTTGGAAAGTTATTATGTGTCCCTCCTTACTGACCTGTGTAGTAGTTAAGAGGTTTCTCTCTCTTACATCCAATTAGAGTCTCATTACCATTTGGTCAGTTTAGGCTCAAACAACCATTTCCGTCCAAGAAGATGCACCCAGATGCATCCGAGGACGCTTCCGTGGTGCCACTCGTGCCCGAAGAGGTGTAAATGCCTCCTCTTCCTCCTCAGCCTCGTCATCATTTCCATCTTCGCCACCTTCGTTGCCGCCTTCTTCATCGGAGTCGGCGATGGCTATGATTGGCCACTGAAAGTGTTGCGCCCCTTCGATGTTGAAGACTGGATCAGACAATGAGCACTCCTGATAGGCATGGTTGATGTGGAAATGCACATACGGCAAACCATCTCGAAGAAGTAGGAGATTGGACCGGTGCAAATGTTGCAAGTTCACCTTGCTCCTAGTAGATAGAGGAGTGAGGGTCTGGAAATTCAAGCCGAGGTATGAATCCAGCTTGGTGATGAGCCCGCCGAAGTGAATCGGCACTTTTCGCGTACTCCTCTTCACCGCCAATACTCTTTGCAGAAAGAAGGCACCCCAATTACATTCCTGACGCTTCAGGAGCTTATACAAGAAGAAAAGATTCGGCTCCTGGAATTTGCTAAGGGATAGATCACCCCTAGAAAATAGCGTCGAACTGAGCATCCGGTGCAGAATCCAGATGAAAGGGTGCTCGAAATTAGCTACCGCAGCATTATGGTAGCTAACGGACTTCCCCAGCGGCACCGTAACTAGCTCGGCGAAGATGACGTCGTAGTCAGTGCGGTTGTCTGGGCGCCGGTAGTCGTTTGGCGAGTGGTTTCAGTTGAATATCTTGTTGAATTGCCGGAGTGTGAGGGTATAGTCGATGTTGAACAGCCGGAACGACACCCGACCTTTGATCCACTCGTGGTCGGTGGCAATAACGTTGTTGGGCACGACGCAGACGTCCAGCGATGCCATGAACTCTGCCACCAACTCCTTGTACGTGGGCCAGTCGCCGAAGAACGGCTGGCCATCTGCATGAAATTTCAGCTCATCAGGTCTTCGACTTGTGTGGCACACCTGTCCTTTCAGAACGTAGGCCAAGTTGGCCTCAAACCCTAAGTCACGGATCATGTCCCATTTGACATAACGGGTTGGCTCTATCTTCCTCTTTAAGATCTCCTCGTAGATCTTCTTCACCTCCGTGGATGGATGAATCAGTCGCGGGCGTGAAACCGACGCGGGAGGAGGTGGCAAGAACTTTGGGATATCCGTCGGGTTCGCACGTGAAGATGACACATCAGCTCCATGCACCATGGTTGCGAGAGAAAGGGAATAGGGAAGGAGCTCGGTGAAGATGGGAGAATCGAATCTACGCTTGATGAAGAACTTGCTCGTTGTTGCTCATCGACGGGCTTGCACAACTCTGGAACTCGCTCAGCACAAGTTGAGGAAGATTGCACTGAAGGTGTGATGTCATCTGACGCAACTACTCCCCATATATAGCTGTGGCCGGCGCTACTGTCTTCCCGTCGATACTATCGACGCGAGTCGATGGTATCGACTCAGGTAGCATGATCCGTACCTCCTCTAGTATTGACAATCGTCAATGGCTGGATCTGCGGGGCCCGGATTGCTGACGCGTCGATACTATCGACGCGGGTCGATAGTATCGACCCATCCCCCAGATCGACTTCTTTGTTTGCTGCGATGCCATTGATCTTTCTCGCGGGTCGTTGATGTGGCGCGTCGATAGTATCGACGCGAGTTGATAGTATCGACCCGCTAATTAGGGCAAAACCTCACGAGGCCCGGCCGCTGCCATCTTTCACTTGAAAGTGTCGATACCATCGACACGCCCGTCGATGGTATCGACTTTCCTGAGTCGATTTCTTCTATAAATCTCCAGAGATCTCGATGGTATCGACTAGCATCTCGATACCATCGACCTTATATGTGCGATCTGCCTGTAGGTATGTCGATACCATCGACGAGGCCGTCGATGGTATCGACGCAGTGCGATTCTTGCAGTCGTCAACCTATACCATGGTCGATACCATCGACAGAAGGGTCGATGGTATCGACTCTGCCTCATCCCTGCACATGTAGCAAACGATCACTGTATCTTTTTTACACTAAAAACTAAGTAAAAACAATTTAAACTATGAATGTAAATGAACTAATCTAAAATACCAATGGTTGGGTTGCCTCCTAACAAGTGCCCTTATTTAACGTCTTAGGCTAGACGACTTGAATCTCATCATGCATCCAAAAGTGAAGTGAGTTTGACCTCATTCACCTTCCTTGTGTAATCTTCGCCAAAATATAGCTTCAACCTCTGTCCATTCACCAAAAATGTCATCTCACCATCGCGCACCAAGATTGCGCCATGTGGTTTGACCTCTTCTACCACGAACGACCCACTCCACTGGGATTTGAGCTTCCCGGGATGCAACTTCAGTCGTAAATTGAACAGCAATACACTATCTTCTTTCTTGAACGTGCGCAACTGGATGTGGCGATCGTGGATTAACTTAGTGCGCTCCTTGTATATCCGCGAGTTCTCGTATGCCGTCATCCGTAGCTCATCCAACTCATTCAATTCAAGCAATCTCTTCCTCCACGCTCCATCATAACTCAAGTTGAGCCTTCTAAGCGCCCAATGTGTTTTGTGCTCTAACTCTACCAGTAAGTGACAAGCCCGACCATACGCTAACCTAAAAGGCGTGGTGCCTATAGGTGTTTTGTAAGCCGTCCTGTACGCCCACAATGCATCCGATAGTAGGGCACTCCAATTCTTCCTCGTGGACACCACCGTATGCTCCAAAATCTTCTTAATTTTGTGATTGGAGACCTCCACATGTCCTTGAGTCTGCGGGTGATATGGGGTACCTATGTTGTGTTTGACACCATATTTCTTCAACAATGACGAGAAATTCTGATTCCTAAAATGCGTACCCCATCACTGATGATCATTCGGGGCACTCCAAACCTGCTGAAAATGTTTTCTTTCACAAACTTGCACACTACAGTGGAATCGTTAGTCCTTGTGGGTATTGCTTCTACCCACTTCGACACGTAATCAACTGCTAAAAGAATATATAAATTTGAATTTGAGGACACAAAGGGTCCCATGAAATCTATGCCCCACAGATCAAATACCTCCACTTCTTGGAACACATTTAGGGGCATCTCCTGTCTCTTTGAAATATTACCTACTCGTTGGCAGGAATCACATTGCCTTACAAACTCGTAGGCGTCTCAGAACAAGGTTGGCCAATAAAGACCACTCTCCAGAACTTTAGCTTCCGTACGAGAGCTCGCATGGTGTCCTCCCGTAGGTAGTGCATGGCAATGATGGAGAACGCTCTCGTACTCCACCTCAGGCACACACCTGCGTAGGATACCATCCTTGTATTGCTTAAGAAGAATCGGGTCATCCCAAAAATAATATCGTAAAGAATGGAAAAATCTTTTCTTCTCTTGATATGACCAATCTTCCGGGATGATCCCGCAAGCCAAATAATTCACAATCTCAGCGAACCAAGGGTCTTTAGAATTAATTTTCAAAATCTGTTCATCCGGAAATGGCTTGGTTATGGGTATATGTAAATCTTTTTCATCCACCCTCTCTAACCTAGACAGATGATCCGCCACAACATTTTCAATCCCAGCTTTATCCTTGATTTCGATGTCAAATTCTTGTAAGAGCAAAATCCACCTAATTAATCTAGGCTTTGTGTTTTTTTTCTCCATTAAATGTTTAATTGCGGCATGGTCAGTCCAAACAACTACTTTAGATCCAACTAAATATTTCCGAAATTTTTCAAAAGCGAAAACAATGACGAGCAATTCTTTTTCAGTAGTTGTATAATTTAATTGGGCGTCATTCAAAGTCTTTGAAGCGTAGAAAATCACATCGGGTTTATTGTCCACCCGCTGCCCCAACACGGCTCCTACCGCAAAATCAGAAGCGTCACACATGAGTTCGAACGGTTTAGTCCAATCCGGCATTTGAACAACCGGCGCAGAAATCAGTTTCTCCTTCAACACGTCGAATGCATGTAGACATTTTTCATTGAAAATCAAATACACCGTCTTTCTCAAGTAGTTCAGATAGAGGTTTTGCGATTTTTGAAAAATCTTTTATAAACCGACGATAAAATCCGGCATGTCCCAAGATACTCCTTACCCCTTTAACAGAATTTGGTGGGGGCAATTTGGAAATAACTTCGATTTTTACTGGATCCACCTCTAAACCTTTTCTAGACACCTTGTGTCCTAGCACTATCCCCTCAGTCACCATCATGTGACATTTTTCCCAGTTGATGACCAAATGTGTGTCCTCGCAGCGCTGTAAAACTTTGTCCAGATTATAGAGACATTCGTCAAACGATGCACCATACACTGAAAAGTCATACATAAATACCTCAAGACAGCGTTCTACCATGTCAGAAAAGATAGCGAGCATACAACGCTGAAAAGTCACAGGTGCATTGCATAAACCAAAAGGCATTCGGCGATACACAAAAGTTCCATAGGGACAAGTGAAAGTAGATTTCTCTTGGTCCTTAGGATCGATTGAAATCTGATTGTATCCTGAATACCCATCTAGAAAATAGAAATGAGATCGGCCGGCTAAGCGCTCTAGAATTTGATCAATAAATGGTAAAGGAAAGTGATCTTTCAGCGTAGCGGCATTAAGACGGCGGTAGTCAATACAAACTCGCCACCCAATTACCAAATGGGTGGTGACAAGTTCATTTAAAATGTTTTGAGTGACAGTATTACCCCCCTTTTTAGGGACTACCTGCGTGGGACTTACCCATGTCGAGTCTGAAATCACATATATGATACCTGCGGATAGAATCTTTATCACCTCTTTCTTCACCACCTCCATCATACTCGGATTCAGTCGACATTGCAGTTGGATCACCGGCTTGGCTCCTTCCTCGAGCCAAATCTTATGCTGACACAAGGTAGGGGAAATCCCCTTGATGTCTGCGACAGACCACCCAAATGCTCCTCGGTGGTTCTTCAACACTTTCAACAATTGGTCCTCCTCTTCCGCACTCAGATATGTAGAAATGATCACAGGTAGCTTTTCTTGCTCCGCTAGAAAGGCGTACTTAAGATGCGGTGGTAGCGACTTTAACTCCAACTCCGGCGGGCTGATCAATGATGATTGCAGCGGAGGGGGGAGTTCACCTAAATCTTCATAATACCTCGCATAGAAACATGGAAGCATCTGAAGCATCTTGGCGCACTCCTTGAGTGATTTGCTTCTCATCCAATCATAAGTGATGTTCACTAAACAAGCATCCAATGGTAATTCTGGATATGCATCAAAAATTAAATCTTCTATAGCATCATCCTCCTTAGAGGGAGGAATGTCCTCATTCTCATCATTCGGGAATCTGACAGCCTTGCAAAGAGATACTACTTTGGTCTGCTCCATGATGTCTACAGCCAAAGTCCCTTTGTCCACCTTGGTCATTACATGAGCCATATCCAGAAATGGCTTCCCTAGAAAAAGTGAGATAGTGTTATCAAAATGCTTCATCACGTGGCATTGCTCCTTGGATTTAGGTGAAGTGACGCTGGAGGGCATGACCATCTCAAATCGGTCATCGGCTATACCCAAGGTCAACCGACCTCTCCCCATCTCAAGTATCATGTCAGCTGTAGCTTGGAATGGTCTTCCGAGTAGTAGCTCGTTGCCTTGCTCATCTTGCATCTCCATGATGACAAAATCTGCAGGAAAAACAAATCTATCCACTTTCACAAGCACATCTTCACAAATCCCATATGGTTTCACTACAGAGTTATCCGCCAATTGAATTGTCATGTTGCTTGGCCCTGACTCCTTCAATCCCAACTTTTTGAATGTAGAAAGGGGCATTAAATTGATGCTTGCCCCCGAGTCACATAATACTTCACCAAATTTGACTTTCCCTATATAGCACGAAATGTTGAAATAACCCGGATCTTGCCTCTTTGGTGGAAATGTGCCCATGATGAAGGAACTCACCTGCTCTTTAAGCACAACTACTTCCGTGTCCGGAATTTTTCTCTTCTTCGTGATGATGTCCTTTAGAAATTTCCCGTAAGACGGGATTTGCTCAATAGCTTCCAATAGAGGGATGTTTACTGAAAGCTTCCTAAAACTATCCAAGAACTATTTGAATTGATCATCTACCTTCCTTGCCTTAGCACTGTTCGGATAAGGGATCGGTACATCCTGTGCCCTTTGATGCGGTGGCACATAGGGTGTCCTTTTCTGAGGTCCCTCCTCCTCTACAATCGGGTCTTCAGTGGCCTCCACAACTATGTCATTGACTGATCTTGTGACCAGTATGGGAAGCTCCTCAGTGGGGTTAACTTCATTTTCAGCTTGGGGTGTGCTTGATTCATCGGCCCTGGGATTTAACAATTTCTTTCCACTTCTTAGCAAGATTGCCTTCGCTTGTTGGTTCCCTCCTGGAACATTAGTATTTCCCAGGAAACCTGGATGTGCCGGCTTCTTCAAACTGGCTATCTCTGCAGCCATCTGTGCCATAGATGTCTCTATTGTCCTCATTTGAGCACCATGGCTCTGCAGTGTCTGCCTGAATTGATTCATAAACTCCCCTTGCTGTTTAATTTGCTGGCCGAACGTAGTCATGAGTTATTGATTTTGCTTTATCACCTATTGAGCAGCTCTGTGCTCTTATCCTCCACAGCTGGCTGGGGTTTAGCATCCGGATCCTGCAAGAAGTTATTTGGCTCCTTCCAGGAGAACTTCTTATCCTTCCTCCATGAATAGTCGTTGTTCCTGTAACCTGGCTGCTTCCTCATGAATTTCACTTGAGCCTCGTCCTCGGACTCAGTATCCTCCTTTGCAAGCAATTTCTTTGCGAGAAGATCCATCTTCTCATTCAGTTCCTTTATTGCCTTAGATTCACCTACTGCTCGAACCTGCTCCACGGCGCCTCTTTCGCCCCATGATTGTTTCTTTGCCATGTTCTTTAAGATCTCCCAGCATCTAGTGTCTGTGTTATTCAAGAAGAATCCAGAACCGGATGAATCTAGGTTGCTTCTATCATGCTCAGAGAGAGCAAAATACAAGATCTTCACTTGTGTCTCCTTATCAAGCCCATGATGCGGGCATCGCCTGAGCATGATCTGAAATCTCTCCCATGTCTCAGAATAAGTTTCTCCTGCTTGTTGCGTGAAGTTATGGATCTTTCTTATCATGTCATTGGTCTTCTCGGGCGGGAAGATCCTCTCGAAGAAGACCTCAACCATGTGGTCCCAAGACTCCACATATTCATCATCTAAGTTATGCAGCCATTCACGCGCAATTCCCGCTAGTGAACTCGGGAAGAGCTTCAAGTAGAGCACGTCCTGTGGAAATCTATCGATTTTTACCATATCACAGTTCTCCACAGACTGACTTATGTGCGCGACGGGGTCCTCGTTTTTGAGCCCGTGCAAGGCATTGGACTTCACCAAGTTGATCAGAGCTGGATCAATCTTGTATGTCGGAATATTCAGCGCTTTCTTCTTTATAGGCCCTTTGGAAGCAGACGAGGAAGAAGCCTTGATCTTCTCCCATATTGTATGTGGCTCGTCCATGTCTTATTGTTCGTGTTCAGAATTTATATCCTCTAGCTCGTCTTGATTATAATCGCCCTCGTCTTCTGGTCCTGGCAGCGGAACCTCTGGTGCTCTACCTGCGTAGTCAGTACTACGCGTCTGCACCATGCACAATACCTGAAAATAGAAAGATTAAATTTAGTATAGTGCTTGACGATTGCAAATATTTAGAAAATAGATTACGAATTTTTGGAATGATAAAAAAAATAAAAAGGTGGCCTAGAGTGGCCACTCACAACACTCAAAGTGCCAACAAATTGCCGTATCCCCGGCAACGACGCCAAAAACTTGACGCAGATTTACCGTGCGCAGAAACGCAAGTGAACGCGTCGAGTAGTACATGCCTTTGTGAGGCCTGAGTTGAACTCAGGGATACGTGCAATCGTCGGGGACTCCTACTAAATATTTGCGATCAGCTAAACCGAATAAAAAGTTGAGAGTTGTTGTTTAGAATTAAAAGCAAAATAAAAACAAAACAAAACAAGCAATCGATCAAATGTTGGTTTAATCAATTCAAAAGAGAATCTTTAGGGTTGCGGTTTCACCGCGGGTTTTCATTGTATTAAATTCTATATAGCTACTCAATTTTATCTCTCTATCTGGGTAGTGGCCTGAAATCAGAATTGCCCACTGTCGTGGTACAGTTCACTACCTATGTCTAGGTCGGTTCCACCATCGTAATAACCTATACCCTAAACTAGGTTCATTATAAACGAGCTCTCGGTATCCACCATTAATCTTACACCGCCTTGTTCAAGGGATTTGTCAATTAATGTAAATTCCGTCTCTTTTCAGCCGTTAATTCTTCTTTCAAAGTAATTAAGGGCATTAGGTTATTATTATGGTGATCAAGCATAACAATATATTGGAGAAAACGAAATTATACCACGAATTTAATAGATAAGATATGAATTACTATTATAAAGTCGTCATACAATGAATTCCCGGGCTACTCCTGGTCCTAAAGATAAAGGGGATTAGCCCCGCATGTTCATCTCAAGCAAGTACAATGTAGTAGAGAAAAGGGGAGACATGAGAAAAATGAAATTGAGTGGTGAAACCCCTGAACGGAGAAGGTCCAATCGATCCTTGGCGTGGAATCTGTGTTCTTCCGCCTTTCAGTGGTGGAATTCGTCTTCTTCAGCGTCCGGATTGGCTGGGGCGTGCTCTCGTGCTCCGTTCTTCTCTCCTTGCTCTCCGGGATGTGTGCAGCGGCTAATGACGTGACTCCCCAGTCAAGGGCGCCGTCATTAGGTATATCTCCCAAATTAGGTCGCTAATTAACCACGCCCGTCCGATTAAGATCATTCCAAAGCAAACACATATCTTCCGGTGTCGATACCATCGACATGAGTCAATGGTATCGACCCAGTGTTGTAGCGGCCGTCTACAAATCCTTTCTTTGTCGCGCTTGGCATCATCTCGATACCATCGATGCGGGTCGATGGTATCGACTTCCTTTAGGCGTCGGTTTTTGCAAGATTTCGACACTGTAGCCTCCGTGCGCCGATGGTATCGACTTGGTGTCGATACTATCGACTGCTTTCTCGCCAGCAACCTGATGGTAGCTCGATACCATCGACATCCCTGTCAATAGTATCGACTCTTTGCTGATACTTGTGGCTGGCAACCTGTGGTCCGGTCGATGGTATCGAATTCCGTCGATGGTATCGATGAAAGCAAATACTTGTTTTCCCTGAAATTCAAATACGAAACCACATAAATTCACACAAATAATAATATTTTGACAATTAATGCTCAAAATGATGAAATAAAGAGGATTTGACATAAAATAGTAGCAAAGACCAAAGTGGATGAATTATGCAACATTAACCATACAAAATGACTAATAAAAGCATAAAACACATATCAAACAGGTCTATAAATGCGACTCAAAATCATCGCATCACCAACTTTCCTCGCATCTAGGGTTTCACCCTCTTTACTGAGATATCAAGCAAACACTATTCACCTTAAATGAAATCCAAGATAGTATCTGACATATATGTACTATGAATTTAGATAAACAATCATTCATAACCAAGGGAATCCAGATAAACAAATTTCTCTATTTGATTATACATCAATTTCAGTCATAGACAATTTCCCTATATTTGAGTTTACTCTTATGACCTCTGCAAATACTTAGGAATTCTTATTAGGATGTATTGTATACATTTCTAATATGATTTTATCATCTGAAATTCATACAAACAGAGGAAGAATGCGTTTCATATCATTTTGCAACAACTTAGATCAAACACACAATTCAATGTTTGTAGTCGCATACTAAGCAATTAAAGATTATGGATGATTTAACCAATTTTCGTGCAATATACTATTTAAAGGAAGTTCCCAATCACCCTATGGTGTGAAAACACCTTAAAAATGTAGTTCATTCTTGAAAATCTCAATCTCATATCAAATCCCTAGCAATTCACCCGATTCTTATTCCTTTCAACTCGAAAACCCTAAAAATGAGGGATTATGAAGAAAGAGTGAGAAAAGGGGAAGTTTTAATACCATTTTGGATCAAATCATAGGAGGGACGGAATCTTGACATGTGAGAGAAGATTCACCATTAAAGTCTATGCAAAGAAGCTAAACTTACATGATTTCATCATTCCTCGGACCGCAAAACCCTAGGTCAGCATCTCCATCACTTTCTCCTCTCAAACCCTAACTCTCCCTCTCTCTCTAGGATTTTGTTTCTCTGGATTGAATCACGAATTATGAGAGCTCCTTGTGTGTTAGGTTGACCATATAGAGCAATTGAGCTACTTGGGTCAATTGCACATTGACCCCTCACTATACTTTCTCTTATTTCAGTTGAATTATCTGTCATAAAAATATTTTGTAATTCGTCTACTGATAAGGACTAAATGCATCAAAAAATTATGAATTTTAAATGTTGTTTATGATTGAGTTTTAGATCTCCATTTAAAATTTCATATCATTTGGAGTTACCAATAAATAAATAAAAATAAAACACTACACTGCTAAAAAGCACTCTGTCAGCATTTTGGTCGAGTATAGTTTGACTGAGAACCACTTCAAAGAACACTCAAATATTCTGAAAATTTTCTCCAATATGAGTGATTGAGTTATCCATATCATATACAAAATTCAATTAAATAAAAAATTTGTAGAAAATATAAAAATCATTTACCACACTGCTATCCTGATCAAACTCCATATTCATGTACTATCAAAACCCTAATTTTTGCCCATTAGGGTTTACATTTCTCAAACCCTAATTCTTTAAACTAAAATCATAGTTATAGTTTCTTCTTAGGTTTGAAACATCACAATTTATCTACTATCATTAATCAAGTCTAAACGATGTTCAATCTAATCTAGCATGTAATCATTCAGGTAAACCCTAGTTTACCAATTAAGCACAAACATGGTCATTACAATTCTCACCCCGTTAAAAAGTTTCATCCCCAAAACATAAATATGCAAACAAAGTATATTCAAAGTTTATTTTAAGCTTCTAAAATCTTACATGTCATTATATTCTTGTATTTCATACTTGAATGCAGTTTTCAACTTTATGTCCTTTATTTCTTTTCTAACCACAACATGTTTGAAATAGTTCTCAATGATAACAAATAAATTCTCTATGCCACAATCAATCATAGGATAGAGAGAGAAACAACCATTTCAATAATTTTAAACTCTTGAGGTGTTACCTCAACATTGATAATCTGATCCAAATATCTCAATTCATACGGCTCAATATGTACTATTATTATGTATTACCTCTAAGTCACAAAAGAGAGTTCACCATGTTCTTTTGAATTTTACTATTATGCTACTCAAATAGCAAAATAGTCTTGAGTTGGAAGACTAGATTCAATAACAATTGTACAATACTACTCATGACATCCCCATTACATCATGGATGCATAAGGTGAAGCATTACCATCACATTCCATATTATTCTCAAGTATGAACCCACACATAATTCAAGGTGTAACCATCGTGTTATAGCATACTAGGGTTTCAACAACAGTAACAAAGTACTCCATGATCGCATTAGTTATCCAAGGACTATTCATACCCAATTACCATCACTTAGTTATATTAAAGCTAGGTATAACAAGCTATACCTCATTAGGGTTACATATCAATACAATATGGTTATCATCCCTTCTATTCATATGAGTGAATAGGTAAGACTACCTTATTTAGGGTAACCCTACATTTGTTTTATCATCATTTGACCCATATCACCATACAAAAATTGTACAATACTAAGATGGATTATTGGTATGAATGACTACAACTATCAGACACCTTTAATTAACATATTGCTTGCATATGTACACTGAAATCATATGTAGAACCAATTTACATCCCTTCATATACCTTCAACAAATTATACTTCTAAAAATAAATTCACATATCACTAAAAGCCATTGTTTTCTCTTATCTCTCTCCTCATTCACTACTACTTACTTTTTGCTACTTATCCTTCTCATTTTAATCATGTAGATTAAACATTCCTAAAATTGAAACATACAAGGTACAAAAAGATTATTCATCATTCTTGCTATCACTGCAAGAATTTATCTCATATCGCACTTCACTCATGTTATAGTTCTCCTTTTATTCAAAACACACTTGTTACATTTCAAATTTATATCTTACTCTTTACTCCGAATCATTTTCATATTTTTTATCTACCTTTCAGATTAGCTATCTTTAAACCCTTGATTACTATCAGTTCTAGTTTACTTCTCATAGTGCAAATATCATGATCTTATTTTATAGAGATGCTAGTATTCAAGGTCAAATCACTAGTGACATCCCTTGAACTACTACAACTCTAAACATTCTAGGGTTTGGTCCTTATCAGTAGCATGATGTTATTGTGATGTGACTTTGCTCCCTTAATTTGAAATTCAAACTTTGGATCTCTCAAGTTTTACTAAAGTATTCTTTATATTATCGATTGAATTTCCTTTCTCTTACTTGTCCGTTCAGATAGATTACATTCTCAATTACACTGTTAGGGTTTCATCATCATATTGTGTGTCATTATTACATTCACTAGATGTCTCTACCACGGTGGTTATGCATCATATATGGCTCATTTTCTTATCACTTCATTCCCACATTGATCTCATTAAGGAAGATATGAAAGAGAAGATGATTTTGAGACTTAGAATTCTTATCTTCAAACATTCAATAATACATTTCTCATATGTAGGTTTAATTAATTATCAACAAAGATACTTGACTAATTAGCACTTTCTTGAATCTTGCAACCTCTTTCTTTTATAATCTATATTACTCCATTATGTTTCAAACCCTTCCTTACTTTCCATAATCCCCTTACCATATACTACTCTTCCACCTGTCATCTTTAACTTCTATTTTTTTTCTTCTATTGATCATGTTGCTTATTCATGTGTATGATCATGTATACCATGTTGCACATATTTTTCTTTATCCTTCTACTAATGTGAAGTTGAAATTCTAAATCAATAATCTCTCTACTAGTATCACCTCATGTTTAATACATTACATATCCTTCATTTTAAATCAAAAGACTCGTGCATGGGTGAAACATAGTTTCTCTTTCAATCAAGTTTTTTTCCCCTAAATATAGTCTACCTTTGTATGACTTATTCATTTATTTAACTACACTTATGTTCTTCTTTTAGAAACTAATTTGTTGTTATATAGAGACTTAGAATCCAAAGGTAGTAAGGATGAATGTATTAAACTTATTAATAAAGGTATACATTCCATGCTCTCAATTATATCATAACCCTCATTCCTTCATCAATCTCATTATTTCCAACATTTCTCTTTGTTTCAACTAAGTTTCTTATCCTAGTTTTATGATTTACATGCTCATCTAGTTCTCTTCACTTTAACTCTTCTAAAGACTCTTCACTTCTATGTACTTATTGTATACTTAGCTCTTTTCTTCTATTTTCCCTTTGCTTTGGAGTACATAAAAACATTGTACTCAGTTATATAATCCATTCCTCATGATTGATTCTTTCTATCTTGGCCCCTTACATACATTTCTCATATCGTTTCCATATTTAATATTTAGAGTTCATATAATACTAATAATTAAACTTAATCTGAACCTTATGTCGTGTTCCTTTATTCCCAATTAAGGGTTTCTCATATGAGGCCCCAAAGTTGGATCTCAGATATCAGTTCCAACTAATTCTTAGTTATCCCAGTCTTTCCCTTATACTTCAAAATATTAGAGTATATACATTCATACTAGAATTTGGATGTAATCTATCCAGAATTTACTCTTGTTACATTACTAATAGGAGTCATTAGATCCCAGTAATGCATCCTACCAGCCAGACCAGGCGGAACCTGCAGTCCTGAAGCCAAGAGCTACTCAGGATTACTCAACTCCTATTCATCTCAAATGCGTGGAAGAAAACTTATCCACTTAGGAAAGCTCATTCAAAGATCATTTCTAGTCTACTTGATACAAAGAATGTAATCAATAAATGCTACAACTGCATAGTGTACAACAAATCTTAAAGACCCATATATATTTCAAAATACTGAATATCTAAATTCAAACATATAAGAGATTTTCTATTCATCTCAAATAAAAAAATAATATAAAATGAAAGTTCTATCCCATTTTATATTTATGCTCTTAATTCAAGTTTCTTATCTTGTTTATAACCCTAATATTTCTGGGGTTCCTCTCTAGACCATCCTTCCACTGTATACCTGGCCAGGGTATACATGAAAGAATAGATAGAGAAGCTTGATACTGGTTGATCCAAGTACTCAAATACTGGGCCAGGATATCCAAATACTCAAATCCCCAGAGCTAACATCATAACATCTCCTATTTGCCACACTTATGACTCTAACTTACTAACTTAATGGTCTTTGACAACTCAGCCTAAGCTCTGATACCAAACTATCACACCCCGATCTCACAATTACCATTAATCATGAGATTAGGGCATAAATTGAGGATTTAACGTAATGCAAAGATCACCCTTAACTATTTTCCTTCTTTTTCAAACTCTTTGTTTTCTCGCATTGAATCACATAAACAAACTTTACAAGAGAATTAAACCTTGATTACTCTAATATGATCTCAACATTATGATACACATCCATACATTCATTATGTTTCTCACACTTCCATGTACATACGACACGATAATCAAATGAATTCTCTCTTATTAAAGAAACGAAGATACAAACATCATTTAAAACTCTCTCACATCTATACAAGGACCTAGAGTGATAGGGACCGACTGAACTTAACTACACTCAGACTTAACTCATGTGGCATATCTACTCTGATGCAATGATATCTTCAATCCCCATAGTTTCCCTAATATTTTTGAGTAGAGGGGTGATCCTACTCGCTCAGTGAATGAGTACTTCAAACAAATAGTCTAAAGCACTGATATAATTACATATATACTTTTGAGCAACTGATATCAATTATAGCAGCAATAAGCTTTAAAGAGATTGATCATTTACAATCATAAATATGGCATGATACTCTAGACATCTACAAGAGCAAATCAATATATGAGAATGCTTGATTAATTTCAAAGAGAACAATAATTCAAAAACATATAAAGAATAATTGCTGGGAAACTGTACTCGAATCTTTCTTAGCCTTTCTTACTTATAAGAAACTCTTTAAATCTATATGAACATATTTTAGCTTATGCCCTGATCATATGCAGTGTACTCTGCATATAAAGACTCATAACGAACTATGATCTCACCGTACAAGACTTCGCTTAAAACCCAGGAAGCTAAGCCTAGAACTGAATTCGGTTATGCTTGACTCGAACTGTCACATCTGAATAAGGCGGCTAAACAACTGGCCTTTAACTGGACCTCTCCTTCTAGGCTGAGTACACTGGCGGAGGGTCTGAGATGCTCCGTGGGGCTCATCTTGGTACTCTCTGTGGGTACCTATGGGTTACCACCGGGATCTTTGATTCATGTTGGGTAACCCATCTTCTCTTATGAGACTTCCTCAAGGGCTTTGTCTCTCCGCACGCTCTGTGGGTGCGATCCGATCCCCATATACTGGTCGCTGCCAGGGTGGATCATTTCCTCCCTACAATATAGACATCTATAGGGAATCTACGATGGTCAGGGAACCTATGTCTATTATTTTAGTATTCTTGGAAAGTTCTTTCAACATTATACCTTTCTCTTACTTATACTTGACTCTGATATCTCTATGGTACCACATCTATTTAATTGAAGTTTATAACACAACATGTATATCATTCTAAACTTGGCAGAGCAATATACTCAAACACTGTAATATACTGAGAAATCAACATTTTATACCTACAAGTAGACTAAAACTCTTATATAACAAAATACATGCCCACTTGATACATTATACACTAGAATCATGCAATTGAACTTCTTAATACACTGATAAGAGTTAATTACTTGACATATGAGTAATCGTCATTTTCACTTGTAAATTATATGTACTTTCTTAGAAAATATTGACCTCAACCCAAATCTTGAGTTGTGCATCACATAACATATCTTAGTTTAGCTCTGTAAACCATTCGTTTCATAGACCATATTATAACATTTACCACAACTGGACTGTTAAACATCACCACATCTCATACTGAGAACATTGATATCAAAATACTTGATTCATTGAACATCCTATCCTTAGGGTTTCATTTACCCCATTCACTTATCACATGGCTCTCATAAGGATTTCATGCGACATAAACATTCACTGAATAATGACTACTATCAACAAATCATATAAAATCAATATATGTATGAAACCTTGGAACTGAGCTGAATTTGGGTTTCCATGCCATTCACTGAGATAACATGCATCAATAATAAAATTGAATAAATAAAGTCTATCATGTCAAGAAAATCCGTTCAAATGGATTTCACGATATCTATTCACAAATATCCAACTTTCCTCACATCTAGGGTTTAACCCTCTTTACTGAGATATCAAACAAATATTATTCACCTTAAATGAAATCCAAGATAATATCTGACATATATGTACTATGAATTTAGATAAGCAATCATTCATAACCAATGGAATCCAGATAAACAAATTTCTCTATTTAATTATACAATTTCAGTCATAGATAAATTCCCTATATTTTCAGTTTACTCTTATAACCTCTGCGACTACTTAGGGAATTCTCATTACTATGTATTGTATACATTTCTAATATGATTTTATCATCTACAATTCATCCAAATAGAGGAAAAATTCATTTCATATCATTTTGCATTAACTTAGATCAAACACACAATTCAGGGTTTGTAGTCGCATACTAAGCAATTAAAGATTATGGATGATTTAACCAATTTTCGTGCAATATACTATTTAAAGGAAGTTCCAAATCACCCTAAGGTGTGAAAACACCTTAAAAACACAGTTCATTCCTAAAAATCTCGATCTCATATCAAATCCCTAGCAATTCACCCGATTCTTCTTCCTTTCAACTCGAAAACCCTAAAAATGAGGGATTATGAAGAAAGAGTGAGAAAAGGGGAAGTTTTGATACCATTTTGGATCAAATCAAAGGAGGGACGGAATATTGACATGTGAGAGAAGATTCACCATTAAAGTCTATGCAAATAAGCTAAACTTACATGATTTCATCATCTTCAGACCGCAAAACCCTAGGTCAGCATCTCCATCACTTTCTCCTCTCAAACCCTAACTCTCCCTCTCTCTCTGGGATTTTGTTTCTCTGGATTGAATCACGAATTATGAGATATCCTTGTGTGTTAGGTTGACCATATAGAGAAATTGAGCTACTTTGATCAATTGCACATTGACCCCTCACTATACTTTCTCTTATTTCAGTTGAATTTTCTGTCATAAAAATATTACTATAATTCATCTACTGATAAGGACTAAACACATCCAAAAATTATAACAATTTTACATGTTATTTATGATTGAGTTTTAGATCTACATTTCAAATTTTAGATCATTTTGGGTTACCAATAAATAATTAAAAATAAAACACTACACTACTAAAAAGCACTCTATCAACATTTTGGTCGAAGTATAGTTTGACCGAGAACCACATTCTAAGAACACTCAAATATTCTAAAATATTTATCCAATATCATGATTGAGTTATCCATATCATATCCAAAATTTGTAGAAAATATGATAAATCATTTACCACACTGCTATCCTGATCAAATTCCATATTCATGTACTATCAAAACCCTAACTTTTGCCGATTAGGATTTACATTTCTCAAACCCTAATTCTTCAAACTAAAATCATAGTTAGAGTTTCTTCTTAGGTTTGAAACATCACAATTGATCTACTATCATTAATCAAGTCTAAATGATGTTCAATCTAATGAAGCATGTAATCATTCAGGTAAACCCTAGTGTACCAATTAAGCACAAAAGTGGTCATTACACTACTCTACATAGTTTTTAGTGAGAGAATGATTCTCTATCTTTAAAGACTATCTTGTAATATTTTCTCATTATGTTGTAGAATCATACACATTAGGAGTGCTTTCTACATTCCAACTATGTAATCATATCCCTATCACTAAAAGTAGTGTACTTGCAAGTATCAAGAGAAATAAACATAAAACCTGACATCAAACATCGATACGTCAATTAAGTTAAGCTATATGTCATTGTTCAATATAAATATACTATTGAATGAACATGTGCACATGTATGTGCAACCTCATACTTGATTAATTTATATTAAATAGTTTCCAAAATGTACTTATGAGTTATTGATTTGTAAGTTAAAGGTTAAAGTTTACATCGATTTATTTACCAACATAATTAGCATTTTGTAATAAGAAAAGGCTTACTCTGACTAACGTATCTACCTCCACTAACCTAGATTCTTACTTATTTAAAAAATAACATAGTTTGAGGGTGGAGAAGCTAGATGATGTCACATTTGGCATTTTAATGGAGAAGTTGTCACTAGGCATGCCAGCCATTGTAACCTATTTTCTTATTTTGTAATAATCAGACAAACATGTATTATTTAAATTAAATAAAAATATAATAAAATTAAATATTATTAAATTTAAGTAGGATATAATACAATATTGTTAATAACATAAGAAATATATGCATTATAAATGATATATTAAATATATGTTATATGTTTATAATTGTGAATTTATATACAAATTACATATTTAGCAATATATCAAGAATAACTAAGTATTCACATTTATTTACAAATTAGATATTATAATATGTATTAATTTAAGATGTAATATTTTTAGGTCCACACACTGTCTATGTAAAATTATCTAAACTATCAGATAAATAGGAAAAAAAATGATTATCTTACAAGACGTTTCTAGTTCAATTGTAGAAATTTTGAGTGTTTCGACTAACAGTATGCAAATTATACAATTTTTTTGTACTTTCTTTGACTTATTCAAGAATGTGTATAGATAATTCTATTTATGTATACAATATTATTTTAAAAATATAACTTCTATTCGGTTCAAGAAAAATCAGAACTAAATATTAAACTCTACAATGTTATATCTAGAAAGATATATGAATCATAACGACATGCATATATTAATGAAGTATATTATTATATATATAAATAGAAAGGAAAAATATAAGCATGCACCATAAATTAATATAATAAATAGGACAAAAGTCTCACCTTCACTAAATGATATTATTTCCATATTTATATATGAAATTTATTTATTTATGTATATAAGCATATGTAATCATTACTCATATATTTTAATAAAATAATACTTTCTAATTTAACCTTTTGATATGCATATTATATAATATTTGTATATTATATGAAGTTATTTAATTGTAATGATGAGAAACCAATAATTATAGATCAAAATAAAGAAACCATCATTTTTTATTTTTGAATGCGTTTGTTGAAACATATAAATGTTCTATAATCTGCATATGAAACATTTTTATGAAAATTATATATAATTTGCAATGTATTAGTCAAAATATGTAAATTGTTATAAAGTAATAGAAAAACTATATAAGATAATTTAAGTTTTGTGCTACTTGCTATAAAGCAAAATCCTAGTGTATGCCGAGGCTCGTTGAAATGAACTCAAATAAACCATATAATTGAAAGAATAAAATGATGCAAATGATGAATCTAGTTAACAACAACTCAAATAAACCATATTAACAAGAATGATATCCAAATTTATGTCTTCTTGCACAAGAGTGTAAAAGTTTAGCAAAAACATAATATTCATATCTTTTAGGTAGAAACATAAAAGGGCCTAGTTAGAATAAGAAGGCATATAACATTTATGATAGTTTTAACACACCTCTTTCTTTCTTCATTTTTATCATTATCTTTGGATCTTTCTCTTGTCTCCCAGTCCCTAATCTTAGATTCCCTCATCCAGTGGTGGAGCTAGAAATTTTTCTTGAGGGGGCACCATTCATTTAGATACACATGTTAAGATATTGGGTAGGGCACAAAGATTAAACTCCGCCGACATCTAGTTTATTTTTTAGCTAGATAATAGGTAATTACGGATCCCGAGTAAGGCATGTGCCTACCTAGGCCTGCATGTGGCTATGCCACTGCCCTCATCTTTAACGTGACACCATATGGAGTGCAAATTAATTGTATATAATCTCGCTAGTGCTCAGCTCAATGAAAAACAAAAGTAATATATGAATGTGTTAACTAGAAGGTTCAATCACTTATTCTTTTCATCACTTCATGCTTGTAGGCTCTGCTTGAAGAAGACTCACCCCTTACTTAGTAGTAGAGTACAAATTTTGGGGTCCAAATTCACTATTGGGAGATGATGTCCTGGGTGTTTTACAATTAATCTCTACCATGAAAGCACCCCAATAGTTTTTTAGGAGTGGGTCTTTGAGGGAGATGTACAATTGAGATGATTTGGACCACATCTAGAAGAACAACTCATCACAACAGATTTGGGTCCCAAACATTATGGTTGTATGTTGAACTTCCTCACAAATAAAAAATTTATTGTTTACTTGGTTACAATCATAATTGTAAAATCATATCCTTATTAATGTATCTAGTCATATGCTAGTTATATGTTATAATAAAACTTTGAAACATATGCACTGATAGTGAGATAAAAAAATATATAACCATGAAGAAACCATTGGGAAGTAAGTTATACAAGACTGTAGTTATTACAAAATGCATCATCTGGTATAAATTTAGATATAGTTGGCTTCTAATGTGGATGACACCATGTTGAACAATATATGTACTGAAATGTATTTTGTTGTTATTTTGGAATTTGGTTATTAAATTCATGTCGCTCAAAATGTGGCAATATGGTAGTAAGCTTCTAGGTGAAGATGGATAAGATGGTTGTCTTGATGTGAAGATGAGAAGAAGCAAAACCCTTGTGGGTGTGGGGTGGTAGAAGTAGCACTTCTGAAAGTCAATTGGTGGTGCCAATGAAGGACTAAGAATGGAATTACTAGTATCTGACACTCTGGATAGTTGATGGAGAAAAATATGGCACAACTATGTCAAACACAATGCATGTGAAAATCATACAAAACTATGTATAGTGATAGTGGTGGTGGTAATGGGTTGTGTTCATAATGTGATAGTTTGATTGTGAAGCATATATTGCGGGGTCAATGACTAACACTGTGTTGGTTTGTAGATGGTATGTTAACACACTAAATATTAGTCGCTTTTTACAGGCTATATTATTATGTATTTCGTAGACATTTGCACATTTTGGCATTATTTGTACATTTTTTATCATTATTGGACCGTGACTTACATTTGCATCAAATATTGTTTATTCCACCATTTCATATTGATTCATTATAATTTATGTGACTTATGATTTTCTTTGTTGAATTTTAGATAAATTGACAAGTCCTCAATTAGCTTGGTGCTACTGACAACTTTGTTGGTGGTATTGACAACTGAAGGAAAAGAACAGACATGAGTCGAAGACGCTCCATGGTACCGACATAAGAATTAGTTCTCCGACTTTATCAATAGTAAATTGTTCGAAGCCATTTGGTGCTACCGACCTACAATCGGTGGTACCAACTTGTACCTAGAAAAATCATCAGGAGATGTGAGGGAGAAACTTAGTGTTATCGATGGTTCAGTCGGTAGTACCGACACTCACATGGAGTTGTAATAGATAAAGGACTCAATGCCACTGACATCCCGTCAGTGGCACAAGCTTGTCGTGATCAGACGAGATAAAGATGACGATTAATCCAAAGAACACGATTTAATGATGTCCTAAGTCAATCTTATGACTAGGGAGGATTTAGGCTAAACCTAATGATCATGTTGTTGTTCATTGTACGACAGAGGAGATCGGTGAGAATAGGAAGGAGAGGATAAAATGACATTCCATACGATTCGAACACCTCCGGTGGAAAGATTTACAATTGGAAGATAAAAATTATCACATTTGTCACAAGGAGTCATCTAGATCACCTTCTACAGGGGTTTCTATTAATTCTTTAATGTTTTCCTCATCTTCTTCTTCTCTGTCGATGTGTATGGTAATTGAAATCATGCAGAGCTAATCCCCTAATTCCTTAGGTTCTGGGAGTAATCCAAATTTGTGTTGTATTTGATACTATGACTTAATATATATGTTTCTCCTAATTTCTGGATATAACTCTACGATTTCTTTATGAATTATCTATGCTTGATTACCATAGTTCATTTCTTAGACTTTTAATTGCTTCGAGGGCGATTAAGGGTTAAACCAATCATAGATTTAAATAGCTTAGATTGCGCCTCAAGAGAGGGCTTATAGCTATAAAGGGTAGAGCCTAGAGGATTTGTTAAAGCACCTAATGAATAATTAAATTTCTATAAGAGTGCGGTTTGTATTAGCGATGCTAGAGTGGGTAATTCTTGCTATAAGTCCTTTGGTCTAGGGTTAGGAGAACTAAATATTCATAAGTAATGTCATTTGCAGGATTAATTATGGTGAAACTATAATTCTAAGGAATAAATTTTTATTTTTGATCACAACCTCGATAATTTAGTTTTAATTCTATAATTAGTCAATTAATCACTCAATCACCTTTTTCAATAGGTCTAGCTAACTGAGTCATAGTTTCCCTGAGTTCGATATCCATGCCTCTTTTATTCTATATTACTCTGATATGTGCACTTGTGTTTAGTATGTGTAGTAAACACTGTTGACTCAAGGTCTAAATTGACTAAACCCTTGTTTTGACGATGACTAAACCATTCCTCTTACTTGTGTATAATGCTTCTACTTGAGTGATTTTAGATTAGGTATAGACACACTCCAAATGGCCTAACGTGCACATATCAACTTGGAGAAGAGACAAGTTAAAGTAAATACAAGTGCACATTTTTGGAATTTGATGTATATCCTTTAGAATCATGTTGTAAATCACTTGTAATGATTGTATGACTTGTAAATAATCTTAGAAAAAATTAGGAGCACTTAGATCGAAGCACTCAAAAGCCATTTTCCAAAATTCACATCAGGTTGTTCATCGGTCGAGTTGCAAACTCCACCGATCCTGATTGGATCTTGAAAATGACTTTTGATCGGTCAAGTTTTCATTTCACAGAACTCGACCGATCCCTCTACAGACCAAAACTAATTTAAGTGAATCAGTCAAGTTACTCCAGGACAAACTCAACCAATGTCCTAAATTGGTCTTGTCTCTTAGTGGGATTGGTCGAGTTACCTTTATA
Source organism: Alisma plantago-aquatica (assembly GCA_963693085.1). Classification (NCBI taxonomy): domain Eukaryota; kingdom Viridiplantae; phylum Streptophyta; class Magnoliopsida; order Alismatales; family Alismataceae; genus Alisma; species Alisma plantago-aquatica. The sequence goes on along the minus strand of OY856410.1, from coordinate 1,442,870,719 downwards.
GAAACTCGATCGATTTCACTATACAAAAAGTGCATAAAAGTGTTCTTAGACATTGTGGAGTTGCAAAAAGTGAAAATATATCTGTTACAAGTCACAAAATGGCTAGTTTTCATTCTTAAGTGTTCCCAAAGGCTTCTAGGAATCCCCAACTATAAATAGGACACCTTGGGCTTCATCCCTTGGTTAGCCAAGAACTATGAAGGTCCCTATTATATAGTTGAGTGATCCTACAACCTCCTCTCTCTAAGCTTAATCACTTGCTACATCCATTAAAGTGAGTAGGATATTTGTAAGAGAGCTCGTTGTACATGTATATATTGTGAGGCTCTCACTTCCACCACCTCCCTATCTCTCATTTCAACCATGAAGATGAAGGTTCTCTCTCTTGGATAAGATAGGTGAAGAACAATAAAGGAAGGAGTCCCTTGGTGAAGATCAAGATTGAAGACTTGGAGCAAGAGTAGATAAGACCTTGGTGAACGTAGAAGACTCCTTGCTCAAGTGGGTATGACCTTGATGGAAGATTCTCCGAGTGAAGGTGAAGTTAAAGGTTGAAGATCCAAGAAGAGTGGGTAATTCCTTCAAGGCTGAAGACTTGTGCAAGAGTAGGTAAGTCCTTGGAAGAAGGTGGAAGACTCTTTGCAAAGTGGGTAAGTCCTTGGTAAGGTTTAAGACTCTTTGTATTGGATAGGTAAGTCCTTTGGTTGGCCATGTATTGTAAGTCTTATGAATGAATATAAGAGTGCAATGGTTAAGAAATCCCAGAGGTTGACCTCTCTAGGTAGTGGACTGACTCACTTCTAGTTTGAAGTGTGGAACCACTCTACATAGCTTGTCTCTTGATGTATGCTCAATCTCTCCCTCCCATACTATGCATGTTCTAGTTGCACTCAAACTTCTTATTTAGCAACCTTATCTTGTGATATAATTTGAAGGTCTAATGATTTTTTTAAGTGCGTTCAACTCTATTCACCCCCCTCTAGAGCATCCAATCACCCATCTAGGATTTAACAATTGGTATCAGAGTGGGTTTGTCCAAGCATACTTCAACAAGTAGGAGAAGATGGATGACTACCAAGGTGGGAGATACTTAATAAACATTCCAATCTTTGATGGGAGTAATTTTCTCTATTAGAAAAGAAGGCTACAATTATACATCCAAGGATCAAGTCTTGAGCTATGGCAAATGGTAGACTATCCATATAAGCTACCAGTGACAAATATAAAAGAATGGGATGAAGCTACCATGAAGAAATCCACCTTGAATGCAGGAGCAATCAACATCCTCCATGCCACCATGACCTCTACCAAGTTCAATCAGATTTCTTCTTGTGAGACGACCTATGAGGTATGGAGAAAGATATGCATCACTTATGAGGGGACTCAACAAGTGAAGGAAAGCAAAGTCTACATGCTCAATGGGCTGCTTGAAAACTTCAAGATGGGAAAGGAGGAGAAGATAGCCAACATGTACTCAAGGCTCAACACCATTGTGAATGGTCTTTCTATTCTAGGACATCCTATGAGTAGAGGAGAAATCAACTCAAAGATCCTTAGAACTCTCTCCAAGATATGAGAACCCAAGGTGACTTCCATTGAAGAAGTAAAGTCTCTTGATGATATCCCCATTGAAGAGCTCATTGGAAATCTTCAAGCCCATGAAGCCACACTTAACAAAAGAGAAGAAGTTGATATCCAAGAGGAGAAAGAGCTAAAGAGAATGAAGAAGGATAAAATGAAGGCTCAAATTGAAGATATTATGGGACAAGCCTCTCCATCCTCTCATGTTGAAGAAGATGACATGTATTCTAAGGGTAGATTCTACAAAGGCAAGAATTCATCCTCCACCTGGTGCCTGAAGTGTGGAAAGAAGGGTCACTTCAAGATAGATTGTCTACAAGGCAAGAAGACCCATCATCACAAGGAAAAAGAAGAGAAGTACAAAAAGAGGGATAAATGGCACTCAAGCTCAAGTGACTCCTCCAACTCAAGCTCAAGTGAAGATTCAAGTGGAGGATCTAGCTCAAGCTCTAGTGAAGAAGGAGAATGTCATTTTTCTCTTATGGCTTCTACAAGAAAAGACTTAAATGAGGTAAATCTAAACTCTTTAGATAAGGACCCCTTAATTTCTATCATTAATGCTACTCGTGCCTATCTTAAGTCCCCTAAAAGGAAAAGGAAAAAGCTTGCTAAAATTGTTGATAATGTGTATGTAGAATTAGATGATCTTGAACATGCTAATTCTTGCTTGCTTGATGAAAAAAATTCTTATATTAGCCAAGTAGACTCTCTTGAACTTGAAAATGCTAGTTTGCTTGATAAGATTAGATTTCTAGAAGCTCAACCTCTTATGCCTAATTCTAATGTAGAGCATAATAAAATGGTTGATTCTCTCGTACATGATATTGATGTTCTTAAATCTGAAAACAAGGACAATGATTTTGTTTTGCAAGGATTAGAATCTAAAAATGGTGTTTATCTTTCTCAAATTTCTTTGCCTTAAGCGGAAAATGCCTCCTTGCTTTCTATAATCGATGTGATTGAATCTTGTTCTAGTAGAGAGAATGATGTTACTGCTCTTCATATTGATATAGATTCCTATTTAACTAAAGCTCTTTGCCTAGAAAATGATCCTTTGCATGATAGAGATAATATAAATCATTTGTCTTCTACTATTACTTTTGTTATGCATGATAATGATAGTTTGAGATCTTCTTTGTAAAGATTCTTAGTTGGTAAAAAGAAACTTAATGATATCCTACACCATACTACTATGAAAATTGGTTGACATGGTTTAGGATATGATAGTAGCCAAAGGAACAACAAAGGTAAAGGATCTCCAATATTCAATGGAGAAATTATTTCTAGTTCCAAGACTATGGGAACATGCAACTATTGCAATGATTTTGGTCATTATTCTACTTATTTCCCATTTAGGAAATCACCCAAGAGCACTAGGACTTGTGTTACGACCCCACCTTCCGGTAACCCCCAATTAAGGCAGACTGAGAGGTCGAAGTCGCACACATAATTTATGGATCAAAGGTTCGACAATTTAACCAAGGACAATTGTTAAATTTTAACAGACTAAACTAGAAACTTGTAAGAAAATAAACTTTTGCATGCGGTTTTGAAAGATTGGGTTTTGAAACCTCTATCCGCACTGGAACTAATCTAACTATTTCCTCCTTGTTCTTTAATTTGTGAATTCACAATATGTCGCTTTACTATTTGTCCTTTTGGGATTTTGTACCTAAATCGCCGACAAACAAAACAACGGTCAGCCGAAGCTGGTATGTGGGGAAAGACAATAATCGTGCAATTAATCCTAACAATGTATTGCAGCCAATTACCATTTAGCAAACAATTTTACGTTTTAAATATAACTGCGTGATCCATGCATTCCCTATCCTCTGCGCTGTCCCTGTAGTGGACCTGGATGCTACTTTCCTTATAGTAGATCCCCATTAAACCCCTCAAGGTCCCACCTATAAGTGAACCAATTTCTAGGGTTGAGTCACATGGCACTACCCATAGGTAGCCCACTCCTTAACTCATGGTATGCTAAAGGGTCTCATGGCACTACACTTGGTAGCCCAATTTCTAACCCACGATAACCTAGACCTTACTCTAGGTTACCCCTTTTTAGCCTTTGCAAGCCACAGAGGTGGATTCAGATCTAAGCCAGTTATATATATATATATATATATATATATATATATATATATATATTCATGGTGATAATCATAGGAACTTTATAGTTGCATGAAATAAAAGACATCCAATAGTTATTTTCAAGCAACCGTTAAAAACCTCAAAAATCCTCAGAAAACTAACTCGGAATATTCATAAACGTAACCACATACCTGTTATTGCAGTTTTGGAGACAAAATCAAATATGTAGGGAATTCCAATCAATCAAGCAAAGATGAATATAAATCCTAAAATAAAAGTAAAAGTTTCATTTTATTAATATTTATCCAATTTCATCATATTCCTTAGGGTTTCTATTCCAATTTTAGGGTTTCCTTGGAGATTAGGGTTTTGCCTCCATTCTTAGTTATTAAGAACCCTAATTCATCAAATCTACTTAAAACATTTAAATTCTCTCATTTTAATATTCCTAACAGTCTTAGGATCATTATTTAGTAATTTACTTAATCCAAAATAATTATGGTTTTCCTTTTCTTTTACCCTAATTTAGGGTTTCCATATATATTATCCTTTATTTATGGATTAAAACCCTAAATTAGGCAACATTGCATACAAAACGGATGAGAACTCTATATTACTAATCAATAGGTTAAAACTTAACAATTTAACCTATTAATCTTCAAAGATGCATCCTTTATATACAATTAGGGTTTCTAATTACTTTTTAATACATACTTCTACCAAATTAAGGTACTTTTTGTAAAACGAAATAGAACCAGGTTCTCAAATTATTTTTATCAGGTTCCTTGTATTTTCTACACAACTTTCATGTATAAAGTTTCTTCATAAGAGATTCCTAGCGATCTCTATTAATTTTTCAAAGAAAAGCTATATTCTTGATTATTCGATGAGAGAGGGGATTTTACCGAATTTTCTCGAGCGTTGGATAGGTGCGCCACTAGTCCTCCTATGGATCTAACACTCTGCGTCAGTTGTCTCCACTACGTAGTTGTGTGCCCCACTGCTTGCTCGTAATCATTGGATCTCACTTGAGTCCATGATGGATCTCGATCGAACACCTCACGTCAATCAGCTCCACTAAGCGGGATAACTTAGCGTGCTTCTCCTGAGAACGTTAGATCTCATGCCGGTTCACCGTGGTCCATGATCCTACGATTCTCACTTGTCGTCCTCCTCTGCTTCCTGTCTTGAACTTGCGGTGGCGCTGCATCGGTCCTTTATTGGAGCAAGGGTAATACGGCAAGAGAGAGGGTGCGGTGACCGAGGGAGCTGCCACCAGGGTTCGTGGGGGTGAGAGCAACCGCCCGAGGGTCTATTTATAGGCTATGGGGGTCTCTCTTAGGGTTTCTGATCCCACTGCTAAAATGACCTTCAGCCCAATTGGATGTTTCGTGTATACGCAAGGGAAGCCAACCAACCTTGGGTTGAGAAGATTCCTCTCCCTCTCCCGGTCTCATTGAAGAGGTTTCCAAGAGTGCACAAGCACTGGATCAATTGGAAATCAAAGGGGAAGTTCCCCTACGACCGTGCTACAGTCCCAGTTCTACTGGAAGTTGATGTTAGGCAGTACTGGTTGGATCAAGATCCAACGACCAACTATACTCGCGCTCATCCAAATAAGGAAAATGATTTCCTAAATTCCAAGATAAAACCATATTTGAGGAATTCTTGAAAAAGCAATAACTCCCAAATCGTAATTCCTTTTTAATTCAAATTTTAAGGGAACCTTGTTTATTCTTTTATCTCTCATCCATAAAAAAATGAGATCATTATCTCAAGCAAACGATTCCTTTTCTTCAGTTGCAAGATAACACCTAATTATTCATATTTTCCATAGATTTTGTATTTCCTTTGCCATTATATGATTACCATGAGTTCCTTGAACCCCAAGGAACCTTAACATCTCGAAAATATATTTTGGAAAATATTCCTTAGCCTTTTATTCTTCTTTATTTATTTTCTTATGTATTCCTTTATCAAATTGAATTCTTTTTTTTTTTCATTTCTTTTTTTTCTTTTTCTTTCAATTGGGCTCAATGGCCAATAAGGCCCATCAAGAAAGCATACAAGGCTATCATACACGAAATTCATTCAAATCAACTCATCAAATCAACCATTGATTTTATTTATCTTTTAAAAAGATATTTACAAATCTCATTACATGCTTTAGAAAATGGGGTTATAACAACTTGGGTTGCTAAGCTAACCTCTCTAGACCTAAAAACATGATTGGGGACCATCTCATATTTCTTCTTGTAGGTACTTGCAAATGGGTTGACTTGAGATATTAAATTGCAAATTGACTTCTCAATCCGCATGAAATAAGAAAGGTGATATGTGTAGAGGGTGACAACATGTGGAAAAGGAATGGTAAGAACAAAGGTAAAGATTATATTTCTTTTATCTAATCATAACTTGTTTTTGTCAAGATAGTGTGCACTATGCATATAGTTTTTGAGTCAAAAGTGGTATTTTGTGATTCTCTTCACACTCTTGCTCAAAATTGTTTCTAATGCTTTCATAGTGCATTACTAACTTGCTTACACATGTTTGGATATGGCTTATATCTTAAACATGTCTCTAAATATGTTTTTAAAAAATATATGTGCTTTTTGACAGTAGCTTTGTCGGTCAAGTTTATCCTATTTGAAACTCAACCTATAGGCACCAATGGGTGTTGCCAACAACTGTCATCAGTCGATTTGTCAATAAACAGAACTCGACCGACAACACTGTGCACAAAATATACATTTGGCTTATTGAACGAGAATTTCCCTCTCAACTAGATTTTCTCAACCAATAGCCTTATTCTTGGGCACTCTCATCTGGTATGTTTATATATGCATGTTGTCATGCCCTATATTGCCTATCTTGCTTACAACTCTATCTTTCTAATTACTTTAAATTGGTATATCTATATCTTGCAGTTACTTGCTTTGAGTTTTTTTGTAGGTTTTGATGATGATCTCTTTGGATCTCTTGGTTGTGTCTTAAATTGCTTCCTCTATGCTCAAACTTGCTACATCTATCTCGTTGTATACCTTGTTTGGATACAACCTTGAGGTTCTTGGTGGTAATCATCTTTTGGTAATGATGCATACTTGTTAGTGAGTTATATCCTCTCTTGATTCTGAATTTGCATATCTCTTTGTTTGGATATATCTCTACATCTACTCATAGCTTGCTTTATCTCTTACATATTTTGCTATGATGTAGACCCTACTAGTAGTCCTAACCTGTGAAATCATCTACTAATAGTTCATATACATGTAGTTCTAGCCTTGTTCATCAAGTGGCATTCTACTATATGCTATGCTTGTATCTTGTTTCATACTTGCTCAAGCTTGTTCTTTGAATTGCATATCTACTATCTTGAGTTGCTTGCATGAAATTGTGATGCATGATACATAGATCTACATTGTATGTAGAAATTGGAGCATTTTTTGATTTCATGCATATTTTTCTCCACTTTCAATTTTTGGTGCAAGACTAATGTTTTTATGTAGAAACGACCTTCTGAGAAAGACTCATTGCTTTTCCGTGAACCCTGACACTTTTTGGACGAATTCGGTCATCTTGAGGGTCAAAATTGTGATTTATTGTTTTTTTGCAGCACTTTATCTTGTATTTTGGGTTGTTCAAGTGCACGCTTTAACTTATTTTTATTCTATGCTTGGAAAATCCCCTAGCTGTGCTCTTCTACTCACCTTGTATAAATATTTGTTATCTCCTTTCTTTTAACAAGTGGTGTTTTTTATCTCTTCATACCCAAACTTTTTGAAATGAAAAAGGGGGAGAAAGGCATGTATTCTTTTGGCAAAAGAGGGAGAAGGCATGTCTTACATGAAGAGGAGAAGAATGTTGATGTAAAGGGGAGAAGGTAAAGGGGAGAAGACATACATGCGTAGAACATATATGAGTAGAAGACATAGTATTCTATAAATGTTATGAAATCTAGCTATGCAAGAGAAATAGCACCAATTGAGGGAGAGTATGAGAACTCCACTAACATCAATTGAGGGGGAGCATATGAACTCAATTATATTGAAACCACTAGGTTTCTCCAAAGGTATGACTTAACTTAGATGCTTTCAATACATTTATGGAATGGTTTGTCATCTTCAAAAAGGGGGAGAATGTTGACTCAAGGTCTAAATTTACTAAACCCTTGTTTCGATGATGACTAAACCATTTCACTTACTTATGTCTAATGCTTCTACTTGAGTGATTTCAGATTAGGTATATACACACTCCAAATTCCCTAACTTGCATATCTCAACTTGGAGAAGAGACAAGTCAAAGTCAATACAAGTGCACATTTTTAGATTTTGATATAAATCCTTTATAATCATGTTGAATCACTTGTAATGATTGTATGACTTATAATTAAGCTTAGAAAAAATCAGGAGCACTTAGAACGAATATTTAAGTACTCAAAATCCATTTTCCAAAATTCACATCACGTTGTTCATTGGTCGAGTTGCAAACTAGACCGATCCTGATTGAATCTTGAAAATGACTTTTGATCGGTCGAGTTTTCATTTCACAAAACTCGATCGATCCCTCTACAGACCAAAACTAATTTAAGTGAATTGGTTGAGTTACTCCAGGACAAACTCAAGCAATGGCCTAAATTGGTCTTGTATCTTAGTGGGATCGGTCGAATTACCTTTATAGAAACTCGACCTATTGAACTATACAAAAAAGTGCATAAAAGTGTTCCTATCCATTGTGGAGTTGCAACAAGCAAAAATATATCTGTTGCAAGTCACAAAATGGCTAGTTTTCATTCTTAAGTGTTCCCAAAGGCTTCTAGGAATCCCCAACTATAAATAAGACACCTTGGGGTTCATCCCTTGGTTAGCCAAGCACTATGAAGGTCCCTCTTCTATAGTTGAGTGATCCTACAACCTCCTTTCTCTCTCTAAGCTTAATCACTTGCTATATCTATTAAAGTGAGTAGGATATTTGTAAGAGAGCTCGTCGTACATGTATATCTTGTGAGGCTCTCACTTCCACCACCTCCCTATCTCTCATTTCAACCATGAAGATGAAGGTTCTCTCTCTTGGATAAGAGAGGTGAAGAAGAATAAAGGAAGGAGTCCCTTGGTGAAGATCAAGGCTGAAGACTTGGAGCAAGAGTAAGTAAGACCTTGGTGAAGGTAGAAGTCTCCTTGCTCAAGTGGGTAAGACCTTGATGGAAGATTCTCTGAGTGAAAGTGAAGTTAAAGGCTGAACATCCAAGAAGAGTGGGTAATTCCTCGAAGGCTGAAGACTTGTGTAAGAGTAGGTAAGTCCTTGGAAGAAGGTGGAAGACTCTTTGCATAGTGGGTAAGTCCTTGGTAAGGTTGAAGACTCTTTGTATTGGATAGGTAAGTCCTTTGGTTGGCCATGTATTGTAAGTCTTATGAATGAATAAAACAGTGCACTGGTTTAGAAATCCCAGAGGTTGACCTCTCTAGGTAGTGGACTAACTCACTTCTAGTTTGAAGTGTGGAACCACTCTACATATCTTGTCTCTCAGTGTATACTCAATCTCTCCCTCCCATTCTATGCATGTTCTACTTGCACTCAAACTTACTATTTAGCAACCTTATCCTGTGTTATAATTTGAAGGTCTAATGATTTTTTTAAAGTGCATTCATCTCTATTCACCCTCCTCTAGAGCATCCAATCACCCATCTAGGATCTAACAATTGGTATCAGAGTGGGTTTCTCCAAGCATACTTCAAAAAGTAGGAGAAGATGGGTGACTACCAAGGTGGGTGATACTTAAAAAGCCTACCAATATTTGATGGGAGTAATTTTCCTTATTGGAAAATAAGGCTACAACTCTACATCTAAGGATCAAGTCTTGAGCTATGGCAAATGGTGGACTATTTATATAAGCTACCGGTGACAAATATAGAAGAATGGGATGAAGCTACCATGAAAAAAGCCACCTTGAATGCAGGAGCAATTAACATCCTCTATGCCACCATGACCTCCACCGAGTTCAATCGGATTTCTTCTTGTGAGACGACCTATGAGGTATGGAGAAAGCTATGCATCACTTATGAGGGGACTCAACAAGTGAAGGAAAGCAAAGTCTACATGCTTAATGGGCTGCTTGAAAACTTCAAGATGGGAAAGGAGGAGAAGATAGCCAACATGTACTCAAGGATCAAAACCATTGTGAATGGTCTTTCTATTCTAGGACATCCTATGAGTAGAGATCAACTCAAAGATCCTTAGAACTCTCCCCAAGATATGGGAACCTAAGGTGACTTCCTTTGAAGAAGTAAGGTATCTTGATGATATCCCCATTGAAGAGCTCATTGGAAATCTTCAAGCCCATGAAGCCACACTTAACAAAAGAGAAGAAGTTGAAATCCAAGAGGAGAAAGAGCTAAAGAGAATGAAGAAGGCTGAAATGAAGGCTCAAATTGAAGATATTATGGGACAAGCCTCTCCATACTCTCATGTTGAAGAAGATGACATGTACTCCAAGGGTAGATTCTACAAAGGCAAGAATTCATTCTCCATCTGGTACCTGAAGTGTGGAAAGATGGGTCACTTCAAGATAGATTGTCTACAAGGCAAGAAGACCCATCATCACAAGGAAAGAGAAGAGAAGTACAAAAAGAGGGATAAATGGCACTCAAGATCAAGTGACTCCTCCAACTCAAGATCAAGTGAAGATTCAAGTGGAGGATCTAGCTCAAGATCTAGTGAAGAAGGAGAATGTCATTTTTCTCTTATGGCTTCTACAAGAAAAGACTCAAATGAGGTAAATCTAAACTCTTTAGATAAGGAACCCTTAATTTGTATCATTAATGCTACTCGTGCCTATCTTAAGTCCTCTAAAAGGAAAAGGAAAAAGTTTGCTAAAATGTTTGATAATATGCATGTATAATTAGATGATCTTAAACATGCTAATTCTTGCTTGCTTGATGAAAAAAATGCTTGTATTAGCCAAGTAGACTCTCTTGAACTTGAAAATGCTAGTTTGCTTGATAAGATTAGATTTCTAGAAGCTCAACCTCTTATGCCTAATTCTAATGTAGAGAATAATAAAATGGTTGATTCTCTCATGCATGATATTGATGTTCTTAAATCTGAAAACAAGGACAATGATTTTATTTTGCAAGGATTAGAATTTGAAAATGGTCTTTATCTTTCTCAAATTTCTTTGCTTGAAGAAGAAAATGCCTCCTTGCTTGCTAAAATCAATGTGCTTGAATCTTGTTGTAGTAATGAGAATGATGTTGCTGCTCTTCATATTGATACAAATTCATATTTAACTAAAGCTCTTTGCCTAGAAAATGATCCTTTGCATGCTAGAGATAATATAAATCATTTGTCTTCTACTATTGCTTCTATTATGCATGATAATGACAGTTTGAGATCTTCTTTGCAGAGATTCTTAGTTGGTAAAAAGAAACTTAATGATATCCTACACCATAATACTATGAAAATTGGTTGACATGGTTTAGGATATGATAGTAGCCAAAGGAACAAAAAAGGTAAAGGATCTCCAATATTCAATGGAGAAATTTTTTCTAGTTCTAAGACTATGGGCACATGCAACTATTTCAATGATTTTGGTCATTATTCTACTTATTTCCCATTTAGGAAAGAACCCAAGAGCACTAGGACTTGGGTTGCTAAGCTAACCTCTCTGGACCTAAAAACATGATTGTGGACCATCTCATATTTCTTCTTGTAGGTACTTGCAAATGGGTTGACTTGAGCTATTACATTACAAATTGACTTCTCAATCCGCATGAAAGAAGAAAGGTGATATGTGTAGAGGGTGACAACAAGTGGAAAAGGAATGGTAAGAACAAAGGTAAAGATTTTATTGCTTTTAGCCAATCATAACTTGTTTTTGTTAAGATAGTGTGCACTATGCATGTGGTTTTTGAGTCAAAAGTGGTATTTTGTGATTCTCTTCACACTCTTGCTCAAAATTGTTTCTAATGCTTTCATAGTGCATTACTAACTTGCTTACACATGTTTGGATATGTCTTATATCTTTAACATGTCTCTAAATATGTTTTTATAAAATATATGTGCTTTTTATAGTAGATTTGTCGGTCAAGTTTGTCCTATTTGAAACTCAACCTATAGGCATCAATGGGTGTTGCCAACAACTGTCATCGGTCGAGTTGTCAATAAAAAAAACTCGACCGACAACACTGTGCACAAAATATACATTTGGCTTATTGAATGAGAATTTCCCTCTCAACTAGATTTTCTCAACCAATAGCATTGTTCTTTGGCACTCTCATCTGGTACCTTTATCTATGCACATTGCCATGCCCTATATTTCCTATCTTGCTTACAACTCTATCTTTCTAATTGCTTTAAATTGGTATATCTATATCTTGCAGTTACTTGCTTTGAGTTTTTTTTGTAGTTTTTGATGATGATCTCTTTGGATCTCTTCATTGTGTCTTAAATTGCTTCCTCTATGCTCAAACTTTCTACATCTATCTAGTTGTATACCTTGTTTGGATACACCCTTGAGGTTATCGGTGGTAATCATCTTTTGGTAATGATGCATACTTGTTAGTGAGTTATATCCTCTCTTGATTCTAAATTTGCATATCTCTTTGTTTGGATATATCTCTACATCTACTCATATCTTGCTTTATCTCTTACATCTTTTGCTATGATCTAGACCCTACTAGTAGTCCTAACCTATGAAATCATATACTAATAGTTCATATACGTGTAGTTCTAGCCTTGTTCATCAAGTGGCATTCTATTATATGCTATGCTTGTATCTTGTTTCATACTTGCTCAAGCTTGTTCTTTGAATTGCATATCTACTATCTTGAGTTGCTTGCATAACATTGTGATGCATGATACATAGATCTACATTATATGTAGAAATTGGAGCATTTTTTGAGTTCATGCAGATTTTTCTCCCCTTTCAATTTTTGGTGCAAGACTAGTGTTTTTTTATGTAGAATTGACCTTATGAGAAAGACTTATTGCTTTTCCATGAACGCTGACACATTTTGGATGAATTCAGTCATCTTGAGGGTCAAAATTGCTATTTATTGTTTTTTATAGAACTTTATCTTAATATTTTGGGTTGTTCAAGGGTACACTTTAACTTATTTCTATTTTATGTTTGGAAAAGCCCCTAGCTGTGCTCTTCTACTCACCTTGTATAACTTTTTGTTATCTCCTTTCTTTTAACAAATGGTGTTTTTTATCTCTTCATACCCCAACTTTTTGAAATGACAAAGGGGGGAGAAAGGTATGTCTTCTTTTGGAAAAAGATGGAGAAGGCATGTCTTAAATGAAGAGGAGAAGCATGTTGATGTAAAGGGGAGAAGGTAAAGGGGAGATGACATAAATGCGTAGAACATATATGAGTAGAAGACATAGTATTCTATAAATGTTATGAAAGCTAGCTATGCAGGATAAATACCACCAATTGAGGGAGAGTATGAGAACTCCACTAACATCAATTGAGGGGGAGAATATGAACTCAATTCTATTGAAACCACTAGGTTTTTCCAAAGGTATGACTTAACTTAGATGCTTTGAATACATTTATGGAATGGTTTGTCATCTTCAAACAGGGGGAGAATGTTGACTCAAGGTCTAAATTGACTAAACCCTTATTTTGATGATGACTAAACCATTTCTCTTACTTGTGTCTAATGGTTCTACTTGAGTGATTTCAGATTAGGTATAGACACACTCCAAATTCCCTAACTTGCACATCTCAACTTGGAGAAGAGACAAGTCAAAGTCAATACAAGTGCATGTTTTTACATTTTGATATAAATCCCTTAGAATTATGTTGTAAATCACTTGTAATGATTGTATGACTTATAATTAAGCTTAGAAAAAATCAGGACCACTTAGAATGAATATTTAAGTACTAAAAATCCATTTTCCAAATTTCACATCATGCTGTTCATCGGTCGAGTTGTAAACTCAACCGATCATGATTGAATCTTGAAAATGACTTTTGATCAGTCGAGTTTTCATTTCATAAAACTTGATCGATCCCTCTATAGACCAAAACTGATTTAAGTGAATTGGTTGAGTTACCCCAGGACAAACTCGATCGATGGCCTAAATTAGTTTTGTCTCTTAGTGGGATTGGTCGAGTTACCTTTATAAAAACTTGATTGATTGCACTGTATAGAAGAGTGCAGAAAAGTATTTCTAGTGATTGTGGAGTTGCAACAAGTGAAAATATATCTTTTGCAAGCCATAAAATGACTAGTTTTCATTCTTAAGTGTTCCCAAAGGCTTCTAGGCATTCCCAACTATAAATAGAACCCCTTGGGCTTCATCCCTATTCTATAGTTGAGTGATCCTACAACCTCCTCTCTCTCTATCTAAGATTAATCACTTGCTACATCAATTGGAGTGAGTTGGAGATTTGTAAGTGAGTTCATCCTACATGTATATCTTGTGAGGCTCTCACTTCCACCACCTCCCTATCTCTCTTTTCAACCATGAAGATGAAGGTTCTCTCTCTTAGCCAAGAGAGGTGAAGAAGAACAAGGGAAGGAGTCCCTTGGTGAAGATCAAGGCTGAAGACTTAGAGCAAGAGTGGGTAAAACCTTGGTGAAAGAAGAAGACTCCTTACTCAAGTGGGTAAGACCTTGGTGGAAGCTTCTCTGAGTGAAGGTGAATTCAAAGGCTGAAGATCCAAGAAGAGTGGATAATTGCTTGAAGGCTGAAGACTTGTGCAAGAGTAAGTAAGTCCTTGGAAGAAGGTGGAAGACTCTTTGCAAAGTGGGTAAGTCCTTGGTAAGATTGAAGACTCTTTGTATTGGATAGGTAAGTCCTTTGGTTGGTCATGTATTATAAGTCTTATGAATGAATATAAGAGTGCAATGGTTAAGAAATCCTAGAGTTTGACCTCTCTAGGCACTGGACTGACTTACTTCTAGTTTGAAGTCTGGAACCACTCTACATAGCTTGCCTCTTGGTGTATGTTCAATCTCTCTCTCCCTTGCTATGCATGTTAGTTGCACTCAAACTTCCAATTTAGCAACCTTATCTTGTGATATAATTTTAAGGTCTAATGAATTTTTTTAAGTGCATTCAACTCTATTCAAAACCCCTCTAGAGTATCCAATCACCCATCTAGGATCCAACAAACACGCATAAAGTTTTTGGTTCCGTTGTCGGGGAAACGAAAATCCAACACTACAAGTGTTATGACCGACCACTTTAGTTATTTTTAAATCTAAAAATTAAATCTTCATTTTATCACTAGCATCCAGTTCTCACATTCTTAAATTGTTTGTAGGAGCTAGTGCATGGTTTAGACAAGGACCACTAACTACAGAGAGACAACCCCTCCTAGCTTTAGTGTAGAGTAACTCCAACACATAGCATAGGAGTATAGTGATTCTGTGGAAGGATGGAGAGACAACCCCTCCTATCTTTAGAGTATAGGAACTCCAACACATAGCATAGGAGTACAATGATTCAATTGGAGGACTTCTTGAAACACCACCACATGAAACTACACCATAGGTGACACAACCAGAATGGGCATAAATGGGTGATGGCAATGTGGAAGTTGAGGAGTAGACTGTCTGGGAAAAAATCAAGGCATCCGCAACAACAACTCAGTTGGTACCAATAAAAAGGTAGGCAGTTAATGTGGGCAGTTATAAGATAGATCATGGTCTGGTGGCATTAATCAAATCCCAATCCATTCATGGCCACAATATGGAAGATCCGATGGAGCACATCAACAACTTTGTGTAAAGTTGTGACACGTTGAAGATCTTCCGGTTCTCGGCGATAGTGATATATCTGAAGTTATTTTCTTACTCATAGTCAGATAAAGCAATACCATGGTTAGGTCTTCCTCCAAAATCTATAGAAACTGGGACCAAATGATAGATATGTTCTTTGAACACTATTTTCCACCCTAAAAAACAATTGAGCTAGTTGGGAAGATCTATAACTTGAAATGATATGTAGAAGAGTCATATTTCAAGGTATGGGAGAGATTATAGAACATGTTAAGGAAGATCCCTCATCATGGAATTTGTGGCAACACATCCCATTATCACACAGATAACGAGGTGTTACGCAAAAGCGTGCGGAAAACACCATAACCACAGATTATCAAAAACACGGGTTAATTAAAACCGATTGCGGAAAACTGATAAACTGTGAAACTATTACTTTCCAGTCCTCATCCTGCACAGAAACATGTCATATAAATATGTACATACACAAGATCTGACACGGGTCCACAGCTCAGGAACAGCTGTCCATCCATCACATGAGTTCGCCACCTGTTCATATATACATAAAGGCCCACATCCGGCCAATAGCAGGATATACATATATCATCGAACGATCTTCATGAAACATCGTCAAAACATTGCCAAGGACCTGAGAGTACAGGGATGACTCTAGACTCTACTACAAAACATCCAAAACAGCAGAGTGTCCATCGCTTGCCTTCTACTGCTCCTCAAGCTGCTCGTCCGCAACACCACAACCACAGACACGTCTACCTCAACCACCTAAAAAGGGTGTAAACCAGCGGAGTGAGACAATTGAACAATTGTCCCAGCGGGAAACATAGCTCCCCACCGCAACCATAGAACCTCAGCAAGAGAAACTATAACAACAATTATAACATGAGCAGATATGTCAGAAGCAGTTATATATATATATATAAATATAGCAAGATCATTCTTACCGGCAAGCATACCAGCTGTACTAAAGCGTAAAACCAGATGTCTTTCAAAGGAACATGACTATCAAGATGAGATATATCAACATGTAACAGGATTATTAGAACAGGGTATAATGCCATATAACCTGATTATCAAGATAAGGTAGATTACCACATGACCTGCAAGGTATAACGGAATATTACACAAACAAGGCCTCAACCAATGTTTCGTATTTGATATGACTAGTAAATACTAAACGGCTGTATTACATTTTATTATGCCCTGAGGATTTGAACCGTACCGTTCAAATCCAACCCTCGGTTACGAAACCCAAGACGGTGCCATACAAGGTAAATGGAAGAGTCGGACTCCACGACCTCCCACCTCATGGTCAGTACATGAGTACAACACAAGCAGGACCGCAGTCACATGCTGAAGTGGTCTAAGCCACAGGGTTAGCTCCATAGGCTACCCATTCTCTAGCCCGCCTTGGTACAGGTCTCGACGCTAGTAAAACTGAGCCACGGGCCTGATCACCGTGCTCTGAGCCATGAACGCATTCATGCTCCATACATCACATATCCTGAGCCATGGGCCTGTTCACCATGCTCTACACACATATCTGAGTCTGCAACCGAAGTTACACTCTTACCTCCTCATTTTCAGGCTAGGAGCAACCTACACATATTCAACAATATGCGCTTCCAGGTTAACCGGTAGGAAAACCTGTTTCACCATTACCAAGTCCTGACGATGATGGATCTATGGCCAGGGCAACTACATGATGTATTTCACTGTGCTTAATTAGTATCTTTTAGATGGATTGCAAGATTCAACAAAGTTGTATGACATGTAAGGTATAACAGAAAGTAAAGAACATTATATTATGATCTATTCATATCAACCTGATCCATCTTAAGGATCCAATATCACATGTTATCACTTGGCCTCTTGCCAACCATCCAGATCCATCTCAAGGATCGTCACATACCACAGGGTCTCAACCCTTCATCATGCACTGCCATTGTCTCTTAAGGCTCACCTCATCATCATGGGACATACATATCACATGCATACTCTTATAGAGTAATTATCAAAGCAATGTTACTCATTACATATGTCACATAGCCCTTTCATGGCTAAAAATCACCTGCAAGGTTAGAGTACACAATAATCGTAGATTCAACATAAGGCATATGCTCGCTATCATGAAAGATCATTCAAGATAATCTAATTACCAATTTTTTACACTTATTTGGTAACCAAGTATGTTAAGTACATCATTAATCAAACCATACTGATGCTTACTCTCAATCTCAAGGTTATACAAGCAATCAAAGTATATAGAAATGATGTTAAGTATACAGAACCAACACTATTATTAACAAGGTCATTACTATTGCCACCAACTATTGTCATCTTTATCATGAGGCAACCTTTAATATAACTGTCACTTAGCATCATTATTACCAACATTATTATCATAAAACAACCTATGAGTGTAACTATCATCATTCTCATTATCGTTAATAATTAAGCATAAGGGTCACATCATCCATCTATTACATGAGGGCTAACATCATTGTTACTACCATTAGCATCCTTATTATTTGCAAGGCAACATATACATTGTTGATATCACAAACACCACCATCGCTCATTGGTGCATAGCTAACCACTTCCATCACATGAGGGACCGTCACCAAAGAAACTCATACCCTCACTATAGCCTCACAACCCTCATCTAAAGCCTATCACCCAACATGGGTATCGACTACCACACTATCCCTATCGGCCAACACTCACTACGACCCTATTGACCATCACACTCATGCACATAGGGTAGGGTATCGCCCAACATGGCTATCGGCCATTAGGGTATCACCCACCATGGTGTCGGCCATTAGGGTTATCGCCCACCATGGTGTCGGCCATTAGGGCTATCGGCCACCATGGCCCAAGGCTTATCGCCCAACCCTAACACTCATGGCACTACATGACCCTATCGTCCACCACATGGACAAGGAGATAACTCGACACAAGAGCACCCTCTCTATCATCCAACACAAGGACATCCATATCGGCCAACAAGAGGAAGGGTATCGTTCATCTCCAAGGTACTCATCATATCGGCCAACAAACCCTAGCTCACCCTATCGCCCAACTCAAGGGCAAGGGTATCGGCCAACCTAAAGGACTCATCATGTCGCCCAACACCAGCTACCATATCGTCCACCAAGGGGAACACCATCCGTCCAACACCAGCTACCATATCGTCCACCAAGGGGAAGGGTGTTGCCCAACACCAAGAACACTGATATCGTTCAATTCAAGGACAAGGGTGTCGCCCAACACACCCAAAAGGAAGGGATATTGCCCAACCCTAGGTCATCTTCAACCTCCAACACAAAGAGCACAAACCCTAAAAAGCAAGGTATACAAGGAACCCTAAACCCTAGAGAGGGATATCGGCCACTAAGGTACATAAGCAAGATGTACAAGCAAGGAACTAAGCTAGACTACTAACATATAACAAGATCAAAGCTAGAGGTAAAATAGTTAGGGTTAGAAACTATGCAACCCGCCTTAAGCTCCAAGCTTCAAGGAAGAAGATGCACTCCAAGGTCCAAAGCTATCGTCCACCAGGCTACTCCAGGAAGGTGTATCGGCCACCACTTCAGCTCCAAGGAAGTGTATCGGCCAACACAAGCAAGATGGAGAGGGATATCGTGCACCAAGGGTGGAGGGGAGACCAAAGGACCAAAGGAGACTAAGTCAAGGAGAAGAGCTACCTATATAGGAAGAAGGGGAGGAGAAACCAAGGTACAACCATGCTATGTGTCGCCCACCCAAGGGACACATGTCCACCAACTCAAGCCACCTCATGCAAGCCATAAGGCACTTCTCCAAGATGTGCACCATGTGTCCATCAACCAAGCCAAGCCATCTGGGCGACACAACAAGAGCTACTGGGCGACACACCAAGCAACTGGGCGACACAAGGCTCAAGCAAGCCCAAACAAGGAACTCCAAGGCCCAAACAAGCTCAACTCAGGCCCAAAGGACTCAAACAACAAGCCCAAGCCTTCCTCTCAACCCTAGAGGAAGCAAAGAGGAAAAATATCTCACAAGATGGCAAACTTGCCCACAAAACCCTAAACTTGGGTTATTTGCAAGTAGCCCCTCGAACTCTCAACAAAGCACAACCAAACTCTAATCACCACTAAAGGTGATTAGCAAGCACCAAAGCACCAAGATCAAGCAAAACAAACAGGGTAAACCCTAAACGCAGGTCAGGGTCCTTACAGCCATAAACCTCTACAAAAGGATTTCGTCCCTGAAATCCGAAGAGAAAAGCGAGGGATACTTCCTCCTCATCTCTTCCTCAAGATCCCACGTGGCTTCCTCAACGCCACGGTGATGCCAAAGGACCTTCACAAGAACCAGATCCTTTCTCTTCAGCTTCTTGACTCTTCTGTCAAGGATCATCATAGGACCCTCTTCATAAGTCACATCTTTGTCAAGCTCAACTTCAACTAGTTGTATCACTGTTCCTGTATCCGGATGACTTTTCTTCAGCATACTGACATGGAACACTGGATGTAACCTGTGCAACTCTGGAGGCAACTCTAACTCGTAAGCCACCTTGCCAACACGTGCTAAGACTGGGTAAGGCCCCATATATCTGGGATCTAACTTACCTTTCCGGCCAAACCTCAGCACACCTTTCCACAGAGAGACTTTAAGATACACCTTGTCTCCCACCTGGAACTCCAAGGGTCGTCGGCGATTGTCTGCATAAGACTTCTGCCTGTCTTGTGCCGCTTTCAACTGTTGTTGTATCACCTTGATCTTTTCTGTTAACTCAGGGACCAAAAGCTGATATTCACCTGATTCATACCAACACAAAGGAGATCTGCACTTCCTCCCATACAAAGCCTCATAGGGAGCCGTGTTAATGCTCCGCTGATAGCTATTGTTGTAGGCAAACTCTATCAAACTGAGATGTACGTCCCAACTGCCTAGGAACTGCAAAACACAAGCACGAAGAAGATCCTCCAAAGTCTGAATAGTCCTCTCAGACTGTCCATCTGTCTGCGGGTGGAAAGCGGTACTGAACTTCAACTGCGTTCCCATCGCCCTGTGCAACTGTTCCTAAAAATGACTTGTAAACTGAGGACCTCTATCAGAAACTATCGTTGCTGGCACACCATGCAAACGAACTATCTCATCCACATATACTCGAGCGAGCTTTTCAGCTGTATACATGGTCTTCACAGGTATGAAATGGGCAGACTTCGTTAATCTGTCCACTATCACCCAAATGGAATCATGATTCCTAGTTGTCCTGGGTAGACCAACTACGAAATCCATGGTTATGTGATCCCATTTCCACTGTGGTATAGGCAAAGGTTGCAACGTACCTGCCGGCTTTTGATGCTCAGCCTTGACTTGCTGACACACCGCACACCTAGCCACAAACTCAGCTACATCTTTCTTCAAGCCAGGCCACCAATACAAGTCCTTCAGACTATGATACATTTTGGTGACGCCTGGATGCATAGCATACATCGACGTGTGTGCTTCCTCGAGCACCAACTTCCTCAGATTATCAGCATCTGGAACCACCATCCTATTATGATAGCAAACCACTCCATCCTCGGACTCATGGAACCCATCACGCTTTTCGCTGCCAAACTCTGATCTGATTAGCTGTACTGTATCATCCGTTTGCTGTGCATCCTTGATCTGCTGTCTCAACGCGGGCTTGATTTGCATCTGTGCTAAAAGTCCAGCTAACGAGGAAACCTCCATCTGTACGTTCATCTGCCGTAAGGAGACTAACATGTCCCGCCTATGGCATACCAAAGAACTCATCTGTGCCTTCTTGGGAGTAGAAGACTTTCTGCTAAGCGCGTCTGCTACCACATTCGCCTTACCAGGATGATACTCGATAGTGCAATCATAATCATTGATCAACTCCATCCAACGACGCTGTCGCATGTTCAACTCTTGCTGTGAGAAGATGTACTTCATATTCTTGTGATCTGTAAAGATCTGACACACTTCCCCATAAAGATAGTGTCTCCAAATCTTTAACGCATGAACCACTGCTGCCAGCTCCAAGTCATGGGTCGGATAGTTCTCCTCGTGTTTCTTAAGCTGTCACGATGCAAAAGAAACCACATGATCTTCCTGCATCAGCACACAACCCAAACCTTTCTTGGACGCATCACAGAAAACAACATAGCCTTTTCCTGATTCTGGCAAGATCAACACTGGAGCAATGGTTAGCTTTTCCTTCAAACTTTGGAAAGCTTGCTGTCATCAATCATTCCAAACAAAAGGTACATCCTTCCTGGTCAACTTCGTCATCGGTAGAGCTATCGAACTGAAGTCCTTGATAAACCTCCAGTAGTATCTTGCTAGGCCAAGGAAACTACGAACTTCCGTCGGCGTCTTCGGCTGTTCCCAATCTGCAACGGATTCCACTTTCTTCGGATCTACTTTGACTACTTCAGCAGATATCACATGACCTAAGAAAGTCACTTCATCCAACCAGAACCCACACTTACTAAACATAGCATACAACTGATGTTGACGAAGGAGAGTCAACGCTTGACGAAGATGTTGCTCATGCTCTAGCCGGTTCCGACTATAGATCAAGATGTCGTCTATAAAAACTACAACAAACTGATCTAAGAACGGACGAAACACTCTGTTCATCAGGTCCATGAAAGCAGCAGGTGCATTGGTTAATCCAAACGGCATAACCACAAACTCAAAATGACCATACCTCGTCCTAAAGGCTGACTTTGGTATGTCATCTGCATTTATCCTCAACTGATGATATCCAGACCGTAGATCGATCTTCGAAAACACTGTAGCACATCGCAACTGATCGAACAGGTCATCTATCCTCGGCAACGAGTACTTATTCTTGATCGTGACCTTGTTCAACTGTCGGTAGTCTATACACAACCGCATCGAACCATCCTTCTTCTTAACGAACAACACGGGAGCACCCCAAGGTGACGTGCTCGGTCTGATGAAACCTTTCTCCAACAACTCTTGTAACTGCATCTTCAACTCTACCATCTCTGCTGGAGCCATCCTATAAGGTGTCTGTGCAATCGGCTGCGTTCCCGGAACCAGATTGATCTCAAAATCGATCTCTCGGGGTGGAGGAACACCAGAAAACTCCTCGGGAAACACATCTGCAAACTCTCGGACCACTGACACTTCTTCAAGGTTAAGGCCTTTCGCCTTGGTATCCACAACGGTATCCACAACGTGAGCTAAGAACGCCTCACATCCTTGTCGCAACAACCTATCTGCCACCATAGCTGACACCAGACACGTCGGAAGAATCTTCCTATCTCCCTGGAAGATCCACTGAGATGGTACACCAGCACTTCTCATCATTGACGGTGCTGAAAACATGGGTTTCTTGAAGCCACCAAACCTTCGTCCTTGAAACTGAGCAGGTCTTTTAAGAGACACCGACTCTCTTTTCTCCCTTACTGTCCTCTCGATCCGTCGAACTGATTCCACAAACGTAGCAAACCGCTCTCGGTTTTCCAACGCAGACACAGGGGTTGTCAACTCAGCACTCAAACCCTTCTCAAAACGTCTGATCCGTTCATCATCTGTCACCACCATGTGAGGACAAAACCTCAACAGATCCATAAACTTAGCTTCATACTCGGTGATGTTCATCGTTCCTTGCCGCAACTTCTCAAACTGACTGATCTTCTCATCCAGGTACGTCTTCGGAAAGTATCTGGTGACGAACTCACGCCGAAACACTTCCCAACAGATCACCTCACCAGGCCGCTTCTCTTCCTCGATGGTCCACCAGTGACCAACACTACCCTTCAAAAGGTAGACAGCATGCTTTACTTTGTCTGCTTCGGGGATGTCGAGGATCCGAAAAGCCTTTTAAAGACTCGTCAGCCACAGATCTGCATCCGCTGGATCAGCCGTTCCAGCATAATCCGAAGCTCCGACTCGGCGAAGCCGCTCAAAGGTCTTCCCAATACCCGATGCTTCTCCATAGGGAACCTGTGCTCGCGGAGGAGGCACTGGTAATCGCTCAACCATGAGATTCATCGTAGCCATTAACTGTCCCATAAGCTGTTGGTAGGCAGGGTGTTCAAGTATGGCTGGGTTAGGTTGGGGGACCTCAGGCACCCGATCTTCATGTGACCGTCCATCTGCTCCATCAACCGATGCAGCATCACTATGCTCAGGAGCATGTTCTTCGTGGTTTCCAGACATCTTGGCTTTTCTTCTGCTGAGGGTAGAAGATTTTTGTAAGATAACCTGGAGAACTCATAAGAACAGACTCAACCTAGTCCTAGATCCCTGTAGACTCAGCGAACCTAAAGCTCTGATACCAAGCTTTGTGGCAACACATCCCATTATCACACAGATAATGAGGTGTTACGCGAAAACGTGTGGAAAACACCATAACCACAAATTATCAAAAACACGGGTTAATTAAAACCAATTGCGGAAAACTGATAAACTGTGAAACTATTACTTTCCAGTCCTCATCCTGCACAGAAACATGTCATATAAATGTGTACATACACAAGATCTGACACGTGTCCACAGCTCAGGAACAGCTGTCCATCCATCACATGAGTTCACCACCTGTTCATATATACATAAAGGCCCACATCCAGCCAACAGTAGGATATACAGATATCATCGAACGATCTTCGTGAAACATCGTCAAAACACTGCCAAGGACCTGAGAGTACAGGGATGACTCTAGACTCTACTACAAAACATCCAAAACAGCAGCATGTCCATCACTTGCCTTCTACTGCTCCTCAAGCTGCTCGTCCGCAACACCAAAACCACGGCCACGTCTACCTCGACCACCTAAAAAGGGTGTAAACCAGCGGAGTGAGACAATTGAACAATTGTCCCAGCGGGAAACATAGCTCCCCACCGCAACCATAGAACCTCAGCAAGAGAAACTATAACAACAATTATAACATGAGCAGATATGTCAGAAGCAGTTATATATATATATATATATATATATATATATATATATATATATATATATATATATATATATATATATATATATATATATATATATATATATAGCAAGATCATTCTTACCGGCAAGCATACCAGCTGTACTAAAGCGTAAAACCAGATGTCTTTCAAAGGAACATGACTATCAAGATGAGATATATCAACATGTAATAAGATTATTAGAACAGGGTATAATGCCATATAACCTGATTATCAAGATAAGGTAGATTACCACATGACCTGCAAGGTATAACAGAATATTACACAAACAAGGCCTCAACCAATGTTTCGTATTTGATATGACTAGTAAATACTAAACGGCTGTATTACATTTTATTATGCCCTGAGGATTTGAAACGTACCGTTCAAATCCAACCCTCGGTTACGAAACCCAAGACGGTGCCATACAAGGTCAATGGAAGAGCCGGACTCCACGACCTCCCACCTCATGGTCAGTACATGAGTACAACACAAGCACGACCGCAATCACATGCTGAAGTGGTCTAAGCCACAGGGTTAGCTCCATAGGCTACCCATTCTCTAGCCCGCCTTGGTAGAGGTCTCGGCGCTAGTAAAACTGAGCCACGGGCCTGATCACCGTGCTCTGAGCCATGAACGCATTCATGCTCCATACATCACATATCCTGAGCCATGGGCCTGTTCACCATGCTCTACACACATATCTGAGTCTGCAACCGAAGTTACACTCTTACCTCCTCATTTTCAGGCTAGGAGCAACCTACACATATTCAACAATATGCGCTTCCAGGTTAACCCGTAGGAAAACCTGTTTCACCATCACCAAGTCCTGACGATGATGGATCTATGGCCAGGGCAACTACATGATGTATTTCACTGTGCTTAATTAGTATCTTTTAGATGGATTTCAAGATTCAACCAAGTTGTATGACATGCAAGGTATAACAAAAAGTAAATAACATTATATTATGATCTATTCATATCAACCTGATCCATCTTAAGGATCCAATATCACATGTTATCACTTGGCCTCTTGCCAACCATCCAGATCCATCTCAAGGATCGTCACATACCACAGGGTCTCAACCCTTCATCATGCACTGCCATTGTCTCTTAAGGCTCACCTCATCATCATGGGACAGACATATCACATGCATACTCTTATAGAGTAATTATCAAAGCAATGTTACTCATTACATATGTCACATAGCCCTTTCATGGCTAAAACATCACCTGCAAGGTTAGAGTACACAATAATCATAGATTCAACATAAGGCATATGCTCGCTATCATGAAAGATCATTCAAGATAATCTAATTACCAATTTTTTACACTTATTTGGTAACCGAGTATGTTAAGTACATCATTAATCAAACCATACTGATGCTTACTCTCAATCTCAAGGTTATACAAGCAATCAAAGTATATAGAAATGATGTTAAGTATACAGAACCAACACTATTATTAACAAGGTCATTACTATTGCCACCAACTATTGTCATATTTATCATGAGGCAACCTTTAATATAACTGTCACTTAGCATCATTATTACCAACATTATTATCATAAAACAACCTATGAGTGTAACTATCATCATTCTCATTATCGTTAATAATTAAGCATAAGGGTCACATCATCCATCTATTACATGAGGGCTAACATCATTGTTACTACCATTAGCATCCTTATTATTTGCAAGGCAACATATACATTGTTGATATCACAAACACCACCATCGCTCATTGGTGCATAGCTAACCACTTCCATCACATGAGGGACCGTCACCAAAGAAACTCATACCCTCACTATAGCCTCACAACCCTCATCTAAAGCCTATCACCCAACATGGGTATTGACTACCACACTATCCCTATCGGCCAACACTCACTACAACCCTATCGACCATCACACTCATGCACATAGGGTAGGGTATCGCCCAACATGGCTATCGGCCATTAGGGTATCGCCCACCATGGTGTCGGCCATTAGGGTTATCGCCCACCATGGTGTCGGCCATTAGGGCTATCGGCCACCATGGCCCAAGGCTTATCGCCCAACCCTAACACTCATGGCACTACATGACCCTATCGTCCACCACATGGACAAGGAGATAACTCGACACAAGAGCACCCTCTCTATCATCCAACACAAGGACATCCATATCGGCCAACAAGAGGAAGGGTATCGTTCATCTCCAAGGTACTCATCATATCGGCCAACAAACCCTAGCTCACCCTATCGCCCAACTCAAGGGCAAGGGTATCGGCCAACCTAAAGGACTCATCATGTCGCCCAACACCAGCTACCATATCGTCCACCAAGGGGAACACCATCCGTCCAACACCAGCTACCATATCGTCCACCAAGGGGAAGGGTGTTGCCCAACACCAAGAACACTGATATTGTTCAACTCAAGGACAAGGGTGTTGCCCAACACACCCACAAGGAAGGGATATCGCCCAACCCTAGGTCATATTCAACCTCCAACACAAAGAGCACAAACCCTAAAAAGCAAGGTATACAAGGAACCCTAAACCCTAGAGAGGGATATCGGCCACTAAGGTACATAAGCAAGATGTACAAGCAAGGAACTAAGCTAGACTACTAACATATAACAAGATCAAAGCTAGAGGTAAAAGAGTTAGGGTTAGAAACTATGCAACCCGCCTTAAGCTCCAAGCTTCAAGGAAGAAGATGCACTCCAAGGTCCAAAGCTATCGTCCACCAGGCTACTCCAGGAAGGTGTATCGGCCACCACTTCAGCTCCAAGGAAGTGTATCGACCAACACAAGCAAGATGGAGAGGGATATCGTGCACCAAGGGTGGAGGGGAGACCAAAGGACCAAAGGAGACTAAGGCAAGGAGAAGAGCTACCTATATAGGAAGAAGGGGAGGAGAAACCAAGGTACAACCATGCTATGTGTTGCCCACCCAAGGGACACATGTCCACCAACTCAAGCCACCTCATGCAAGCCATAAGGCACTTCTCCAAGATGTGCACCATGTGTCCATCAACCAAGCCAAGCCATCTGAGCGACACAACAAGAGCTACTGGGCGACACACCAAGCAACTGGGCGACACAAGGCTCAAGCAAGCCCAAACAAGGAACTCCAAGGCCCAAACAAGCTCAACTCAGGCCCAAAGGACTCAAACAACAAGCCCAAGCCTTCCTCTCAACCCTAGAGGAAGCAAAGAGGAAAAACATCTCACAAGATGGCAAACTTGCCCACAAAACCCTAAACTTGGGTTATTTGCAAGTAGCCCCTCGAACTCTCAACAAAGCACAACCAAACCCTAATCACCACTAAAGGTGATTAGCAAGCACCAAAGCACCAAGACCAAGAAAAACAAATAGGGTAAACCCTAAACACAGGTCAGGGTCCTTACAGAATTGACCTTTACGGCCATGAAAAAACTTTTTACTACATACTGCATAAGGGAGAAAGAACCTCACTGGATAGCATAGGGTCAAGATTTTCCCTCAACAACAAGGCGTCCATGTATCACAAAATTCTAAAGAACATGACTAAAAATGAGTCATGGGGATAGGAAAGAGAAACTACAGTAACAGTCAAAAGTGTTGGAGAGTCTAAAGTCATCAAAACACTAAGTGCGAAGTTGGATAACCTTGCCAAGAAATTAGATAAAAAATTAGGAAATTCATTTAAAGGAAAGAAAGAAGAATGCATGTATGTGCAGCAACAGAAATACAAGAATGGAAATGAATACTCTTGGAGGAAGGATCCTAAATTATCATGGAAGGATCCCAATAATTTCTAGTAGGATCTGTTTGAAGCACAACATGCCAAGCTATAGCAAGGCAGTGCACAACAACATTAGTAGGATAGTCCCCCCAATAAGATAGACTGCATAGAAGACATGCTAGGCAAGTTGGTTCATCAGAATGAGACTATCATAGGCCAGACACAAAGGGACTTGAACAATCAGGGAGCACTGATCTGCAACATAGAAAATTAGATTTCTGATATGGCAGTAGAGATGGTATCCTTGAAGAAGTCAGGACAATAAAGATTCCCAACAAATACTGATATTGCATCTGGTAACCAGCATGTGAAGGCAGTGTGACTCTGTAGTGGCAAGAAATTGTTGAACGAATAAAAGACCATCCTAGAAGAAAACAATAATGCATTTAATATAAGACCAATGCCTAAAGATTATCCCTTAGATCCAGACATCACTTGACACAACTTTACCATGTGTATAGCACAAGTGTACACGTCAATGTAATATAGGCCTTGTGAGGCCCGAGTTGAACACATGGAAATGTAATTATCGGTAGACTACTACTAACAACTCACGATTAGCTAAACTGATTATAAAAGTTTGGAAGTTATTTTAAAAAAGAAAAATAAAAACAAAAGAAAACAAAGTGATCGATTAAATGGTTGGTTTAATCACTTCAAAAGAAATCTCTAGGATTGTGGTTTCATCGCGGATTCTCGTTGTACTAAGTCCTTCACAATTATCACAACTCATCTCCCTTTCCGGATAGTGGCCTATAGCCAGAATTGCTTGCTTCCGCAATACAATTCACTACCTTAATCTAGGTTGGTTCCACTCCAGTAGTAACCTATGCCCTAGACTAGGTGCATGAAAAACATGTCTCTGGGTTCCCACCATTAACCTTACATAGCCTTTTGCAAAGGATTTATTAGTTAATGTCATTACCACCTCTTTTCAATCGTTAATTCTTTTTCAAAATCAATTAAAGGTATTAGATTACCATTATGGTGATCAAGCACATTGATAGCAATGGAGAAAACGATATCATACTGCAGATTTGAGGGACAAATTATGATACACTATGTAAAAAGATTCATACAACGATTGCCCGTGCTACTCCTGGTCCTAGAGACAAAGGGGATTAGCTCTGCATGTTCATCTCAATGCAAAACACCATGAAGGAATGAGAAAACATGGAAAAAACGTGGATGGAGATGGTGTAACCCCTGAACGGAGAAGAACCGGATGATCCTCGGTGTGAGATGAGCATTATGTAGCCTTCCAGCGGTGAAAAACTTAGTCTGCATCTCCAGAATCTCCTGGGGCATAGCTCTCGGCTACGTTCTGCGTGCTCTCATCCTACGGGACTTGTGCAAGGCAGTCCAACGTGAATGACGACCTTGGGCCATCTTTTTCTAGGTATAGGTATCACTTACGGCCGCCAAAAGAACGTAGCCATCCGATTGAAGTCGTACTGGACAAAACTCTGATCCGACGACGTCGATACCATCGACGGGGTGTCGATGGTATCGACGGTTGCTTCAACTTCTGGGGTCTTCCTGATGGCATCTCGATACCATTGACCGCTCCCGTTGATAGTATCGACGGGACGATATTTGGCTCACTGTTGGACTTTTGAGACCATCAACAAAGTATCGATGGTATCGAACTATCTACTTCCTCTCCAGCTCTGTCATTGTTGCTCTGTCGATTCTATCGACGGACCACTGATGGTATCGACGGGTCCAGGAATGCAAATTGCCTGAAAATGAGAGAAAAACATAAATCAAATCCAAGAAATATGATAATCTATGCAAAATAAAGTGAGACAATCTGAATTTGATGCAGGCAAGCATAATAGCCTAAAGGAATTGAATCATGCGATATTAACCACAAATATGACCAATAAGCGCATAAAATGAGTGTAAATATAGCCTATAAAAGCAACTCAAAACCCTGCATCAAACTCCCCCAAGCTTTAACTTTGCTTGTCCTCAAGCAACAAAACTATAGAATAAAATTGTGCGGGTCAACTAAAGAACATAATCACATAAAAGACATCACAGTATGATTCCCACCTACAAGGCACATACCGTCTCTCACTAACCACAAAATGATAACTACCCTAAAGGTGACAATGATCATCCATGAGAGATGTCCACCCCATAATTAATGAACACAATCAAATATAATAGATAATATAATAAATTCCTCCGGTTCATGCATGGTGCATCTTGTGATCTCCCATCTACGTTGCTCAAATCCTAACTACCATCTACAATGGAAGCAGATCTCCTGATATACAAGAATGAGGAGATAATCATGGTTGGCCTATCGTTTTGAGCAATAGGTGGATGGAATGGGCGGCTGTGAAAGAACAGAAAGCACAATACAGTTTAACATGCATAAACAACAAAAATGACCTAAATGATGCATATGCATATGAAAATGACCTAATGCCTACATTTTAGGTGGAATGATGCATGCTCTACTATTCTGTCTCAATGTGAGATTGAATGTCTACAAAACTACATTATGTGCTTATTCTTCCTATTATGCAGGTGAAACAAGTTCCTTTCTCCCTCTAATTTATACTTATTTTTTTACTCTTTTTTTCTTTTTTCAATTCTTTTTCAAGCCCCAATTTTGTCAATTGACTAAGGAAATATTTACAAAACATTTTTTTCTCGGGCTTATTTTCACATAACTACTACAATTGATGCATTACAATCTACTTTTCAGAGAGTATAGAACAAGTTACCTGCTTTTCTTATTTTTTAGAAGAAATAAGGCACATAATGTCCAATATGCTCAAAAATATGCAAAGTGCAACTACATGAAAGTAATTATGCAACTACAATGGAATGCACTCTAGAATGTGTGCATGCATAACTGATCTACAAAAATTTTTAATTTTCATTTTTTTAATGCAAAATCTAGCTATAATGCAATCCTATCTAAATGACATGCAATCAAGAGATGAAAAACTGTAAGGTGCTCCCAGTTCTTATGGTGGAGTGTGAATGAAGTGAGGTGGATAGATCACAAGACTAAATGACAAAACCACTGGAAAAGATTATATGTCTCTCCTTACTGACATGTGCACATGGTAACTAAGAGGTTTCTCTTTCTCACTTCAAATTAAAGTCCCGTTACCATTTGGTCAGTTAAAGCTCAACATCCATATCCACCCTCATTTCTTGAACCATAAGGATATACAATTATGATCATATGTTTTAAAGTTGACCTACCCAATTATTTTCATAAGTTATGTGCACAATTTCAAACAATTCACACATTAGTCCCATATGAAAAACATTGAGATGACACACTTACACTAGACACCCAAGGATTACACTAGATAGAAAGTGGGTCCTAGAAAGCCATAAATAAAACAAATTACAAAACTAGAAGAAAAATTTCAAAAAGTTAAGAAAAATGCTCAAACAGAAGAAAATGAAATAAAACTAAGATAGAAATTGTTCCATCTCTCCCCCCAAGCTTGAATTCGACTATGGCCTCATAGTCAAGAACAAACTCAGAAGGTGGAACAGTGATACCCTGCTACTGCTGAGGTGGTGGGTGCGGCGGGTACTGGTGGGTATGGGGGTTCCATTCTGGATACTTCCCCTGAAAGTTGGGATCATAGGGTGGAATGGGTGGTGGCTGTGGATATCCCCCAAAGTAGTCTCTACTCTAGTAATGATCATAGAAAGGTTGTTGCTACTAATCTATCCTCCCCAACCTATTGTAGACTTGGTGCTGGTTGACGAAGAGCTGATGCTCATTCTCGAAGATCGTCTTCTGATTTTCATAAAGCCTATTCTGCGTATCCTGGATCCCTGCAAAAGCTGTCTGATGTGACTGTAGCATTCTTTGTTGGGACTCCTGGATCGACTGGAGCATGGTATACATCCCCTACATAGAATAGGGGTCATCTCCATCATGGTAGGGATGTGATGGTTGTGGCTGGGAAGAAGAGGATGCTCCATAGTTTAATGGATGCTTTCTCGGAGCAACTCACCGTCGAAGAGGAATAGTGGCTTCCTCCTCCCCTTCGTCATCATCATCGCCCTCTGGAGCCTCTGCCTCTTGAGCTTCTTCTTCCTCCGCATCACCAACATCAATGATCGACCACTTTAGCTTTGGCCTGGTCTGATGTTGAAAATAGGGTCGAGCAATTGTGCCCTTTGAAACACACCTCACACATGACATGTGGCATAGGCGATGTCATGGCGGACTTCAAGGAGGCCTGCATTCACAAAATGGCTCAAATTGAGCTTGCTCTTGCACTCCATCTTGGGTAGCCCGGACAAATCCAGGCCCAAGTACATTACAATCAGCGTAATTAGACCCCCAAAATAAATGGGAGCCCTGTGAGACACATTCCTCTGAACCGCCATTACACGCATGAGGCAGAAAGCTCCAAAATTGATAGGTGTCCACTCCAGTAGACTATAGAGGAAGAATAGGTCTGTCTCCTGAAATTTGCTTTGAGACAACTTTGATCTTGCAAAGAAGGTGTTGGAGAGAATTTGGTGCAGGATCTTGACAAATGGATGCTCAAAATCAGCTATGGAGGCATTTTGCCAGCTGATCGAGTATCCCGCCAGTACAATAACTAGCTTGGCAACCATGGCGTCATAATCCGCATTGTGCGCTGGCTGGCAGAGGTCGTTATGGGCCCACCCATAAATCACGTTGAACTCGCGAAGGGTCATCGTATAGTCCTTGTTGTAGAGGGAGAAAGAAATGTGCCCCTCTTTCCACTCTATGCGTGCCAGTACTAATTCATTGGGGATGACACAAATGTCCAGAGATGCCATGAAATCGATGACGATCTCCTTGTACGTGGGCCACCCTCTGAAGAATGGATGACCGTCGGCGTGGTCACGATAAAACCTAGGGGACTCACCCAATTGTCCCTGCAGAGCATAGGACATATTGGCCTCAAAACCCAGATCCTTGATCAACTTCTGGTCTCCATACCGGGTCGGCTCGATGGAGTGCTTCCATAGCTCCTCGTACACCTTTTTAACCTCCGAAGATGGATGGACTAGCCTCAGGCATGGAACCAGTCCTTGTTGCAGGGCAGGTGGGGCAGCTAGGGTAGCTCTGTATGATGAGGCTCCAGATCTCACCATTGTTGCAAAAGGGGCAACGAGTGAGAAAGAAAGAAAGAAGAATAGAGCTCGGAGAAGACAATTGGGGCACTTGGAGAAGATTGAGATCCACAAATCCTAAGAAGATGCTCGTAGATGATCATTGGCGGTGATATTGGTTGCTCTTGGGGCACTCAGGGATGCTAAGCCTCAGATGTGGAGGGTAGGCAATGAGATTGTATGATTAGAATGAAGATTTTCCCTCCTTTTTATAAGGGATGGCCAGGTCTGGTGTCGGTGCATCGATACCATCGACAGTCCCATTGATGGTATCGACTACTGTTGGAATCCGCCCCTCATTGTAATCGACGGTTGTTGACGGCTCGATGTGGGGACCCAGATCGGCCTCGTGTCGATGGTAGTGACAGGGTGTCGATACCATCGACACAGTCCATGGGTAGGCATTGTGGACCACTCGATGAAGACCTCGGATCACTAATGTGTCAGCGATACAATCGACCCATGTGTCGATAGTATCGACACCTATATGTTCCTTCGATCCCAGCAAAGTCTGACCAATGCAATGTTGCGGTAGACATGTCGATAACATCGACCAGTGTGTCGATGGTATCGAAATCACCGAGACAATTTGTCTGAAAATCTCCAGAAAACTCACTACCATCGACAACAAGTCAATACAATCGATGCACGATCCTTTTTCTACCTGTTCTAGTTTTGATACCATTGATGAGGCCATCGATGGTATCGATGGAATGAAATTTTAGTAGAATTGTATGATGTTCCAAATTTGATACCATCGACCCGGATGTCGATGGTATCGACTGTTTCGCAGCCTGCACACTCAACAAACACATCAGGGTATCATTTTTAGAGACTAAGTGCTAAATTAATGAAAACTACCTAGGAATGCGAAAAATTTAAAGAAACAAACATGTACATTACCCAGGTTGGGTTGCCTCCCAACAAGCACCTCATTTAACGTCTTGGGCTAGACACATGCATTCTCCTCATTCCTCATTTAGTGCCATGAATTTTTTCTCATGCACTTTCCTTGTGTAGTCTTCCCCATAATAGTGCTTCAACCTTTGACCATTCACCAAGAATGTTATTTAACCATCTCTCACCATGATAGCACCATGGGGTCGCACCTCCTCTATAACAAAAGGTCCACTCCATCAGGATTTCAATTTCCCAGGATGCAACTTCAACCTCGAATTGAACAATAGGACACTCTCACCCTTCTTGAACACTTGCAATTGAATGTGGTGATCATGTATTTGCTTTATCCACTCCTTGTAGATCCTTGAGTTCTCATATGCATTCATCCTTAGCTCATCCAACTCATTGAGCTCTAACATTCACTTTCTCCCCGCATCATCCATACTCAAGTTCAACTTCCTTAGCGCCCAGTGCGCCTTGTGCTCTAATTCCACCGGCAAGTGACAAGCTTGCCCGTAAGCCAACCTAAAAGGTGTGGTGCCTATAGGTGTCTTGAATGTAGTTCTATATGCCCATAGTGCGTCCAGTAGTAATGCACTCCAATTATTCCTTGAAGAGGCCATCGTGCGCTCCAATATCTTCTTAATCTCCCTATTGGACACCTCCACTTGGCCCTACGTCTGCGGGTGATATGGGGTACCTACATTATGCTTGACCCCATATTTGCTCAATAGTGTAGTGAATTTCCTGTTCGTGAAGTGGGTGCCTCCATCGCTAATGATCATCCATGGCACACCAAACCTACAAAAAATATGCTCCTTTATGAACCTGCACACTACTAAAACATCATTAATCCTTGTGGGTATTGCCTCTACCCACTTCGACACATAATCAATAGCAAGCAAAATATACAAATTGGAATTAGAGGACACAAAGGGTCCCATGAAATCAATGCCCCACAAATCAAATACCTCAACTTATTGAAATACATTGAGGGGCATCTCTTACCATTTTGAGATATTACCTACCCTTTGACATGAATCACACCTCCTCACATAACCAAAGGCATCCCGGAAAAGTGTAGGCCAATAAAGGCCACTCTCTTATATCTTCACCGTAGTCCTCATACTCGCATGATGAACGTCAGTGGGCAATGTATGACAGTGACTGATCACACTATCATATTAACTCTCAGGTACACACCTGCGCAAAATTCCATCCCTGCACTATCTCAACAAAATAGGGTCATCCCAAAAATAATATCTCAAAGAATGGAAAAACATCTTTCGCTCTTGATAAGTCAAATCATATGGAATTTCTTTACATGCGAGATAATTCACGATATGTGAAAACCAAGGGTCCTTAGATTGAATGGAAAGGATTTTCTCATCCGAAAAGGTCTCAGTAATGGGTATGTTGGTATCTCTCTCATCTACCCACTCTAACCGAGACAAGTGGTCCGCAACCACATTCTCAATGTCTGCCTTGTCCTTAATTTCAATGTCAAATTCTTGCAAGAGTAAGATCCACCTAATAAGTCTAGGCTTGGCATCTTTCTTCTCCATTAAGTATTTTGTGGTGGCATGGTCCGTCCATACCACAACTTTAGACCCCACCAAATATTGTCTAAATTTTTCGAATGCAAAAACCACGGGAAGCAATTCTTTTTTAGTGGTGGTGTAATTTAGTTGGGCATCATTCAAAGTCTTAGACGCATAGAAAATAACTGTGGGTTTGTTCTCAAGGCACTGCCCAAGAACGGCCCCCATGGAGAAATCTGATGCACCACACATAATCTCAAAGGGCTTAGTCCAATCCGGTGTTTGAACAATAGGCGTGGAGATCAAATTTTTCTTGAGAACCTCGAAGGCATGCATACATTTATCATTGAAGTAAAAAACAACATCCTTCTCAAGCAATTCCGATAATGGCTTAGCGATTTTAGAAAAATCCTTGATAAACCGGCGATAAAACCCCGCATGACCAAGGAAAATCCTCACCCCTTTCACCGAATTCGGTGGAGGTAGTTTGGAAATAACCTCAATCTTCATTGGTTCTACCTCCAGTCCCTTGCTAGACACCTTGTGTCCAAGCACTATGCCTTCACTAACCATTATATGACATTTTTCTCAATTGAGGACTAAATGTGTGTCCTCACATCTTTGTAGCACCTTGTATAGGTTTTACAAGAACTCATCAAAATACGCACCGTAGATGGAAAATTCGTCCAATGAAAACCTCTAGACAGTGCTCCACCATATCCAAAAAGATAGCAAGCATGCAGTGCTAAAAAGTAGATGGTGTGTTGCACAAACTGAATGGCATCTGGCGATATGGGAAAGTCCCATAAGGACAAGTGAAAGTAGACTTCTCTTGGTCCTTAGGGTCTATGGAAATTTGATTATATCCGGAATAGCCATATAGAAAGCAAAAGTGAGAGCGACCAACCAGCCTCTCTAAAATCTGATCAATGAATGAGATAGGAAAATGATATTTTAAAGTGGCGGAATTCAACCGACGGCAATCAATGCAAACACGCCACCCAGTTACCAATCGCGTGGTGACAGGCTCATTCTAAAGATTTTGAGTTACCATGATTCCCCCCTTTTTAGGGACTACCTGTGTTCGGCTCACCCATGTAGAGTTTGAAATAGCATAGATAATGCCTGTGGAGAGAAGCTTGATCACCTCCTTTTTGACAACCTCCATCATGACGGGGTTGAGGCGACATTGTGACTGAATCACAAGTTTGGCTCCTTCAGCGAGCCGAATCTTGTGTTGTCAAAGAGTAGGGGAGACCCCCTTGATGTCAGAAACTGACCGCCCAAATACACCACGATGGTTCTTCAACACTATCATCAACTGTTCTTCCTCAGCGGCACTCAAATATGCCAAAATTATCACCGGTATCTTTGCATCAGCCACTAAGAATGTGTATTTCAAGTGAGGGGCAGCGGCTTAAGCTCTAAATCTGACGGGATGACCAAAGAAGATTGAAGCGGTGGTGGCAGCGGTCCTAGCTCTTCATAGTGCTTGGCATTGTAGCAAGGAAGCACTTGAATCATCTTAACACATTCTTGCAATGACATACTTCTCATCCAATCATCCATTATGTTAAATAAACAAGATTCAAGAGCTAATTGTGGGTATGAGTCAAGCATGGAGACTACTATACCTTCATCCTCAGTAGACGGTGAGACTTCCTCTTCTTCATCATTGGGATAACCCACAACTTTAACAAGAGAAACAACTTTTGTTTGTTCCATGATGTCCATAGTAATTGTTCCCTTATCTACCTTCATCATGATGTGAGCCATATCATGAAATGGCTTCCCTAAGCAAAGAGAGATGTTATGATCAAAGTGCGTCACTTTGTGACATTGCTCATTTGCTTGTGACTTCTTTGAATTTGGCAACATGAATATCTCGAATCTATCATCAGCTACACCCATTGTCAACTGACCTCTACCCATCTCCAATATCATATCAACAGTGTCTTGGAAAGGTCTTCCTAAGAGCAGCTCATTCCCTTGCTCAACTTGCATCTCCATGATAACAAAATCAGCCGGAAACACGAACCTGTCAACTTCGACTAAGACATCCTCACAAATACCATACGGCCGTACCACAAAACTGTCTGCAAGTTGAATTGTCATGTTTCTTTGTCGAGATTCTTTAAGACCAAGCTTTTTGAATGTAGAGAGGGGCATCAAGTTGATACTTGCCCCAGAATCACACAGTGCTCCACCAAATTTCACCTTCCCAATATATCATGAAATATTGAAACAGCCCGGATCTTGTCACTTTGGTGGCAATTTTCCCAGAATAAAGGCGCTGACCTATTCCTTAAGCACTACCACCTCAGTGTCTGGAATCTTCCTCTTATTGGTAATTATATCCTTAAAGAACTTACCATAGGAGGGTATCTTCTCAATAGCCTCTAGCAAGGGAATATTGACCAAAAGTTTCCTAAAGCTATCCAGGAACTTTTTGAACTATGCATCAACTTTCTTTGCCTTTAGACTATTTGGATAAGGAACCGGGACAGTCTGTGCTCTCTGATGTGTTGGTACATAAGGTGTTCTCTTCTCATCCTCTTTCTCTGCAATGGACTCTTTTGTGGCCTTCTTTGCATCATCCTCCACTGTCTCTATAACTACGGCATCCTCTTTGGCCTCACCTATGTCTTCTTGATGTGGTGTGCTCGGTTCATCGGCCTTGGAGTTTAAAAGTTTCTTTCCACTCCTCAATAGAATGGCCTTAGCTTGATGGTTCTTTCTGGGAACATCAGTATTCCCCGAGAAACCTTGCATTGTGGGCTTCTTTAGACTCACAATCTCCACTTCCATCTGTGCTAAAGATGTCTCAAGTGTCCTCATTTGTGCCCCATGGTTTTGTAGCGTCTGCCAAAACTGATTTATAAATTCCCCTTGAATTTGCAGCTGCTTGCTGAAAGTGCTCATGTGTTCTTGGTTTTGTTTAACAATTTTATTGAGAAACTCATTACTCTTCTCCTCTATAGTAGGTTGTGGTTTGGCATCCGGATCATGTAGAAAGTTATTGGGATCCTTCCATGAGAACTTCTTATCCTTCCTCCAAGAGTAATCATTATTCCTGTACCCTTGTTGTTGGCGCATGAATTTGACCTGTGCCTCATCATCAGATCCTTCATCCTCTTTTGCTAGCAATCTCTTTGCTACCAGGTCCATCTTCTCATTTAGCTCTTTAATTGCCTTTGATTCCCATGCAACTCTATTTTGTTCTGGTGCATCTCTATTACCCCACGACTGCTTCTTGGCCATGTTCTTCAAGATCTCCCAACGCCTTGTACCTGTGTTGTCCAAGAAGAAGCCCGGGCCTGCTAAATCTAAGTTGCTACTGTCATGCTCATTGAGAGAAAAGTAAAAATTTTTAACTTGCTTGTCCTTGTACAACCCATGATGTGGGCACTTCCTTAGCATGATGTGAAAGCGCTCCCATGTCTTTGAATAAGTCTCACCGGCCTTTTGACTGAAGTTATGTATCTTTATCATGAGGTCATTCGTCTTCTCGGGCGGGAAGAATCTCTCGAAGAAGACCTCTACCATCTGGTCCAAGGTCTCGACACACTCGTCATCGAGATTGTACAACCATTCATGTGCATTTCCTGCTAGAGAACTGGGAAAAAGCTTTAAGTAGAGTGCTTCCTGCGGGAACCTGCCAATCTTTATCATATCACAGTTTTCCACAAATGTGCTGATGTGGGATACTGGATCTTCATTGTTCAGCCCATGAAATGCATTAGACTTGACCAGGTTTATCAGTGCCGGATCAATCTTGTATGTAGGAATGCTGATCGCCTGCTTTTTGATCGGCCCCTTAGATGCGGATGATGAAGAAGCCTTAATCTTCTCCCATATTGTATGTTCCTCAACCATTACTTCAGGTTCAAAATCTATGTCTAAGTCTTCAGGTTGATTGTGGATATGCTCCTCCTCGTCACCCGATCCCAAAGGCAGAACCTTAGGTGTCGACTGTGTGTAGTCCTTACTACGCGTCTTCACCATGCACTAGTACTTGAAATGTGAAAAATTGATTAAGTACAGTGCTAGACGAATAAAGAATTTGAAAGATAGACAATTTACTCTCAATTATTAAAATTATTAAAAGTATCCTAGAGTGGCCACTTATAGCACTCGTAGTGCCGAAAATTGCCATTTCCCCGGCAACAACGCCAAAAAATTGACACAACTTTACTGTGCGTATAGAGCAAGTGTACGCGTCAATGTAATATAGGTCTTGTGAGGCCCGAGTCGAACATAGGGAAATGTAATTATCGGTAGACTACTACTAACTACTCACGATGAGCTAAACTGATTATAAAAGTTTGGTAGTTGTTTTGAAAAAGAAAAATAAAAGCAAAAGAAAAAAAAGCAATCCATTAAATGGTTGGTTTAATCAATTCAAAAGAAATATCTAGGATTGTGATTTCACCGCGAGTTCTCATTGTACTAATTCCTTCACAATTATCACAACTCGTATCCCTTTCTGGATAGTGG
Organism: Alisma plantago-aquatica; assembly: GCA_963693085.1. NCBI lineage: Eukaryota > Viridiplantae > Streptophyta > Magnoliopsida > Alismatales > Alismataceae > Alisma > Alisma plantago-aquatica. The sequence goes on along the minus strand of OY856410.1, from coordinate 1,442,830,490 downwards.
CATGTAGCCATAATTGCTTGTTTACGCGATACAATTCACTACCTTAATCTAGGTCGGTTCCACATCAGTAGTAACCTATTCCCTAGACTAGGTGCATGAAAAACATGTCTATGGGTTGCCACCATTAATCGTACATCGCCTTTTCCAAAGGATTTATTAGTTAATGTGATTACCGCCTATTTTCAACCATTAATTCTTTATTAAAAGTAATTAAAGGTATTAGATTACCATTATGGTGATCAAGCACAATGATAGAAATGGAGAAAACGATATCATACCGTGGATTTGAGGGACAAATTATGATAAACTATGTAAAAAGATTCATACAACGATTTCCCGGGATACTCCCAGTCCTAGAGACAAATGGGATTAGCCCCGCATGTTCATCTCAATGCAAAACACCATGAAGGAATGAGAAAACATGGAGAAAACATGGATGGAGATGGTGTAACCCCGGAACGGAGAAGAACCATGTGATCCTTGGTGCGGGATGAGCGTTTTGCAGCCTTCTGGCGGTGAAAAACTCCATTTGCATCTCTAGAATCTCTAGGGGCGTATCTCTCGGCTCCGTTCTTCGCTCTCTCATCCTTCGGGACTTATGCAATGCAATCCAATGTGAATGATGACTTTGGGCCATCTTTTTCTAGGTATAGGTACCACTTACAACCGCCAAAGGAATGCAACCATCCGATTGAAGCTGTGTTGGACAAAACTCTAATCCGACGGCGTCGATACCATCGACGGGGTGATATCATCGATGGGGTGTCGATGGTATCGACACCTTAGGGTACCGATGGTTGCTTCAATTTCTGGGGTCGTCCTGATGGCATCTCGATACCATCGACTTCTCCCATCAATGGTATCGACGGGACGATATTTGGCTCACTGTTGGACTTTCGAGACCATCGACAAAGTATCGATGGTATCGAACTATCTGCTTCCTCTCCAGCTCTATCACTGTTGCTTTGTCGATGCTATCGAAGGACCGTTGATGGTATCGATGGGTCCAAGAATGCAAGTTTCCTGAAAATGAGAGAAAAACATAAATCAAATTTGAGAAATATGATAATCTATGCAAAATAAAGTAAAACAATTTGAATTTGATGCAGACAAGGATAATAGGCTAAAGGAATTGAATCATGTGATATTAACCACAAATATGACCAATAAGCGCATAAAACGAGCGTAAAACTAGCCTATAAAAGTGACTCAAAACCCCTAAATCACAACTTCATAGGAAAAGGAAGCAATAGAGGAGTCTGAAGGGCCAAAGGAAGCCAAGAAGGACTCATATGTTCCACCCCCAACAGTAGAAGTTGGTGATTCCAACTCCATTCCCTAATAAATTGAAGGCAAACAAGGTTGAGCATCAATTCCAGAAGTTTCTAGATACTTTTAGAAAATGTCATGTCAACATACCGCTAGTAGATGCAATAAAGAAGATTCCATCCTATGGAAAATTTCTAAAAGACATATTCAAGAAAAATAGAAGGATAGTTGATTCAAATGTAGTTGTGTTGAAGAAAGATGTCAATGCACTTATATAGAGGAGATTGCCACAGAAGAAGCAAGATCTAGGCTGCTTTAATATACCATGTCACATCAGCAAGGTCAATTTTAGTGAGGCTCTCTAAAACTCAGGGGCAAGCATAAATGCCATGCCCTTAATAACATTCAATAAATTGGGACTAAAGGAATCTAGGAAGAGAAACATGACCATATAGTTGGCTGACAATTTAGTGGTGAGGCCAATTGGCATCTGTGAGGATGTGTTAGTCAAGGTGGACAAATTAGTTTCTCCAATAGACTTTGTCATTATGGAAATGTAGGGTGATCATGGAAATGAACTACTTTTACGAAGGCCTTTCTAGGATACAACATGCATTATCTTGTAGATGGGCAAAGGAAGACTTACACTTGGTATTCAGGATGACCACTTTGAAATAAAAATAGTAAATGATCAATAGACAACTGATGATATAGCACATTGTCACATGCTGCAACAGTTGAATAGTGAGGTGTATTTATTTCTGGAGAAGTCATATCTGGACATGGCTCATGCCATGACAAAGGTGCAGATAGGAACTTCAGTAGTGTATATCAAGGAGCATACAAAGGAGGTTTCTTTGGCAAAGGTAGTACACTATCCCAATGATGAAGAGGAGAAAGCATGCCCAATGATGATTGAGGAGGAAAAATCCTTTACTCTCACCCAAGCATATCCACAACTACCATTAGAGGTTTGCATCATGAATCTGGTGGAAGATGAGACTCATTGCCATTCTTTGAATGAGTGTACTCTGTTTCTAAAGACATTGCCATGCTTCTACACCAAACACTATGAAGATTTAGGGCCACCTCCACCACCATTGATCCCATTGTTGCAGAGTCCTCCATAGCTTGAGTTGAATCCACTCTTGCCTCATCTGAAGTACATTTTCTGAGTAGCAAATGAGAAACTTCCATTCATCATTTCAACCTCGTTCAACATGCATGAGGAGGAACAACTGCTTGTGGTGTTGAAGAACCACTGAGCAACGTTTGGGTGGTGTGTTGCAGACATCAAGGGATATTCCCTATTTTTTTCTAGCATAAGATAAAAATTGAAGAAGGATCCAAACTGATAGTTCAAACTCAATGATGTCTCAACTCAATTGTGACTAAGGTGGTGAAGAAGGAGGTAGTAAATCTTCTATTGGTGGGTATAATCTGTGCCATATCTGATTCAAATTGGGTTAGTCCAACTCAAGTTGTTCCTAAGAAAGGAGGTAATAATCACAACAAATTCAGTGAGTAAGTTGATCTCTATTAGATTAGTGACCGAGTGATGTGTGTGTATGGATTCTCTCCGTTTGAATGCCACCACACTTAAAGACAATTTTCTACTTCCCTTATTGATCAAATCCTTGAGTGGCTATCTGTCCGTTGTCATTTATGTTTTCTCAATGAGTATTCTGGGTATAATTAGATTTATATTGAGCCATAAGACCAAGAGAAGTCTTCCTTCACTTGTCCTTATGACACATTTTCTTACCATCGAATGCCCTTTGGCCTTTGTAATGCACTGACTACTTTCCAGAGATGCATGCATGCTATTTTTTCAGACTTGGTAGAATGTTGTCTCGGGGTTTTTATGGACAATTTTTTAGTGTATAGAGAGTCATTTGAGAACAATCTTGACAGTCTTGACAAGGTTTTACAAAGGTGTGAGGACACTCACCTAGTGTTGAATTGGGAGAAGTGCCACATGATGGTGAGTGAAGGGATATTTTTGGGGCACAAGGTGTCCAATAGAGGAATAGAAGTCATCCAGTTATAATTGAAGTGATGTCCAAGCTACGTCCACCATCATAAGTGAAGGGAGTTAGCAGTTTTCTAGGAGATGCTAACTTTTATTGACATTTCAGAAAGGATTTTTCAAAGATTGTGATGCTAACTTTTATCAACATTTCAGAAAGGATTTTTCAAAGATTGCAAAACTACTTTCTCAATTGTTAGAGAAAGACTCGAGTTTAATTCCAATGAGTAGTATTTGAAGGCTTTTAGGTGTTGAAGGAGAAATTGGTCTTCGCACCTGTGGCACAGGCTCCAAATTGGGGCTAACCTTGTGAGCTCATGTGAGATGCATTGGACTATGTAGTAGGGATTGTTCTAGGATAACACAAAGATAAGACCTCGACTGTTATTTATTATGTGTTGCAATCCCTTAATGATTCCCAATCAAATTACACTACAACTAAAAATGAGTTGTTATCTGTGGTGTTTTCTTTTGAGAAATTTCACCAATAGTTGATTGGGGCAAGGGTTATAGTGTAGAATGACCATGCAAAAATAAATATCTATTGTAGAAGAAAGATGCCAAACCTAGATTGATAAGATGGGTTTTTCTATTGTAGGAATTTGATATATAAATCAAGGATAAGGTAAGGACAAAAATGGTAGCAGTTGTGTCTTCTAATTTTAATCTATATATCTTGCTTGTAGTTTACTACATGTCTACGTTGGTGGAAGCAATTCCAACCCACACCAATGATGCACATGTTGTGTGCAAATTTGTAGAGGACCATATTTTCTATAGGTTTGAGGTGCCAAGAGTGATGATAAGTGATGGGGGATCTTACTTAATTAATAAGAAGTTTGGAACTTTATTGAGAAAGTATGGAGTGAGGCATAGAGTAGGAACCCCGTACCATCCACAGACCCAAGGTCAATTTGAGATCTCTAATAGAGAAATCAAGAATATTTTAAAAAAATAGTCTCAAGCAATAGGACCAATTGGAGCATGCACTTAAATAATGCTCTTTGGGCATACATGACAACCTATGAGACACCCATAGGGACAACTCTATTTAGGATGGTTTATGGGAGAGCATGTCATTTAATTGTAGATTTGGAACACAAAGCCAAGTGGGTTTTGAGGAAGTTGAATTTCAATCTAGATGATGCAGGAAAGAGACACATGTTGGAGCTCAATGAATTGGATGAGCTCATGATATATGCCTATGAAAGTTTGAGGATATATAAGGACATGACCAAGAAGTTCCAAGATCGCCATATATTGCATAGTGTGTTTACTCCAGGACAAAAGATGCTTCTATTCAATTCTAGGATGAAGTTGCATCTAGGAAAATAACGTCTAGATGGAGTGGGCCATTTTTGGTGGTCAAGGAATTCCCTCATGGAGCAGTGGAGATTAGTGATGGAGATGATCCATTTCTTGTGAATGGGTAGAGGTTGAAACACTAATTTGTAGGAGAGTTGATACATGAGGGAGAGGAGTTGAAGCTCCTCAAGTTTCATTGATATTTTGCATGATCTAATCATCAAGCCCATGATGTAAAACAAGGGCTCTTGTTGGGAGGCAACCCAATTTTATTTAATCTTATTCTAGTATTGTCTTTCACTCATGTTTTAGGAGTTTCCATTGTTATAATTTGCATTTCAATCTTTAGATATAAAAGGTACATTGATCCTTTGTGTTTGGTGTGTAGGCAGTACAAATGTCATTACCATCGACACCAACTTTGGTGTCACAGATGCCAACTTTGAAAATCAACCGGAAAATTTTGAGAGCCAGTCGGTACCACCACGACCCTTTAGATGGGAAACAATTGGAAGAAAGTTATAGGGGAGAGAAAAAAAACAACTCCGTACCACGGACCAACAAAGTTGGTGGTGCCGATAACTTCCACAGGGGTGCCCAAAATATAAATCGGTACCACCGACAGCAGTCAGTGGCACTGATTTCTTGTAGAGCTAGAGCTAAAATTAATGTGTAGGCTCATTACTACCAACACCATGTCAGTAGCACCGACACCTAGATGACGTTCCAAGTTTGGGATATCGAGGAGCCATTGGATATTACCGAGAAAATTAACAACTCAGTACCACTGACTCTAAAAGTATGTGGCACTGACATCTTCAATAGTGGCAACCAAAGGGTAGCTCGGTACCACAGACACATCGGTTGGTGATATCAATACCTGAAAACACAAATCCATGTATGCAAATTTTCATAGAAAAGATCGTCTCTATCCAACGGTCAGTAATATCGATCTGACAATGCATTCTAGACTTGAGACCACTAACACAACGCCAATACTACTGACACAGGGCAATTGTGTGTCATTACAATGACAGACACGAGCCATTAGTATCAACAATGGATGAAGATTTCACATGATCATGGGGGATGAGTCGGTGCCACCGACACACTTGTCAGTGGTATCAACGCGTCAGGGCCAATCATAGGCTATAAAGGGAGAGGTGTGGGTTTTGATTCAAACACACCCACACCATCTTGTTTGCACTCATTGAAGCTCTAGAGTTCCAAGGCGCCCAGAAGTATTTCATGTTCTCTCTTCTTCATTTCTTTTCTCCCATGAACAATGGCAACAAGGAGGTCAACTTCATCGGCGGTAGGAGCCAAAATGATGGTACCCAAGTCAACATGCATGGCTCATGTCAATGGAGACCAAAGAAATATCTACACCAACCCAATGAAGAGGGAGCTGATACCCACACGATATGGTGATTGTGACTTCCTCAATGATGCACACTTAACCGATGGTATCCAGCAAGTGTTTGCTCACCGGGACATGGTGGGCGATCACCCCTTCCTTGGTGATTAGCCCACCTACTAGGAGATTGTTTGCAAGTTCTTGGCGTCCTTAGAGGCTTGCTGCATCCACGAGTACGGGGAAGGCTGGGAGGAAGGATGGGTGCACTTACGCCTCTAAAACACCACCCACTACTTCACATTGGTGGAGTTCAACACCATCTATAGGTGGCCAGTAGGATACATGTACTACACGACCGACGACTTCAACTACACATAGGCATGGCGAATCATGAAAGACGTGCCATAGGGATTCACCATCAACTGGCATCAATCCTACGTCGTGGATATCCAACATCCATTAGCCCATATTTTACACCGCTATCTCACTAACACCATCTTATCTGGGTCTACACAAGGGTAGGGGAAGGTGAAAAAAATACAATCCTTACATCCTTTGGGAATTTTTGTCTAAAGGGGAAGAGAAGATCAACCTCATCTCTTTCTTTCTACAAAGTATGATGGCAGTCAAGTGTCAGGTGTAGAGGGAACCTCCAATCCACTTTGGAGGGCTTATTACACCAATAGCAATGCACCTCAACCTCAACCTCTCCACCTCCAACCCTTTGAGGACATCCTCCAAGTTGGATTTCAAAGATTTCAAGAGATCTCTTCTTGTAAGCAACTGGGAGGGCAAGGTGTTTGCTTGTTGCAAAGTAGATGACCAACTAAGGGAAAGAGCCCTTCCTGACCCCATCTTCAATCCACAAGGAGTATGTTTCTTGAGGTGGCCAAAAGAGGATAAAGAGGAGGTATAGGAGTTGCAAGATAACATCGAGTTAGAGTAGGGTGGAGATGCCGAAGAGGAAGAGACAACCATTCCATTCACATAGTAGCTAGTCATCTACCGATCTTCACGAAGACATGGAGCTTCAAGATCCTCTACTCCACCACCTGCTCAACAAGATGATCCTTATTCTATGGCAAGTATGTATGGAATGTTGCAGTCAATTCAACAAGGGAAGCAACAATAATCAACAACATTGGCAAGCATCTACGACGTTCAAGGGAAACTTTATTAGAACCAACATGGCTTTTTTGAAAATGAGCGCCTTCTCCTAGTCAACTAGGAGAACATGCACATACTCCTACAACAGATCAAACATTACCAGCATCTATTCTAAGATCATTACTGGATTTAGGGACAGTTTGGCAACTACTTGTAGCTTACAAAGATGCCACAACAACCACCTAGCTTCATCGACACTTTCAACCTGCCAGATCCAAACATGCCACCACCACCATTCTGATTCGGTACCATAGTTCCACCTCTTTGTTTGGATTTTGACTATTTGGACGTAGTCAAGTTAAAGCTTAGGCGGTGCTGGAATAACTCTATCATTATTATTTTTTAGTTTTATCATTCTGAGTTTGTAGGATCCACAACTATCTAGTGTGATCATGGAACATTATTTTTTTGATCTACCTCCATCATAGAGTGTATTCTTGTGCACTATTCCAATGAAAATCACAATTAAAAAATAACAAATGGAGAAATTGTCATATCTTAGAAAGCTTAGCTGCAAATTCTAAAGGCAACATCACCTTGAGGAAGTGTATGGGTTAGTCAGCTTGAGGACATTTGATATAATTAAAAATCCTTAAATATCCATGAAATGTGAATGAAGGTAGGGTTTTAACCCGAACTAACCAAACATTTAGCAAGACCTTAAATGGGGTTTTTAGAAAGAAACACTAAGGTTACTCTACACACAAATTGATAGTAGAGGGACATATCGTGTTTAAGAAATGCATTGTCTCTTAATCTTGAGATTCCATCCACTTCTCATATCCACCACCTTAAGATGACTAAGCAGCCCGATTTGTTTCCTCTTGATTGCATTGTATATCATAATAGATGACATGATACGTAGTTTTTAAAATTTTCATTAACTATCACATTAAATTTTTTTGGCATATTAATTAGTTGCATAACAAATCCATGTAGATTGCATATCTTTTGCATTTGTCATTCTCTCATCATGTACTCATGTTATTTTCCTCTAAAAGTAAAGTTCAAGGATGCATGTACATACTCCTCAGAAAAATGAAAAGAAAAGAACTTTGAGTGTTCTAATGAAGACTGAGCATAGTCTACAACTATGCTAAAATAGAAGAGCAAAGAAAAAAAATAATAATAAAAGGGTATTATGAAATAAAAGGGGAGAAAATGATGACATGAGCTAAATTATGATTTTTTCTTCAAGAAGATATAAAGAACTACATTAAGTATTCTTTTATTCAACTCTCATCAATCAGATGAGATTTTCAGTGCATGCATCATTCCACCCCAGATAGTAGGCATTAAGAACCATGCACTTCTTACTTCTTTCATTTAGTAGGACCATCATGAATATTTTTTTAAGAAATGATTTGAAAGTTACTTGTGATCCCTCATAATCCACGTACATCATTCCACCCATTTCTCTTATTTTTAGGCCACAAATATGATTGATCTCCTCGTTCACTCTTATAAGGAGAACTACTTCCAATTAGATTGGTAGTTAGGAAAAGAGCAATGTAGATAGGGAATCACAGGATGCATCGAGCGAATGCCCTCTTGACTATTATGTTAACTACTCTGTTAATAGTGTTTCACTGATCTTGGGGTGGACATTTTTAATGAACATTTTTGGTCACTTGATGTAGTTTTTTCTTAGTGGTTGGTAAGGGCCGGTTTGGGAGTGTAGGGTGGGTATAGTTGAGAAATGAAGTACATATTATGTGTCCTTTTACCAACTTGTCTCAAACAGATCCTAGGGTAATGTTGCTTGAGGGCAAGAAACATTTAAGCTTAGGGAATTTTGATGCATTGAATATTAGTCATTTTTCACATGCTATTTTATTATGTATTTCATGCACATATTCTCATTTTTGACATTATTTATGCATGGTTTATAATTATTGGCATGTAACATACATTTGTATTAGATATTGTTTATTTCCACTATTTCATATTGATTTATTATAATTTATGAGACTTATGTTTTACTTTGTTTAATTTTAGGTAAATTGACAAGTCCTAGATCAGCTCCATGATACCAAAAGCTTTGTTGGTGGTATTGAAAATTGAAGGAAATGAATATACATGAGTCAAAGATGCTCAGTAGTACAGATAGAAGAATCAGTGCTACCGACTTGATCAATAGTAACTCATCTGGAGTCATTTGGTGCTACTGACTTGTACCTGGAAAAATCATCAAAAGATGTTAGGGAACAACTCAGTGTTGTCGACGGTTCAGTTGGTAGTACTAACTATTGACTTGAGAGTTCTACATTGTCCATATTTTGATAATGACTTAACCATTCCATTTTAATGTATCTAATATGTTTGTTCAAGATTGGTTTCAGGGTTTAGGTACATGAAAAGGATCAAATTACACAAGCCCTAGCTTGTTCAAGTTCTCAAGTCAAATGCAATGCAAGTGTGCACTTTGGGAAATCACTCCAAACGACCTTAGATGATTTTGTAATCACTCATATTAATCATATGACTTGTAACTAAGATGAGAAAAATAGTAGGGACACTTAACTCCAAGGTTTAATCACTCAAAAGTCAACTTAGAAAATTTGTCACAGGCTATTCATCGGTTGATTTTGAAACTCGACCAATCCTATGATGGATTTTCTGAAGATGAACCATCGATCGAGTTGTACACTCACAGAACTCAACCGATCGACTCACTGAGCAAATCTAATTTTAGCTCATCGGTTGAGTTTACCAGAAACAAACTCGACTGATAGTTTGAAAATTAGCTTTGTCTTTTAGTTGATCGGTCGAGTTACCTTTATTGAAACTCGATCGAATATACTATACAAGAAACACATAATAAGTTATTATAACCATTACTGAGTTGTTTTGGGTGAAAATATATGTGTTACATTGTGGAAAATGGCTATATTTTGACCCTAAGTGATCCCCAACTCAAGGGAACACCCCCAGCTATAAATAGGACCCCTTAGAGTTCATTCTAGGTTTTCTCATTCCTGCTATCCTAAGTCCTTGCTATAGTTGAGTGTGTTGCAACTCCTTGAGCCCTTTTCATTCTCTAGTTTACACTTCATTTCATGATTATGAGTGAGATAGGCCTGTTGTAAGAGAGATAATCCCTTGTGCATGTAAATATCTCATCTACTCCATCTTTCCTACCCATTTCCTCCATGAAGCAAAGGTGAAGCAAGCTTCTCTAAGTGAATGTGGAGTTGTTGCTGTTCTTCTTCAAGGTTGATGAGTGGTGATGATCCTCTCCAGGTGAAGGAGAAGGCAAAGGCTGAAGATCCAAGAAAAGTGGAAAAGTCCTTGAATGTGGAAGACTTATGCTAGAGTGGGTAAAACCTTGGAAGAAGACTGAAGACTCTTACAAATTGGGTAAGCCCTTGGTAAGGTGGAATACTCTTTGTGCTTGGATGGGTCTAATCTATCTAGTGAGAATTTTTGAAGCTCTATTTACCCCCCCTCTAGAGACCTAGATCCAACAAGTGGTATCAGAGCCAAGGATCTTCTCCAATAATCTCCTATGAGACGAGAAGATGGGCGACAACCTACTTGGTTCTCTCAACCTATAGGGAGGCTTCTCCATGCATCCTATGGTTTTTAATGGCACCAACGTCTTCTATTGGAAGAGGCGTATGCAATTATATATTCAAGGCATGAACTTTGACATGTGGAAGGTGATGGTCACACCTTATAAGGAGCCAGCCAGAGATGTTGCAACATGGAGTGAAGCTTCACTCAAAGAAGCCCAACTCAATGTCAAAGCCATAAGAATCCTCTATGCAGCCCTTACCCCAATGCAGTTATAGCCAGATCTCATCTTAGGAAACCTCATATGAGATTGTGCATGACCTATGAAGGCACAAAGCAAGTCAAGGAGGCAAAGATCTGCATGTTGAACAACCTTCTAGAGAACTTCAAGATGGGCAAGAAAGAAGGGATTGTGGAGATGTACTCAAGACTCAATGTCAGCATCAATGGGTTGGCTACATTGGGCAACACTTTAGATATAGGTGTAATCAACTCCGTGATCTTTAGGACTCTACCAAAGAGATGGGAGTCAAAGGTCACCTCCATTGAAGAAGTGAGGAGCCTTGGTGACATCCCAACCCAAGAGCACATTGGCAACCACCAAGCCCATGAGCCAAGGATTGACAAGTAAGAAGTAGAAGCCAAGCAAGAAGATAAGGAAGCCAAGAAGATCAAAGATAGTGCTTTCAAAGTATAAGTGGAGGCGCCTTCAACAACAACTTGCTTTCCAGACTTTTCCCTCCTCCTCTAGTGAAGATGATGGCCCAAGTGAGCATGAAGCCAACTACATCAAGGGCAAACACTTCAAGGGAAAGCAAGTCTCCTCCTCCTCGACTCCTAGATGCTACAAGTGTGGACAAAAGGGACACTACAAGAGTGAATGTCCCAAGTCAAGAAAGTCACACCACAAGATCAACTCAAATAAGGAAGAAGAGTACAAGAAGGAGAGAAAATACAAGAGTAAGGACAAGAAGGAGAAGAGATACAAGAATGCAGCTAGGGAAGATTCATCTTCAAGCAGCTGAAGTTCTGAAGGAGATGGAGAGTTCCACCTTGCACTCATGGCCTCTACTAGGGAAGAAATTGGTGAGGTAAGTGAGGTAAGTTTGCATGAGTTATCTAAGGAAGTTGTTATTGACATGCTTATCTCTACTCATTCATCCTTTGCTAAATGTAAATCTAAAAGAAAATGGTTAGGAAAAATCATTCATGATCTATATTCTAAACTTGAATATCTTGAATTGATTGAGAAAACTATTCTTTAGAGTATTGACAATTTCCAAGGGAAATACCTTGATCTTGAGCTCCAATACAATGAGGTTGAAGTTGAGAATGGTATCTACCTTAAGAACATTGAGAATCTTAAGGAAGAAAATCAAAATTGCCTTAAAGAGCTTGAAATAGTTAAAATTGAAAATGCTGAAATTAAGCTCCTTATTGATGCTCGTAGAGAAGAAAGAGATTTCTATCTTTAAAAAATCCAAATGATTAAAACTAAAAATTCTAGGTTACTTGGAAAAGGAAATGATCTATATTCTATACCTTTATTACCTAGTGTTAATGTTGCTTCTATCTCTCTTGAAAATGATTCATATTTAACTAAAGCCTTATGTCTTGAGGCTGATCTTGTTCATGCTAGGGATGACATAGCTAGCTTATATTATACCATTATCTCTTTGAATGATCATAATAATAGATTGAGAGCATCCCTATAGAAATACCTCAAAGGGAATAACTCCCTAAATGAAATCCTTTACCATTATACCAAACAAAGTGGTACTAGTGATTTGGGATTTGTAGGGGGAGCATCAAAGGGAAAGATCAAAGACAAAGGTAAGCAAAAGAGTAAGGAGACCTCTTTCTTTGTAGGAGAGTCTTCTAACACTAAGAATCCTATGGTTTGTTTTTATTGCGAATGTGATGATCATTACTCTACTTATTGTCCTTACAAGCCTAAGGGGACCAACCCAAAGATGAAATGGGTACCCAAGCTAACTCCAGATCCCAAAGTTTGAGTTGGGAACTGACATTCTCCTTTTTTATAGGAAAAAGGAAGATGGATTGTTGATAGTGGTCGCACTAAGCATATGACAGGTGATATAAGCCATTTCAACAACTTCACCAAAAATAAAGGAGGATCGGTCACCTTTGGGGACAATAAGAAAGGTAAAGTTAAAGGTGAGGATGATGTAGGTGAATCCTTGTGCATCAAGAATGTTCTTTTTGTGGATGGCCTACATCACAATTTAATTAGTGTTAGTCAACTATGTGACAATGGTTACCTTGTGTTATTTACTTCCATTGAATGCTTGATTCTAGATTCCCTCACATACCAAGTTATATATAAGGGAACTAGAAGTGGTAATATTTATGTTGTTGTTCTTGACTATATTACGCTTGTTGTTGGTAGATGGCTAGTAGTCATTTTGAATGATATTTCTCTTTGGCGTCGTCGGCTTGGTCATGTAAATATGCATCAGTTGAAGAAGTTGAGCAAAAAGGACTTGGTCAAGGGACTTCCCAAATTTGATTTTGAAAACGATGAGGAATACCAACCATGTACCCAAGGAAATCAAACCAAGTCCTCCTTGAAATACAAAGGAGTCCTTAGTACAAAGAGATCTCTTGAACTTCTTCACATTGATCTATTTGGACCAATGAGAACTCAATCGCTTCATGGTTCCAAGTATTTTTGTGTTATTGTCGATGATTTCTCTAGATATACTTGGACCTTCTTTCTCATTTCTAAGAGTGATACGCTTAATGTTTTCTCGAGATTTTGTAAATGAGTTGAGAATGAAGCTTCTTGCCGCATTGTTTCCATCCGTAGTGACCATGGGGGAGAATTTGAAAATGAGATTTTTGAACATTTTTGTCAAGAATCTTGTTGTGGACACAACTTCTCTTCACCTCGAACACCTCAACAAAATGGGGTTGTAGAGAGGAAGAATAAGTCTTTATAGGAGATGGCTAAAACCATGCTTCTAGAGTATGATACTCCAAAGAAGTTTTGGGCTGAAGCTGTTAGTACCTCATGTTTTGTGCAAAACTAGGTTTTTACTCATCATTTTTTGAAGTAAACCCCCTATGAGCTATGGCGTGGTAGGAAGCCTTCTATTGAGTATTTTCATATTTTCGGATGTCCTTGTTTTGTTTTGAATACCAAAGATTCTCTCGACAAGTTTGATCTGAAATCTTACAAGGCTTTCTTTCTTGGCTATAACACTACTAGCAAGGCTTATAGGGTTTTTAATATTGATCTTGCTAAAATAGAAGAATCCATAAATGTTAAGTTTATTGAAACTAACCCCTCTATTCCCAAAGATATTGTTCCAAATGATGATGTTGCAGGTGAAGTAATTCCTATTCTAAAAGAACTCAACATCACCCAAAAGGAAATAGAGATGGTCACTCAAGAAGAAGAGAAAGATGATGAGAAGAAGGATCCAACCCCCTAGTTTGCAAAAAATCATCCAAAGGAGCTGATTTTAGGTGATCCATTTGAAAGAGTGAAGACGCAGGCTGCATTCAAGAATGAACAAGCCAAGAATGCCTTCATCTCACAACTTGAGCCTAAGAATGTCAAGGAAGCTCTTGTGGATGAAGAGTGGATCCTAGCTATGCAAGAAGAGTTGGAGCAATTTGAAAGAACAAATTTTGGACCCTAGTGCCAAGACCAAGTGATAGAAAGATCATTGGCACCAAATGGGTCTACCGTTGGGCTGAGCATCGGTCCAAAACCGGACCGGACCGGACCGAACCGTAGACCGGATTTCAACAAATATATGGACTGCAAACCGGACCGTTTCGAGGTAGGACCGGACCGGGACCGGACCGTTTTGTGCTAGGACTGGACCGGACCGTTTGGACCATAATCAGTCTTTTTTACATGTTTTACAACTTATTTAATTGTACAAAGTTCATCATCTTAGTCACTTCTAACAATTATATAACTTTAGTATCAAACATTTATACTAGTAGTGCTTATATATGTACTTTATTTGTAGTTATTATAGAATACACCTTCAAATATACATGAATTTTGTATAAAAGTCAGTCTGCGGTCCGGACCGATTTTAGACCGGACCAGACCGTAGACCGAACTCATCAAAATTCTTAGACCGCGGATCGGACCGAACTCAAAATGGATCTGACCGGACCAAATTGAACAGTCCGGTCCAGTTTTGCAGTCTGGACCATTATTTGCTCACCCCTAGTCTACCGCAACATGCTTGATGAAAGTGGAAAAGTGGTAAGGAACAAAGTAAGGTTAGTGGGTCAAGGCTACAATCAACAAGAAGGTATAGATTTTGATGAGACATATGCACATGTAGCTAGACTTGAGTCCATTTGTATGTTTCTTGCCTTTACTAGTTATAAAAACTTTCTTCTGTATCAAATGGATGTTAAAAGTGTGTTTTTGAATGGTACAATTGAAGAGGAAGTGTATGTTGCCCAAACTTAGAGCTTTGAACATGATAGTCTACCTAACCATGTTTATTTGTTGCAAAAATCTCTCTATGGACTCAAGAAAGTACCTAGAGTTTGGTATGAGAAATTAAAGAACTTTTGTTAGATCATGGGTATATCATGGGAAAAGTAGATTCTACCTTATTTCTAAAGCACACTTCTAACAATTTTCTTATCATACAAATATATGTTGATGATATCATTTTTGGAAAAACTAACCTCGATCTTTGCAAAGAATTTTGTGATCTTATGTAGAGTGAATTCGAGATGAGTATGATGGGTGAACTCACGTTCTTCCTTGACTTTCAAATCAAGAAAACAAAAGATGGGAACTTCATCAACCAAGGCAAGTACACAAGTAAACTACTCAAACACTTTGGGATGGAGAACACGAAGCCGATGGACACACCCATGTCAAACACTGCCAAACTTGACAAAGATGAAGAAGGTGAGAAGGTAGATGAGAATCTCTATAGAGGTATGATTGGAAGTTTACTTTACTTAACTGCCTCTATACCTGATATAATGTTTAGTGTTGGCTTGTTTTCTCAGTTTTGAATCAAATCCTTAGAAATCACATCTTGTAGCTGACAGGATTTTAAGGTACTTAGCCAAAACCAAAAATTTTAGACTATGGTATCCCAAGTTAAGGGACTTTACTTTTACTACTTATAGTGATGTGGATTATACAGGGTGCTTGATTGATAGAAAGTGTACAAGTGTCACTTGTTTCCTCCTAGGACCATGCTTGGTGTCTTGGTTCTCTAAGAAATAGAGCACAATGTCATTATCAACTACCGAGGCTGAATACAATGTAGCTGGGAGTTGTTGTGCCCAAGTCCTATGGATGAAGCAAATACTCTAAGATTTTAACATTCATTGTGATGCTTCTCCTATCTTTTGTGATAATACAAGTGCAATTAACTTGTCATATAATCCTATATTTCATAGTAGATCTCAACATATAGAGAGGTTCGTCATTATTTTCTCAGTGATCACATTACCAAGAAGGATATTTAAATCACGCATGTGGACACAGAAAATCAGTTGGCAAACATTTTCATTAAACCTCTAGCTAGAGAGCAATTTAACTTTATTAGATCAAAATTGCTTATAACTGCTTTGAATGAATCAAATATGCCTTCTAGCTAGTTGTCATCTATCCTATATATTTTACCTCTATTTTTATCATCTTTTCTTTCTAATATGCTAAACATCCATTTTTCATGTTCATTCTGCCTTATTTTTCTCTTGTTTTTGGGTATTTTTCGCAAACACATGTTTTACCACAAAATAGTACCCAATGATGAGTGATATGTGCCTAAGTATGTTCAAAATATATAATGGACTAGGAAAATAAATTTAATTAGCACTCAAATGGCTAGAAATTAAGTTTCTTATGTTTAGGTCAGGTTGACCATCGATCGAGTTGCCAACTCGACTGATCGAAGGTCGAGAGCTTTTTAAAAAAGCCTATCGATCGAGTTTCCGAGTTCAAAGAACTCGACCGATGGTTGGTCTGGAGCAATCTTAAGTTGGGTTTGGTTGACTATTCTCCCTCTCAACTAGAGAAAAGTCGATTGATTCCACCTCCATATGCCCTAAACTCTCTACCCTTACCCTAACCTTCCTCAACCTAGCCCTAATTTGACCTAGTTAGACATCCTTTGACCTTCCCTCTTGCTAACCTAGGTTTATGGACAAGGTTTGTTGTTGTTTACTTAGCTTTTTCTGTCTCCTTTATCTTTTTTTTTCTATATGGCATCTAATAGAAGGAAGAGAGCCGCCCCAGCTAATGCACCTTCATCTTCATCCTCCTCCTGCTTGATTCCGTTTGATGACACTCTTTTTGCCTCAAATGAGGCTGTAAATAGGTATAAGGATCTCCTTCCCCAGAATCCTTTCCCTTTTCGTGCCCTATTTGAGCCTAGACCTAGAAGACAAGAGGTCATAGATCAAGTAGCAGAGTTGCTTAATGTTCACCATCTCTCAGCCTTGTGTGTTGAATGCGGGTGCTACAACAATTTCATCACTAGAACAAAAGCGGTTGATGAATTCTACACTAAGTTGTGTTGGAATTACGTCACCCTCATACCCCCACCTAATGCTCAAGTAGTCCTCATGTCCATGATAGCTGGGAAGAAATACCAAGTCTCTGAGGATACCCTGAACATCTTCTTCTTAGGTACCAATGAGACTGACACCTGGCGTAAGGATTACCCCAAGTATTTTGACCTAGTTGAGCCTAAGGCCTTCTACAAGCAATATGATCTTAATCTCCTTGATATTCATAGATTCTTACAGAAGCCTCAATTTCCTTATAATAATAAGTGCACCCTTCCTTCCTCTACCTTGGATATCGAGAGACGTATCCTCACCCTAGTTGTTAACTACAATATCCACCTCAAGAAGAATCAAACGAAGATTGCAAAAAACACTGCGGTGATCATGTATTGCCTCTTAGAGAACATTGGAGTCAAGTGGCTAAGATATATTCTCCACCTTATGACTTGCTTCGACTCAAGAAAGAACAATCGTGGCACCCACCCTCCCTACCCTACCTTGATTTGTGGTCTTTTCCAGCTTGCCACTAGCAAATCTCTTTTCCACGACTTCCATTGCAAACCTACCCAGAAAGGAATTTGTAACATTGAGGCCACTCTTTAGATGTCTGTGCGTACCCTCTCCTCCACCACACCTGGTGCCTCTACCTTTGCCTCAACCCGAGCACCTCCACCACCTCGCCTACCCAACCTGCCCGTGCCTTGTTCCATGTGTCAAATGAAATCCTTATGGGCTACATGATGCATCAATAGGCATACCATATACAGGTTCAGGAACACCTGCATCAGGACCTATGTTCAAATATGTCAAACATGAACATGTCCTATGCACACCCCTACCCAGCATACCAGCCCTACCTAGGAGGTGATTATGCATCCTATGCATATAACCACTTTTACCCAGCCCCTCCACCTGCACCTTCCGCTGCTACATCCCCTTCTGCTGGTGGACCCTCCCCTATTGTGCTTCCTCTACCTGCTAGCCCCTTGGACACTCTTCTTGCCAGCCTCAATAGTTCTTCTCCTTCCTTCCCACATTCCAATGAGCTCCATGCTCTTGGTATGTCTTGGGATGAGTAGAATGCTCATTGGTGTGGTCGTGCTTTCGGTCCCTCTATTGATGAAGAGATGGAAGACCAAGCTGATAAGGAGGTTGCTGATGCTGACAAGGCTGCTGGTGATGATGATGAGAATGGTGATGCTTCTGATGATGATGGATCTCATGGCTTCATTGGTGACTCCAGTGATGAAGGCGATGTTGTTGCACCTTCAGACGAAGATGACAACTACAAGCCTGGTGCTGAGGATGATGATGCTATTGATATAGATAGCTTAGATGTCTAGTTGTTCTTAGTTTTTAGTCAAGATGATGATCATATATATCTTTCTAGGCTATTTTGTATTAGAAACATCTGGGCACATGTTTTGAGTTGTACTATTTTATCTCCTCAACTTTAATCATTTTGGCTTGTAGTTGTTTTATGAAAACTTGCTTTCTGGGTTGTAATATTAATTCTATGCACACTTACTCTTTGATTTTCTATATCTCATGAGTTGGTGCCATGTTTTACCATATTTTGATTATGTCTTAGACTATTTGTTTCTCTCATCTCTATTTGATGTATGTTTTTGAGATTGCATGTTATAGATGGTTGTGCTTGGAGAAGACCTGTTTCTATGCCCTTCTACCCTCTTCTTTTTTGATAATGTCAAAAGGGGGAGAGAAATTCAATATTTTGAAGCTCAACCATATTTCTTTTATTGCCTATGTGATCCTTTTCTTGTTCATTATATGTTTTATCATGTGAATTGCTAAAGGACCATATAGTATATGTATGGTATGTTGCTTTGTGTAGATAGACTAACTATGCAAGTTAAAGTAAGCATAGATTTGAGGGGGAGCAATTCACATTTAAGCATAGATTTGAGGGGAAGCAATTCAAATTGTTCAAATCTTGAATCCCCTTACAATTTACAAGGAAAAGGTATAATTTCAATATCCTTTCCAATATGATTGAGGAATGGTTTGTCATTGTCAAAAAGGGGGAGAATGTTGACTTGAGAGTTCTACATTGTCCATATTTTGATAATGACTTAACCATTCCATTCCTATTTATCTAATATATTTTTTCAAGATTGATTTCAGGCTTTAGGTACAAGAAAAGGATCAAATTACAGAAGCCCTAGCTTGTTCAAGTTTAAGTCAAATGTAATTCAAGTGTGCAATTTGGGAAATTACTTCAAACGACCTTAGATGATTTTTGTAATCACTTGTATTGATGATATGACTTGTAACTAAGATGAGAAAAATAGTAGGGACACTTAACTCCAAGGTTTAATCACTCAACAGTCAACTTGGAAAATTTGTCACAGGCTGTTCATCGGTCGAGTTGGAAACTCGACCGATCCTATGATGGATTTTCTAAAGACGACCCATCAGTACAGTTGTGCACTCACAGAACTTGACCGATCGACACATTAAGAAAATCTAATTTTAGCTCATCGGTAGAGTTTACCAGAACAAACTCGACCGATAGTTTGAAAATTGACTTTGTCTTTTAGTTGATCGGTCGAGTTACCTTTATTGAAACTCAACCAAATGTACTGTATGAAAAATGTAGAAAAAGTGATTATAACTGTTGGTGAGTTGTTTTGGGTAAAAATAGATCTGTTGCATTATGGAAAATGGCTATATTTCGACCCTAAGTGATCCCCAACTATAAATAGGACCCCTTGGAGTTCATTCCAAGTTTGCTCATTCATGCTATCCTAAGTCCTTGGTATAGTTGAGTGTGTTGCAACTCATTGAACCCTTTTCTATCTCTATTTTACACTTCATTTTGTGATTATGAGTGAGATAGGCCTATTGTAAGAGAGATACACCCTTGTGCATGTAAAGCTCTCATATACTCCATCTTTCCTACCCCTTTCCTCCATGAAGCAAAGGTGAAGCAAGCTATTCTGAGTGAAGGTGGAGCTATTGTTGTTCCTCTTCAAGGTTGATGAAGAGGTGATGATCTTCTCTAGGTGAAGGAGAAGGCAAAGGCTGAAGATCCAAGAAGAGTGGAAAAGTCCTTGAAGGCAGAATGCTTGTGCTAGAGTGGGTAAGACCTTAGAAGAAGGTTGAAGACTCTTGCAAAGTGGGTAAGCCCTTGGTAAGGTGGAATACTCCTTGTGCTTGGATGGGTCTAATCTATGTTGTGAGAATTTTTGAAGATCTATTCACCCCCTCTAGAGCCCTAGATCCAACACTAACACTCCCATGGAGTCGAACTCAGGAAAGGACTTGGTGCCACCGACATCTTGTTGGTGGTACCGGCTTGTCGGGATTTGATGAGATTAAAGATGGTGATTAATCCAATGACCATGACTTAGTGACACCCTAAGTCAATCTTATGACTAGGGAGGATTCCCGCCAAACCTAATTATCACATTGATGTTCGTTGTACGACAGAGGAGAGCCGTGAGAAGAGGGAGGAAAGGAGAAAGCTACATTCTAAATGATTCAAGTACCTTTGGTGGACATATTTGCAGCCGGTAGACAGAAAATAATCATGTTCATCAGATGGAGTCATCCGGGTAACCTTCTCCAGGGGTATCATTAATTATTTAATGCTTTTGTCATCTTCATCTTCTCCTTCTATTTGTATGAAAATTAAAATCACGCGGGACTAATCCCCTAATTCCTTAAGACCCGTGAGTAGCCAGGTTTTGTGTTGTATTTGACACTATGAGTTAGTATATATGTTTCTCTAATTTCTATACATAACTTTATGATTGCTTTATGAATTATCTATGCCTAATCACCATAGTTGATTTCTTAGACCGTTAATTTCTTCGAGAGAGGAATTAAGGGTTGGACAAGTCCTAAATTTACATAGCTTAGACTGTACCTCTAGCGAGGGCTTACAGATATGAAGGGTAGAGCCCAGAGGATTCTCTAAAGTACCTAACTAATATTTAAATTGCTACAAGAGTGGGGTTTGTATTAGATTAGGTAGTGAATGACGTTGTGAGAGTAGGTAATTCTTACTGTAGGTCTCTTGGTCCAGGGTTAGGAGAACTAAATATTCATAAATAATGTCATTTGTTGTATAAACTATGGTGAACTGTATTCCTAAGGAATCAAATCTATTTTTGATCACAACATCAGTAATTTTAGTTTTAGTTCTTGCAATCAATTAATTAATCACTCAATCACCTTTTTCAATAGGTCTAGCTGATTGAGCCATAGTTGGTAGTATTCTTTGGATTCAGGTTTCCCCTAATTAGATATCTGGGCCTCTTTTGGCCTATATTACTTCGATATGTGTAATTGTGTTTAGTATGTGTAATAAACACACAACATATCTGGTTCAGATTCCGCTTAAGATACAACTTGTAACATGTGCAATAGTGTCAAATATGTATTGAAATGTCAAATGCAATGCTAAAAATCCAGGAGATGATTTTTTAAAATTCCTTTACAAGCATTTTCCTTTACCTTTCGTCCTCAGTCCTTATAATGGACAGCTGCTTGATGTAAGATTCATCTACCTCATACATGAAGGGCTAGCATTTGGACTTCATTGGACAATAGTTCTTGTCACATGGTTGTGGTTGGACTTTACTATTCGTCTTCGCCAACAACACTGCAACACATACCCTTATACTCCACCGTCAAAATCATGTCAACGGTTGTTTGCCCATCCACTCCACAGTTATTTGGAGCTTTTACTTCCATGATGCAATGAACCGCAGTTTCTAGGCTTTAAGCCCAATTCTGTTAGACTCATATACTTCTCCTATGCCCTATTATTCTTTATTCGATTTGCAGTTTTCCCATTAACGCTTCTGGCAGCCGCTCCACGTGCCCTAACATAACCCAGTCCTCACAGCCGAAGCAGTGCGACAGCTGACATGGGTGAAGCAACGTTGCAAAAGTGTCAATCTTGATTAGTAGATCCTCACCCAGAACAAGAGGCTGACGCCAGACATAAGTATTCGTCGTATTAGTGGTTGTTCAAATAAGGACATTAGTAGATTTTCTTTCGCATTACGGGTATCCTAGAACACATATGTACTTTATAATGAAGTTTTAAGCACCGTCCCTTTATTATAAGTAATTTTTTACATGTGACAGTTGGTGCTGGGAAACAAATTCTTTTGATGGAGTTAATATGTTTTATACTCCCAAAATCCAGCCTTCTTGTGGAGTCGATGAAGTGCCTTGTGATGCTTAACTCTTTTACGGCTGGAGTAGCAATGCCATATATAGGTATATACCTATCACAATCAAACTTTTTTGAGTGAATACTTCTAGCCTACCTTGTGCTTATTCTGTAAACATTCTGTTTATGACTCACACTTTTTATAATGTGTACATGACAAAATTTGGAAATAAATTATCCTTCTATGGCTTTTAGCCAGGTAGATGCCTATGTGCAATTTATATGCATGTAATTTTTTGCAATTATGTTGACTTTACCTTTAGATCCGTATATATATGTCTTTTTTGTGTCACACGTGATCGTATGGCTTGTGTTGAGGCCAACTTAGAGGAAGCATAACCATTCCAAAACTTCTCTTCGGGTAAGTTAGGAACATCAACTAGCAAGTGGCTTCTCAGGGAATCTAAACTTGAGTTCCAAGGGAGAGAACTAACCCCCTTTATCACATGGATAATCTAACCCCCTTTTATACTTTTTCCTTAATTGACACGAGACATAAAAACATGTTCTTTAGCACATTATACAGGTCTTAAGCAAGATCTACCACATGTAAGAGTTATCTTTAACACTGGCCAAATAATCTTTTTAGTTTTCAATTAGATTAATGTAACTTAAGTTCTTTTTATTTATATTCTAGTTAACTATCAAAAGTAAAGGTGTCTACAACACAATATGCATGTCATAAGGAAGATAGACCACTTCTAAGAAGTGCAATTGTTAATAATGTAACATTAATCTTTACTTTTTCCTACTAAAAGGCTATATTATTGTTTGTTTAAATTCTTATACACAAATCTTTGTGAAAGAATAAAGATATGTACATTCTTCAACTCATAATGCATGTCTTGAACAAGATAGGCAACACACAAAAGGTAATTTTGTTAATGATGAATTGCTTTTATTTTTAATAGAAGTTTAGTGTTAATGCTTATTTAGTTCTGCCTTCATAAAGTGACGTAAATGGCCAAACATATACAACTCTTATAAAATGTAACTTTTTTGCAATAGGTACATGTATATCGTGCTTGAAGATAGATGGTGTAGTACCAAGTATCACAAAGTAGTACATGAATGACAGGGACACATTCCATGATCCTAGAACATTCATGGTTTTTTGATCTTGTATAAAAGTACTTATCTCCTTACACACATTAACAACAAATGGACTTATTGTTCGTAACATGCATTCTCTTCTTATCTAGTTGTGTTTCTAGTTTATTCATTTGTTTTTTATCTATTACAAAATAAGATGTGATGATAACAATGCATGAATGGCCTTGTTTTGTTATGGTAAGACACATACAACTATTAGTTCTTTTTCACTTGTTGCATATCTAATGATATTGTACTGACTTAGTGACAAAATGAAAACTTATCTTAGTAACTTATGATTTACATAAAAGCATTGTTGGAGTAAAAGTTTAGAAAATATATTCCACCATGAATATTGAAAAATATTAAAATATCATATTTCTGAAGTTTATGACCATATGTGACATTCTATCATTACATGATGGTGAATTTTGTTTGGTGACATAATATAGAATTAAGTTCACCATCATTTGGGCATAAAAATTTGGTAGAGTTCAAAGATGTCATGTTGCATCAGCTATAAATCCTATTTGTGGGATCTAGTGTCTCATATGGTAGTTATGTTTGAAAAATATTGTACTTAATTTAGTTTAATAGATGAAGAAAGTACAAGTGTTTTGAAAGACACAAGTTACAGTGTTGTTCTCATAAAATTGTAATGATATGAGATCGAACCACTATGTTCCCTTGTTCTTATTGACAATTCATATCATATATGGAAGTTTGTTGGAGAATATGTGATTGTTAATTTTTATAGAGCATGATTGGACTTAAGTACTTTATGAATGAGTGTAGAATGATCTAACAATATTTCACATGATATTCACTTGTTGTTGGCTAACAATATTTCATTAGTTTTGTTGGTATTTGAATTGTGCATGAATTCATTTTAGCACCCATAATTTTTTCTTAACAATAGACCACTTTTTCTACCATGGACCATATTTGTCTTTATTTAATTACATAAATTTGACATTTATTCCCCATGTCCACAGTTAAAACCGTAGAGCATGCAGAATAGTCTATAACTACTTAATCAAAGGCAATAATCAACGATTGTTTTATAGTAAACGGTTAAAATAGAGGACTAAGAGGCCTAGTTTATTTTTAAAACTGTTGTCTATCAAGGTATTTCCTGTAGTAACAACACCATCATACTAAATTGCGACACAAATTGTATCCTCCGCACCGTACCTCC
The DNA here is from genome assembly GCA_963693085.1 of Alisma plantago-aquatica. NCBI lineage: Eukaryota > Viridiplantae > Streptophyta > Magnoliopsida > Alismatales > Alismataceae > Alisma > Alisma plantago-aquatica. Next base: position 1,442,805,814 of record OY856410.1, on the reverse strand, counting down.
CATCTTGGGTGGAAATCCAAGAAACTACCCAAGGAGTGGGTTCGTAGGTTCTCCTCCCACTATGCCTCACACTAGGTATTCTTGTGTGGAACGTTGTAGTTGTGGTCCTCATTTGTGAAGACATGTTGATGGGGTCCTAACATAGCGCCAAGAAGAAGAGGTTGTAACTCCCAACCATCAGGGAATGTGGTTGTACTGTCATGACAGACCCTATGATGGAGTGGGTGAAGGAGACCAACCTAGTGGGGGACTATCGGGTGGAAGGAGGCATAATGAATGGCAACGTGGTCATGCTTCCCACAAGGGACATGCTCATCATAAACAACGAGTTGAAGAGGACCGCTGAGTGGGAGCTCTAGAGCTATTCAGAGCCATGTCATTGTTGTTCAGCTCGACGTTTGACCAACGTGAAGGTTAATGTTACGACCATCACCAAAATAAATGAGACTACTCAAAAAAATTATGAAATTGTCACTAACCACAATATTACATCATAGCAGGGTAAATTAAAACCAATTGCAATTTAAATATCAAGCGGAAGTATTTTGTAAACAAGCCTTCAACATAGGCCATCTATATTTCACATATACCAAAAGAGGTTACATATTAAGTTCAAAGGCTATCAAGCCATATCTAATACATATTGCAACATGCTCATGTGTACAAGCCCTTTCTAAACAATCATGGCATAAAGCCAAAATCTTCGTGTCGATAAACAAAACAACAAAATCTCTCCCTAAGACCTGAGAGTACAGGGATGACATAGTACTCTGCTAAGACACTACACTAGTAGCATGTTCAACATTTAGGAAGCTATAGTTATCCTTGCTGCTCAGCTCCTGCACCACAACCTCGACCTCCTCGTCCACGGCCACCTATAAAGTTGTGGAACCCATGGGGTGAGACCAAATGTCCCAGTGAGAGTTATAACACTTTGTCGACATCTATAATGAGCATGATAATATAAAGGAAAAATAAATAGAGCAAGTATTTCCTTTTGAGAAGTTTAAGCAAATACAACTAAACAGTAGAATGTTTTATTCTTTTAGAAGGAATATGAAGAACATGTATAACAATTGACTTCTCTTAGCGCATTATAATTCAAGAAATTAATATAAAGCTAAAGCATGGGGTCATTCAATGTGATTCATATTTGACCCTAAGAAAATATACTACACGATTCTTTAACTAATTTATGCTTTGAGGATTTGACCATACCACTCAAATGCAACCAACCACTGCTATCTCGAAATCAGTACCATAAAAGATGAATGGAAGATCCAGACTCCATGGTCATCACTAACACTACTCGGTCAGTTCAAGTCTACAATGCAATGACATATAGTCATACTATTAATAGACAACAACTTGTAGTCATAGCTACAGTCCTATAGAGACAACAACTCATAGTCCAACTATGGTCCTATAAACAACTAGGCTGCCTTATTACATGGCACAATACTATAGAACTAACTCATACATGGTCGTTCGATAATAACAACATAACAATATTTCAACATTTTAAGGATACAAAGAAGTTTATCACTTGTACCCCCCATATTCAATAATATGCACTTCAAGTTTCCCATAGGAGTTACTCGTTTCACCATCCAGCTAGATATTGACACTGTAGATGGATCTATGGTACATGGCAACTACATGATTAGGGTTTGACTTGATTGAACATGGCAATTGGGTATATTTTAATGCATCAATCAAGTTACAATGTATTAACCCTAAACAAATTCTACAAAATCAAGGTAGGATGCAACTTCATAAGATATAAAACGTATTAAGTGAGAACTTGTCTCATCATCACATGGCACTTGTAATACTGCCATTCTCAATGTCATCATTAATAATACCACACTTATGGGATTTCAATCCCTTAATTATGCACAAGGGACTTTCTAAGGTCATTAAACCAAATCATATGTTCCCGCAACATTCAATATCACAAAAAGCTTCAACATTACTTCATAATCACCAATCTGTAATGTATAGGGCTCAACATAGAATTCACTTAGCTATGCTATTTATTTCACCTACAAGTTAGTGTTGCTCAAGTAGAAGAGAGAAAACATTATCATGGAGTAAGAATCTTTAAGTAGAGTGAACACACTTATCATGTTAACATCAGATTAGGGTTGGGTCTATATGTACCCATTTAGGGTTTCATAGAATCCTAATTCCATCACTTCCCATATTGTTGGAGAATTAAGCATTATAATTGGTGGTTAGTCATTCATAATCACACCATTTTTAGATAACCATTATTCTCAGTACTTACAATGTTCATACTTACATGTATATATCTTAACCACCTTCAACACTTGAGTGTCGATCACCCTTGGCACATGAGTTTTGACATGTCAGTAATGAGGCATTGCAACCTGACCATGTTTGGGGTGTTTCTACCGATACACATCCCAAGGTTTGGACCTATCATTACCCTAGTCTCGGTCATCACCTCAAATATATGTCTCAATCATCATCTACACCTAGTTACAACTGGAACACCACAATGTCACGATAACAACACCAGAATAACACCAACATGACATTGAGACCGCGAGAACATGACCATAAAACATGATGTCATAACCGCTACAGAGAGCGTCACGACCGTGACCCCATTGGTGTGTCACAACTGTAATGCAATTAGAGCATCACAACCAAGTCACACAACATGTCATTTCCTTCTTTACCACCCAAGTGTTATAACCAAACATAAGGATGTATTGAATGCAACTAGTCTACCCTTAACCTATTACAAGCTACACACCAACTAACAAGCATCGTCACCATCCAACTTAGTCATCTTGATCACAACATCACCCAACAACCAAATCTGACCCGCATCAATGCTGCGTCATGATCGAACTAATAGGTAGCAACCAGGCTAGGGTTAAGGGGGTGTGTTACAACCGAAACCACCATACCTAGGGGTATCGACCACGACATAAGTCCAAGAGTTGTCTCGACCACCTATAGCACCCCATGGAAAATATGAACCAAGATCTAACCGATGGATAACAATAAGGTAACCTATCGTAACAGAGTATGCAACACTTTAAATCATAGGGTTCATCAAACCTTAAATGTGATGATGGAAGATCATCAATAGAAAGATATTTAAAAGAATATTACAAAAAAATCTATGCATGTATAACAGATCAAACCTCCTGCTAATACAAGTATAACAAACCACATAGAAGGTAGTATGAAATTAGGGTAACATACACATAATAAAGGTAGAAAGAGTTATAAAGCCCGCCTAATTTTGATGAGGAACAACCTCCTAATACACAAGCTCCAAGACCTTCAACTGAACTCCAACACTTTGACCAAGGAATCACCTCTAAAAATAAGAAAAGTTCATGATAAGAAGGAGGTTCAAAGAAAGGAAAATAGATATTAGTCGAACCAAAAAGATAAGAGAAAAAGAAAGGGTTATCTTTCCCTCGAATTCACCATGATCGCCCTAACTTGATATTTGTAAAGAAAGTATATCCAAGAAGAACTACCATGGATGATCCACGGTCAAGAAGGAAAAATATGAAGAGTTTTAGAAGGCAACATGATCTAGAAGGACAAATCTCTTACAAAAAGATGATTCACCAAGATTCACCTTCAAAAGCTAACCCTAGCACATGATCTTCAATCATGCACCAAGGATCGGCCACCCAAGGATCAAGTTCTGCTTATTCTTGCTCATGAAGCTCCAAAGGCATTCTCAAGGTAGACAAAGCTGTGTATATCCAAAAAGATTAGCTTGCAAGAAAAGAAGGGATTATATATCCAAATAAAGAGGGAAGTAGGGGTCTTTGAGGTGTCAACACCATAGATCACCAAAGGACACTTGTTCTACAAAGGGTTAATCTTATTTCCTTTACATGCAAAAATATGAAATATCCATCTTTATCCAGCAAGTGTGTTGTGACCTCTAGGGTCGGTTAGCCCCCTTGTTTGCGGTTGAGACATTCCCCTGCACACCTTGACTCGATCCAAAACCCTAATCACCATCTCATGGTCGAGACACTGATTCTAAAAGACAACTATCGTGACCATCCTTACTCTAGCGTGTCTTGGCCGTGACCATGCACGTGTCTCAGTCGCACCCTCACCAAAAGTGATGATGTAATGGTCACAATATTAAACCCTAGGGTAGTGACCATATTAAATAAGCAACCCTAGAAACCCTGATGTCACTTGATGATGTCACATATATATAACTATGATTCAATCAAGGCGTCCTATATCACCATCTTCTCCCTCATGATGTTAAAGCATAAGAAACACTCTTCATATGTGATAATTTGCAAGGTGACCCTCCCTTTTGATTAATATTGTAAGATGGTCCAAAACATGTACAATTATAACAAGGATAGTTTAAACATTTTTTAAATTGAACCTAGGTAAAAATCAAGCATGTAACATGACATTAAAACATATAAAAAGAAGCTGTTAGATAGTCATGAGAACGTGAGGATTCTGAAGAATCTGCGCGAACGGATTCATCTAGTTGATGCCCTCGCCAAGCATCACCTCAAAACTAGCAGGGATAGCTGCAGGTATAAGGCTATTCCACTCGACCCTGTGGGTCACCTTCCTTCTTCTTTTCTTTGTAATGGTGGGATACCCACCAAATTTAAATTTTCGGTAGAACAAGATTGTACTCCTATTTCATTACCTGCAAGAGAAGGGAGGGATGAATAAAATGGCCTTCTGACTTTCCTAAAAAAAACATATAAAAAGATAAATTAGAGGTTTAAACATCTTATTACACAAGAAAATTACAATTGAGCACAAATCTAGGTTAGGGCTCTTACAACTATAAACCCCTAATCGGGATTTTGCCCCCAAAATGCTATGAAAAAAGAGATAGATATTTCTTACACATCTCATCTTCAAGTTTCCACATGACTTCTTCAATGCCATGATGATGCCACAAAACCTTGACCAACACATACCCTTTTTCTTCAACTTCTTGATCCATCTATCTAGGATCAGAACAAGACCTTCTACATAGGATATATCATTATCTAGATCTACCTCAATAGGTTGAAGTGTCAACTCCGTATCAGGGTGACACTTCATCAACATAGAGATAGGAAACACATGATGCAACCTATGTAACTCAGGTGGCAACTCTAGCTTATATGCCACCTTCCCAACACATGCAACCATAGGATAAGGTCCCATATATTTGGGAGCTAACTTACCCTTTTTCATAAACCTTAGAGTTTCCATTCCAAAGAGAGATTTTAAGGTACACCTTGTCTCCCACCTTTAACTCTAAATGTCTACAATGGTTATCAACATAAGATTTCCCTTGATCCTGAGCTGCCATGAGTTGTTGTAGAATGACTTTGATCTTTTCTGTTGTCTGTTGTACTAACTCAAGACCCATAAGCTGATACTCCCCTATCTTATACCAACATAAAGAAGATCTACAATGTCTCCCATATAATGCCTCATATGGTTCCATGTCGATACTCTTCTGATAACTATTATTGTAGGCAAACTCTATCAGGCTAAGATGTATATCCCAACTGCCCAAAAATTTCAACACACATGATCTTAACAGATCCTCCAAGACCTGTATTGTCCTCTCAAACTTTCCATCTGTCTGTGGATGGAACATAGTGCTAAACCTCAACTATGTACCCATCAATGTATGCAAACGCTCCCAAAAGTGACTAGTGAACTGAGAACCTCTGTCTGACACTATTGTAATTGGGATACTGTGCGGACGTACTATCTCATCGACATACACCTGTCCAAGCTTCTTAACTGTATACATTGTCTTTATTGGTAGAAAGTGTGATGACTTAGTCAACATGTCCACTACACCCAAATGGAATCACAACCTTTGACTATCCTTGGAAGTTCAACCACAAAGCCCATTGTGATATGATCCCATTTTTACTGAGGTATAGGCATTGGTTGCAAAGTCCCTCCAAATTTTTGATGCTCTTCTTTAACCTAATGACACACTGCACACTTATACACAAACTCAGCTACATCACGCTTTATCTTAGCCACCAATATAGATCTTTCAGATTCTGACACATCTTGGTGCTTCCAGGATGCATAACATACATAGAAGAGTGAGCTTCTTCTAGAACTAAAGTCCTCAATTATCTATATCTAACACAACTAATATACCATGATAACACACTGCCCAATCATCAGATGCATGGAAGACATCACGCTTCTCACTACCCAACTCTACCTAAATCTATCATGTCATAGTATCATTATGTTGTGCATATCTGATCTACTGACTCAATGTTGGATTTACATGTAATTGTGCTAACAAATCTTCTAACAAGGATAACTCTAACTGTAAATTCATCTGTCAAAGAGAGACCAACATATCTCTCTTATAGAACACTAAAGCTCTCAACTGTGCTGGCTCAGAAGATGATGATGAGGAAGACTTCCTGCTTAATACATCTTCCACTACATTCACCTTTCCTGGATGATAATCTATAGTGCAATCATAATCTTTAATCAATTCCATCCAGCGTTGTTGTCGCATGTTCAACTCCTTCTTCAAAAAGATACACTACATGTTCTTGTGGTTGGTGAAGATCTAGCACTTCTCACTATACAAGTAGTGTCTCCATATATTGAAAGCATGGACTACTACGACAAACTGTAGACCATGCCTTGGGTAGTTATCCTTGTGTTTCTTAATCTGTTGCGAAGAAAAAGAAATCATGTTCTTATCCTGCATAAGTACACAACTGAGACCATTCTTAGATGCATCACAAAAGACTATATAACCTTCTCCTTGCTCTAGAAGCACTTTACTGGAATATTGGTCAACTTCTTCACATTCTTATCCTACATAAGTACACAATCGAGACCATTCTTAGATGCATCATAACCTTTTCCTTGTTCTGGAAGAACTAACATTGGAACACTTGTCAACTTCTCCTTTAGAAGTTGAGATGAATGTTTCATCTATCATCCCAAACAAATGGCACATGCTTCGTTATTAACTTTGTTAGGGGGTAATGTCACTGCACTGAAGTTCTTAATGAACCTCCTATAATATCCTACCAAACCGAAAAGGAAACAAACCTCTGTAGGTGTCTTTGGCTGATCCCACTCCAACACTGATTCCACCTTCTTTGAGTCTACACAAACTCCTTTGGTGGATATTACATGTCCTAGGAAAGTCACTTACTTTAACCAGAACTCACACTTATTGAACTTTGCATATAACTGGTGCTGCCTCAATAAAGACAAAGCCTGACATAAATGTTGCTCATGCTACTGATTGTCTTTAGAGTAGATCAGGATATCATTTATGAACACAACTACAAACTGATCTAAATGTGGTCTAAACACTTTGTTCATCAGATCCGTGACTGCTTCTGGTGCATTGGTTAGCCCAAACGGCATAACCAAAACTCCTAATGACCATATATTGTCTTAAAGGCTGACTTAGGTATGTCATCTACCTTAATCCACAACTGGTGATAAACCAACCTCATATCTATCTTAGAAAAGATGGTGGCACCCCATAATTGATCAAACAAGTCATTTATAAATGGTAACATATACTTATTCTTAATCGTCATCTTATTCAACTGTTTATAGTCAATACACAATTTCATTGATCCATCCTTCTTCTTTACGAACAAAATGAGAGAATCCCAAGGTGACATGCTCGACCTAATGAAACCTTTCTCAAGTAACTCCTGCAACTACCTTTTTAGTTCATGCATCTCTACTGATGCCATTCTATACAATGTTTGTACTATAGGTTGAGTCCCTAAAACTATATTGATTTCAATATCAATCTCTCTAGGAGGAGTTACACCTAGAAACTCATCAGGAAATACATCCTCAAACTCCTATACCATTTGCACTTCCTGAATACTAGGACCCTTCACCTTTGTATATACCACATGTGCTAAAAATGCATCACAACCATGTCTCATCCACTTCTCTACAATCATAGAAAAAATTAGACATGCCGGAAGGACTTTCCTATCACCCTAGAAAACCCATTAGGCATCATCTTCTACAAACGTTGACAACTTGGCACTACAATCTAAGATCACCTGATACTTTTCTGTGAATCCATGCATATCAAGTGGTAAGAGATCCACTTGTATACAGTTTCCTAAAAAGGAAAGAATACAGGACAAACATACTTCCCGTAGCTCTACGGAACCAACTAAGGGAGTCTATAGATGAAGTCTGACATATCTACGACTAACATATAAGAAAAAGTTAGTTATCACTTCTCTAGTGATGAAAGAATGTGTCGCATCTGGGTTAATTAAAACAGATATAAAACATGAAGAAGACAAATCAGAATGATATGATTCCATCTGACCTGTCATGATCCTCGAGTTGACGACTCCCTCTGTCTGACTCATCACATAGAATCAAGTCGTCACATGTTGTCGCCCTCTCCCTTTGCTAGGATGTCCTGAGGAACTAGCTTGTGATGCATGTCTACTTCCTTTGCCATTGTGTTGTTGTCACTGCTGCAAACTTTTCCTAAGCTGTTGAGTCACTTTTTCATCCTTCACAGGGTAGTACCACTTAGTATGCCCCACCTGTCCACACTTCAAAAGTATGCCCTGCCCACACACTGTCTCGGTCATGACCCTCATCAAAAGTAATGATGTAATGGTCATAACATCAAACCCTAGGACAGTCATCGTATCAAGTAAGAAACCCTAATGTCACTTGATGATGTCACACATATATATAACTATCATTCAATCAAGGCATCCTATATTACCACCTTCTCTCTCATGATGTTAAAGCATAAGAAACACTCTCCATATGTGACAATTTGCAAGGTGACCCTCTGGTGCGTCTGAGCTAGAGGTGCACACACTAACCAATAAAGTTTGATTAGATGTTCCCTATGGAACTAGAACATACTTGGGATCTTTCAATATTTATAAAAAACCCTAAAAAGACGTAGTCACACAACTAAATAGGTCACCCGTAAGTGCACAAGGTATGATTGTAGTAAAGATAAAAGGAAAATATAGGGGTCAATCCCCAGGGATAGAGGGGGCACTAGAACTAAGTTAGCATTGGATACATTCCTAAAGTAGAGACTAGGTTTGAAGGGTTTAAAAGGGATTTTGGTTTGATTACACTAATCAAGCAAGCAAGTAAAGGCAATATGAAAACTAGATTAACAAAAACTAGGTTATCCTAGGAAAGTTAGGTCTAAGCAACTAAGAACCAAACTAAACACTAAAGCAAGCAAGAATCTAAGTTAACCCTAACTAGTAAGACTAGGCAATTAGCTACAAGAGACAAAGGCAATTAAGCTAAACTAGCATTAACAAGCAAGAAGGCTAAAGTGGGTTTCAAGAAATGGATTAGGTAGGTGGGCCGTTTGGGAATGTGATTTGATATTAGTTGGGGGGTCGACATGGCATGCAGTTATCACAACTCAATCTTGATTACTAAACCAAACAACAAGGCAAGTTCTATTAGAATGTACCATATACTATTAGTTGGAGAACTAGGGTTAGGTATAATTCTAGTAGGACTTGTCAAGTCTAGGTTTATATGGTAAGTGGTATTAGGGAAATTGAGAACCAAGGTAGGAATGGGATTAGAGATGAGGGGTTTTCACCTCAGGCTACTAGCCATATAGCCTTTAGAAAGTCCTAGGAAATTGTACTAATCACAGTTACACTAGCTACTTAGATCTCACACTCACTTGTAGAAGGAGGGATATGTATATAGGAACAAAGGGGGCTAGCTAGGGATCCACTAATTGGACCTAGGATCCATTCCTTAGATTGCTACACACATTCCAATTCCTCCTAGAATCTAAGTGTCATCCAACATCACAAAGCAAGCAACTTATGTTTAAGAGAAAAAACTACATGCAAGATAATGGGAAATGGGATAGAAGCAAAGGCAATCATCATAGAATGAAATTATGTTCATTACTAATTATTCTCCCCCAACATGATATCAAAGTCACATTTTTACCCCAAACAGTCCACCACTAGGGGCTTAGCTAGACATAATCAAAGAAAAGACAAAATAAATGAGAAGAAGGGGATAGGACTCCATGGAGCTCGAAGTAGATCCTCCTTCTTCACCTCCTAGCTGCTATAGGGTGACCTCCTTCCAACAAGGTGGATGATGGGCATGAAAATGGAGGGGGTTATGGTAGAAAACCTAGAAAACTAGGTTTCTATGGTGTATATGAGGTGGAAATGGTGGGTGGCGAACATAAATGCAAGGGGAATCACTACAAAAAAGGGTCTTTAACTATAAAAATTTTTTTAGCAAAAACCCCATATTTTGTAGCTAAAGGCTTTAACTACATATTTCTTTACACATACAAGTTATAGTATATGCTCGTATAGCTAAATCCTTTAACTATATTTTTCAAATATGTAGTTAGATAATCCATTCACTACAAATTCATATGTATCTGAAAGCGTAGCTAGATATTGTCCTTACATATTTAAATATAGGTATAATTATAGCTAAATGTATGACTACAATTGCATATATAGTCAGTATGTAGCAAAAGCATGAATTAATACATTTTATATGTATTTAGTGTGTAGGGAAAGGCAGCATTTATTATATGCATATATATGTAGTTGATTATGCATCTAGATACATATGCAGTGCCATTTAGTATGCATACATATATGCTTAGCTCGACTATATATATATATATATATATATATATATATATATATATATATATATATATATATATATAGTGTAATTTGTTAGTACACAAGTTCTTTTAGTAACAAAATTGTAGTATTTAGAGCAATTTATGCTCATTATGCCAACAATCTTACTTTCATTTATAATGAAACGTCGAATGTACATGGAAAGGACGTATACCTTGCCCCTATTACACAATGTGTATAAAGAAAAGTATATACATATATCAATGATTCAGTGGTCTACTAACATCTTTGTGAAAGAGTTGTCTTTCTCGACCAGTTTTAACATCCTTATTGTCTTCTTCTTTTGTTCGAGCTCTTATTGTTCGGCTAGCATCATCCAAAAGCACCCGAGATAAGAATATGAAAAGAACCTTCTAAGAAGAGATAGAAGGAATATCGCCCATATGAAGTTGGTCGCTATGTTTGCAGATGCTGACAGTGGCTTTTCAAATATATACATAGTCAATGAAATGCAGCATTCTCATAGCAGCAAAGAGCCATATCAAATTGCAACATATCATGATACATTGTTGCGTCTGTGGTTGTTGTTGTAGTTGTGACTGGGCGGGCCTGGGCTTCAAATGGAGATGCATCATCATGCTTCACATGAGAGAAACTGTTGCGTCAAGGTTGTCTTAGATGCTTCTTATACTCTGTATCTGAATTCTTAACGTTGTTAAGCTCAATCTATAATTCAGGTAATGGAAGTTGCTACAATGGTGAAGCTTGCACTTCTCTTAATCCTAAAAATAAGGTTTTCCAAATGGGGAGGCATTAAAAATAAGGTGAAGATCATCCAAATAGTTTAATAAAGATATATAAGCATTCATACATGGCATAAATGAAGGTTGCTGTGAGAATAAGATGACAAAATTAGTACCTTGAAGAGATGAGAAGCATCTAGACAACTCATCCCTATTTTGTTGTAGCCCAAGAATTGTATGGAAGAGTTGTAAGATAGTTCACTTGAACCATTGAGGCTTGCCATGTCCAAAATTTTTAGTCTATAACCTACACAATAAGGTCATTCATTTAGACCATTTGAAAGTACAACCCAATAACATTATTAGTTCTAAATTATACTAGATGTACAACCATCGTAGTACTTTGTCATATTCATTTTTATATGTAAAAGGCCTTCTCTTAACATATTACATAAAGACTTATAGATTTAATATTCATAGTTGGAAGAAAAAAGAAATTCTATATCTAAACTTGGCCTTTCTTTGATTTGCGGTGGGTCAATTGTGTCACAAATCCTACAATTTGAAACCTAAAAAAATTGATTTAATGAACATAATAATTTTAGTACATACACCAATATACAAACATAAGAATATATGACCATCCAACAATCCATACCATATATTGTGCAATTTCAGTGGCTTGACAGAGATCACTACATGCGCCAAAAGCATCTGAGTAAAAATAGATGGATAACCAAAAGCATCTGAGTAAAAATAGAAGGATAACCAAAAGCATCTGAGTGAATCAAAAATTAAGAACTCATAATATGTGGCATATTCTCAACAAATATCTTCTGTGTTACCTTAATCTGAATGATAATATCTAAGCACCACGTCCTCCCATGCCTCTTGTTCTACTGCCCCACATTCTCCCCTTACTATTGCTCCTCTCATCTGCCCTCAGCCCCAACTACTACCCCAATCTCCAACTTGACCTTACATCTACCATCGGGACTGCCCCGAACAAGGCCTCTCCCACAACAACATCACTTCTACCTCAAAAATGACCTCTTCATCTTGGTGGCCTCATCATTGATATTGAACTGGATGGGAGCTTTGAGAAAGACAAGTACATGAACAAAATGACAAAGATACATGCAGTACATGGAGCATATATAAAGATAAGATCATACCATATTTAGTTATTTAAATATCCTTATATCATTGGCCAAAGAGGCTTTGGTGATATATAAATAGTCCACAAACTTGAAATGGTCCTCAAACTTCAAACAGAGACTGTCAAATTGATGTACAAGTCATTGTATATATAATTGTCCAATGACTATACATAGAGAGAAGATTCATTGAAAGCTGTGGAAGAAAAGAAAATCCCAAAAAGATTCATGTATTCTTGTAATAGTATATAAGAATATTACATATTTGATACTTTCTCTAAGTATAATAGGTGAACTCGTTAACCACAATGTCATTCATGTCAAACAATCAAGTTGCTTGCCATCTAGAATGTTGATAACTTGGTTTTCTAGAATTGGTGGAAGCATATTAAAACCTACTACAACTCTAAATCTTACATGTCACTATTCAAGCTCATCTTGTTCCTCAAACAGTGGTCATACTCTTTTAAACATACATATCTAAATACCACTTACTATCCACTACTAATATATAATGTAAAGAGTAAATCTGCCAATGGTGTTATAGTAGCAACAATCGATAACAAATTCAATTATATTATGATTATATTACGTTTTCTACATTCATGCTCAAGCTATGTTACTCGCATTCTAGTGTCACTTTCAAATGTAGGTGCCCAGACAGCTACACAAATTTGTACTTGGGAATATTTGGATTGTTATTACTGTAAAAAGAAAAGTATCTTTGTATCATAAGGTTCAAGATACCTCCTTGTGTTACGAGTAGATAACCTACTAGCAAAATATCATCTGCATATGTATATATCATCCTTGTTATGAAGACTCTTGTAGGCGCCCATAATATCAATTAATTTTGTGACTTCATTAATCTACACATCACTTTTAACCCATCAATGTCCAACACCAAACCAACATCATTATTTTTCCAAGATTCCTTTATTAATAAACTTTAATGGGAAAATTCTCAAACAGAGAGGCAGGTGTCACTCTTTGTAAGAAAAGATTTCCCTACCCAGTTATCTTTGTTAGAGAGCACTAGTATTACTATTTAGATTTCAGACCTAGTGATCATTTCTGATATCAATTTGAGTGGTATAGGTATGTGTATAAATACAAAAAAAAATTAAGATTGGTGCATACAAATATTGCCCAGGTGCAATAGTCCACTAAATATTTGTCATCTGTGTTTCCTATATACACTAACATGTTTGGGTCCAACCAAAGTATCTCTAAAGTAGAGGGTGGTGGAACATTAGCAACTTACAAATGAGGAAAGCTAGAGTCTGGTAATATCATATCTTTTATTTGTAGAAAGGTACATGGATTTGCAATAAATTTAATCCCTCTTTAAATGTATAAGGTAGAATGAAGATGCTAGATTTTTGGGTTGAATTCATTTAACCTGAGTTATCTAATGCCCAATAATAACCCAATGTTCTAATGAACAACAATAACCCAAGTTTTAACTAATACACAATGATAACATGAGATTTATTGAAATAATTGAAAAACACAATTTCAGTTGGTTTTTTTTGGAAATAGAGATGTCTTGAAGTACTTAATACATGTATTAATCAAAATGGAAGGTATTGTATAATTGATAAATATGAATAGGAGGATTAGTTTATGAGAATTCAGAAATACTAACAACATGGTTAGATAAGAAAGATTCTAATAAAGAACTAATAAATTTCAAAGAGCAACATAAATATATGCAACTACATTCTCTAAAAACATTTTATTTTGTTATATCACCTATTTTAGTACATTCTATTCCTTAAAAGTAATCATGTTGTTTGATTTCAAACATAAAGGTTCTAACATAAGTGTAGAAATCTTAGGAACCAAATCCATTTTCTAGGATAGGTGAGGATATGGACACTTCCCAACATGAAGCGGGCATCGACAAATAGAACTCACGATCTCCAAAGCGTTCTTTTAAGGAAAAAGCAACCATGGACTTTGGCCCTAACCTACCAAACCTTGTGTCCCTAGACACTCTGAAGATGGAGGACATAAAGATCGAGAGCACGGGGATCCTCCCCTCGTTCACAGTGAACCCAGACGTCCTTCCACTACTGATAGCACCCTGGAAAAATGATGTGATCATCAAAGCTCTAGGTATGAACCTGGGGTATCATGCCCTAGTAAACCACATACAAATTCTCTGGAATCTATCTGATCAATACCATGTCATCGACCTGGAACATGGTTACTACATCATCCAACTAGCAAGTGAAGCGGACTTCATAAGGGGCATTACCAGTGATCCTTATACGATATTCGGGAACTACATCTCTGTTCAATCGTGGTTCCCGGAGTTCAGACCTTCCAATCAAATTCCCCAGCGGCTAGTAGTCTGGATCAGAATACCAGAACTCCCGATACATCTGTACCAGAACAAGCTATTGGAGAGCATTGACAATTCCATAGGTAGGACGATAAGAATCGATGAGAGTACGATCCAAGGAAACTGAGGGAAGTTCGCCTGGATGGCAGTGGAAGTGGACACATCCAAACCTTTTCTCCCTGGGTTCCTTCTCAACGAATAATAGCTTCATCTTGAGTATGAGAATCTTCCTCAAATATATATGCACTGTGGCCGTATGGGTCATGTTGAAGAGGACTGTCATTTCATCGAGGCTGGGGCACCTACATGCAAGCAAATGCCAGTGTACTCCCCTTCGATCCATGCTAAGAAACTAGAGAAGAAACAACCCACCCCTCCAAAAAGATACGGCAACAACATCCCACCGGCCACTCAAGAGGCCTCAACAGAGAGTTCCAATCTGAGAACCCAATGGCTGAGGAAGGTGAGTGGTTACCGGGTGGTAGTAGACACCAGCAGAAGAGGGAGGAGAAGAAGAAGCAAGTTGTTCCCAATCTGTCTGGAAACCTGGACCTTTCTAACACTGCCTTGATCCTTACTGACGATGAGGTAGTTCAAGGTAGATAGGCTACTGTCAATGCCTCTACCCCATTCCAGTTCGAATCTGGGGACACAAGCAACCTTCCACCGCTCCACTTGGGGTCCAAGCCATCTGGGAGTCATACGGTGGTCCTGTGGAATAGACGAATTATCATTCAAGCACCATCTAAGACACTAGAACGAATTCATAAAAAGGGTCGATTGGCTCAAATTCTAGCAAGTTCATCTTCATCTACTAAGAAGGTGATAGACTGAATCTCCTAAATAAGGAGAATGAGGAGCCAACAGACATGACGGATAAGGATGATGAGGTCGGGCTTCTAGCAGCCATCACCTGAGGTCCTTCATCTTCTAGCCATACTCATGAACATCATCAGTCTAAACATCCAAGGGGCTTGCTCCGACGATAAAATTTGTTATTTAAAAGAACTTCACCACAACTATAGGCTCCACCTTATGGTTGTTATAGAACCTTGTTGTAGTAAGGACGTCGCAAATAGCATCATCAAGAAGATTGGATTTCCTTCTTCTCACCGTGTTGAAGAACTCAGTTTCTCTGGTGGCATTTGGCTCCTATGGGATGATACCGGATGTAATGTTGAGATCCTACTTAACCACTGCCAATTCATCCACTACCGTCTCAATGGCAGCCTCTATTTCACAACAATATATGGTAGCCCTAATCCAGGGAGGAGGAAGCTACTCTTATAACGGTTCCCTTCCCTCATACCACCAGACGGTGAACCCTGGTTGGCCGCTGGTGATTTTAACACTATGCTTAGTAGGACGGAGAAACACAGAAGTGATTACTTTGACTCTGTCTCCTCGTCCCTGTTCCAAAATTGTTTGTTCACAACTGGCCTCAGGGACATAGGCACCTCGGGCCAACCTTTCACCTTTCAATGAGGTTTGGTCAGGGAAAAGTTGGACAGAGCCATCGCAAATGAACCTTGGCTGGCCGTGCACCCGAACACCAACATCTAAATACTCCCAAGGGTTACTTCTGATCACAACCCGGTGTTCATCACCATTGGGCCCAAGAACTGCCCGGGCCACGCTCCATTCAAGACAAGAGCGAGCTGGAACCTTGAAGCAGGTTTTACCTCATGCTCAGTTGCCAGTTGGGATGCATCTGCGTCTGCAACAAGAAGTGGATGGCTATCAAGATATATCTCTCAAAAGCGTTCGACAGAATGAACTAGAGTTTTATCTGAGATACCCTTACTGCAGTTGGTTTGCCGCTCCACTTGATAAACATGATCGTGTCCATTATCCAATCTGGCGAGACCTCCATTCTGTGGGAAGGCATACACTTGGCTCCTTCCAAAGCAATCCACGGAGTGAGGCAAGGTGACCCACTAAGCCCTTATGTCTTCATCCTTTTCCTGGAATGACTTAGTCAAATGATACAACTCTCTAGATCTAATGGTGATTGGAAACTGATGGTTCTTACAAGGGGAGGCACTCCACTCATGCATGTATGCTTTGCTGATGATATTGTGTTGTTGACGGAAGCCTCAATATCACAAGCAAGAAACATCAATAAGATCTTACAGTCCTTTTCTCAAGATTTGGGTCAAGTGGTATCCACAACTAAATCGAGATGCTTCTTCTCCGTGAACACTCCTAGCTCAGACAAGCGCAACATCAGTAGGAAGCTAGGCTTCCAAATAACCAACGATCTGGGGAAGTACCTTGGTGTCCCAATTCTACACAAACGTATCAACAAGTCCAAACATTCCAGTCTCCTTGACTCAATTCAAGGGAGGATGAATAGTTGGACGGTCAGGAATCTATCCCTTACAGGGAGAATCACCGTGGCAAAAGCCACCCTACAAGCAATTCTAACTTACATGATGCAATCCACTTTGATCTCACCGGCTATATGTGATGACATCAATAGCCACATACACAAATTCATTTGGCAAGGCCCCGATCCTAAGAATAAAATGTCCCAGCTGTCTTGGAAGAAGGTCACTATGAACAAAGGTCGTGGAGGCTTAAGCGTCAAGGATGCCAGGGACCAGAATGAGGCGTTGATGCTGAAGAACATATGGGCGTTCTTAAATGACTAGGACAAGTTGTGGGTGAAGATCTTGCATGATAAGTACCAAAATAGAAACATGAACTCCAAGACATCCTACTCTACTACATGGAGATTCATTTCTAATAACTTAACGAGAATTACAGCTATGTGTGCTAAAGCTATCAGCAATGGTAGGGATACTAAGGTTTGGGTTGATAAGTGGCTAGCAGTGTCGGATGTCCTTACCCTAGCTCCCAATCATACCATACTTGGTGACTGGGCGTCAATCTAGAATAAGCAAGTCCCTAAGAGAATTAAAGTTTTCTTGTGGCTTCTCCAACACTATGCACTCCTCACCAGTGTAGAGAAACACCGGCGACACCTTACAGTCACAAGAACATGCCTGAGATGTAACCTACAAGATGAAAACATACTACATTGTCTGAGAGATTGTCTCAAGAGCGTTGTAGTATGGAAAACTTTATCTCCACTATTTGATTTCTTTCAGGAAGATGAAGACACATGGATAGAACGGTTTTTGAAGTTGACGCACACAAACATCCACCTGATATGGCTGGTGGTGACGACTTGGCACTTATAGACAATCCGCAATGAAGAGGCCCATGGCAGGAAGGTCATTCCAACCTTGACCTCCTGTCAATTCATTCAATTATGATCAGAAACAATCATGAGACACCCAAGCTCATCTCACCCTACCACCCAGCTGAGTCATAATGGATTTAGGTGGTGGGGCATGCATGCACATCCCAAGTATATCATTCCGACGGGTACCGCCCATGCACAAGCATCCACGAGGTCCAGCTATGGCTGCATCAACCTAAACCATATGGGTGAACTACTCATGGGCGAGGGATGCCTAATGATGACTGACATCGTGTTGGAAGCTGAGATCCTCGCTATACTACAGGCTACAACCCTAACTCAAAGTTGCAACGGGAAAGAAACACTTATAGTCACTGATTCAACCTTGGCATTTCAAACGCTCACAAAGGAGATATTCCCACATATCAAATTATGTGCCTACCAATGCCGATGGAGGAAATTAGTCATCAACAATCCCTCACTTTGTGTTCGACACAGTCCCTGGGATCACATCTCAGTAGCTGATTCAACTGTCAAATTTGTTTTGAGAAACAACTCTAATATAGCCTTTAGCTATTGGCCTCCTTGGCTACCTTGTACCAGCGATGTTGATTTATTGTTTACCCATGTACCTTCATCTGAATAATCTATAAAGTGCTATTATTTTAAAAAAAGTATGTGTGATTAATTATGGATTAGAAATATGTCTGGAGAGTTGAACTTTATGAACACAATTTCGAATTTCTGAAAATGTTATTGTCAGATATTATTATGTTAGTTTAAGATTATGTCCTTTAATCTCCTTCCAACTTCGTATCAGCCATGTTGTCAAAAAAATCTAGTCCTTTTTTCTATATGTAAAATATCAAAATAACACTCATCCTAAATTTTTAAATAATAACATACCAAGGTTACTTGTGTAAATAAATGTCAATCGAAATAAATGTAATTTCACACTTGAAATAGCTAGACAATACTGACACAAAATTTACCTCAAAAAATAAGTAATAGCATGAATCTGCAACACTGTTGATTGATTTTTCATTTTCTTGGAAGGTCCAGTTAACCTTGTCAGCTTGGATAAGTTCTGAACTACCTGGAAAGACTTGGGAAACACCAAGAATCTCATTTTCCCCTACACCCAGAGTAGTAATGCATGAGGACAATAAATAACCTCTTTAAGCTTATTTATTTTGGTCATTAACCAAGAGTAATACATGGTAAATAAATAGTTATGATAAACCAAACAGGTGCATTTAATTGTATATTACAACTAAGCTAAGAATTTCACCATATATTAGACCAAAAACTATACCATCTTTGACTATTTTTATTAAGAAAACAAAAACATAGTTTCTACATAGGATATCTACATGAAGCTGCATGACAGATTTTAATGCAAACCTTTCCATATATTCTGCAAAAGGTGATACACATTATCATGAATAATGAACCATCACATTGGTTCTAGGCATTCTGAATGCAAGCCTTGACATGTATGCTACAAAAGTCATTAATAGTTTCTCCCAGGGTTAAGGAGTTGCTTCATTTATAGCTATCACCATTTAACCTAGGACCAGGACACAAAAAATTCCCTTTGAGGCCCCTAGGTAACACTGGTAGAGATGGATTGCTGCTTAGAAGATAGCTATACCTTTATCCTAAAAAAATTTCTAAGAAAAAAGTAAAATATAATTATTATTGCTGAAAAGTAACAGTATAAGAACAAGTTCTAAAATATAAACTGCCTACTTTGCATCTTTCATATTTAGGATATACAAGAAATAGAAAAGAAAAGGAGAGCTGATCAAAATACTACCATTTCACTATATGGAATCTACTGGGACAGAGATCAAAAATTTCCTTAAGGGTTTTCTCGATATAATTTTATAAGACCAAGAATCCATAAACCAAGAAACTCCTCTATTTTGGCAACACTTAAATTTGTTTAGCCTTTTACCTTTACCACAAGAAAATTACAAATCATGATTAACCACTATAAAAAAACCTACTCATGATGACAAACATATAGATCTGCATTACCCCACAAAGTCAAGATCAATAAAAATAAACATCTAATGCAATTTATAGTGCCAATGGAAAAGACAAGAAACATGGGAGAAATCAAACAAAGATCTACATTGAATACTATTGATATATCATTAGAAGTCTTTGTAGTTGACACCCAAGAAAAAAGCTTTTTTCATGAATAGAAGGTAAAACTAAACATGCAGAAGAACAGGTGGTGTCTACGGATAAGTTAAAGTATATCATCAAGATGATTGTCATACTTGTCAAGGTGTCTCCTTGGCAGCAATCAGAATCAAATAAACCACAACAAGGATCTGGCGTAAAGATGAAACACAATGTAGTAGAATAGAGGAAAATCTAATAGCAGTCATTCAGTACATTTAGTCACTAAATCATTCAGAATTCAAAGTTGGCTATACCCACTGAATGCAATGCAGCTTGACAAGGACTGTAGGAACTTGTTTTATAATTTGGATGAAACCAGAAGTATATATGTGAATTCTTTATTTTCTTCAATTGTTCTAACATACTAACCTTGATTGCAATTTATGCAACATGGTGAGTTCAATACATGCTAAACCATTGCTATGAGATACCTTGTACATAGTAGGGACTAGGCTAAATAAGAAGTTCACAAGAATCATGCATGACATTCTTAAAAAAGTGTCACAAGTCACAACTAATCCCTCAACATAGTAACTTAAGGTATAGAGACTCTATAGAAATAGAACACTCTGCCACTTCCATTTCCCAGTTTCACTTGATGGATCTCTTGATATAATCTATACAATTCCAACCCAAGTCATTCCAAATAATTATCATTAACCCTTTATAGAGAACTAAAATGGGAAAGGGAAACCACTACTTTTTTGGATGCCATAGGGAGAAAGAGGAAGTAGAGAACTGAATTAAGTGAAGTTGGTGATGTCTTGTCTTTTCCATTGTGCTTACACAGGAAAACTTTTATGGAATTATGCAAACAAGACTCTTCTTAGAGTCCAAGAAACCCTCCAGGAAAGACTATATTAAGGTATACAGATAATGCACATAAAGCAACAAAAGAACTCCTCTTTTCCAGGGTGCATGAGGATGTGATTTATGTTGGTGTGTATGCCCTGAGAGCCAATCATGGGATGATTGGTGGGATACATTAAGATTGATTTGATAAACATCAAAGGCAAGCTTCCAATTCTTTTTGGTTCAGTCATATGAGATAGTGATAGAACAAATTGAATGTCTAGAGAATGACAGTACTCAATGACGTATGCTTTCAGGTTGAGGACCTGAACGATGAGATCATACGTATGCTAAGAGTTTGTACATTCTTGTAATGTCCCTAGTCGGATGTCATTGTGGAAGGTAGATAGACAGAAATGACACACAAGACTAGATTGTGGTGTTAGTTGATGACAAAATCTCATTAGTCATGATATAGAGATATCAAACCAAACACATAGGTACTTGTTAGAGAACAAGTGTACCCGAAAGACCCACTGTGAGTTTGACACATGGAACCATGACATGGTAGTCACAGTCAGTACTCACAGTGATGGTGGTGAGTGTGATTCTTAGACCTAAAATCACTACACTCAACACATGTTGTTGGGCACACTTTGACATCATCAAACGCAGTCCTGAAACATGGGTTGTTATAAAGGTGATGATTGGGTGGCTTTGACACATGGGGCTTTTGAGGGGTGAGTGATAGATATGGGATTTGTCCCTCTTGAGGGAATTTGATATCCATGGCCACTTGATGAGTAGGATTGAAAAAGGCATGCACGCATGTGTGAGTCAGTATGTGATACTGATGTCATAACATATCTCTTCCAATCTACTCTGAGATCAAGAAAGTGAATGAACGTTGACAAGATGACTGTTCCATGCCTCGAGTTCATTCGGGATATCAGTGATAAAGGAATTATACATTCACTGTAACACCATTCACGGATTGTAGGATTGAAAGTTGTTCTCCAACTTTCTACTTTCACTTGGGTAGCATTGATGTGTGACTAGGCACCTCTCTTTGCTTGTGAAGTCATAAATGTTATGGACTTTCACTGCCAATGTGAAATGGACCTACAGGGACACACACATAGGATTTAACCTGGAAGAGGAGTTTTTGTCCACAAACAATGTTTAGATTGATTACTAAAGGAGTTTAGTAGTTCAATTAAACACTCAATTGATTGATATCTCAAGATCATAGTGTTCAAGGTGTTGGACACATTGATTGGAGTATCAGATTGATTGAAATCGCAATTGACTGATTCTACACAATTTGCACTCCCAACTGACCGGCTCATGTGATGAACCGATCGGCTGAGCTGGGTGAACCGATCGGCTCAAGTATTGAGTCGATCGGCTCATGCACATGGTGAAACGATTGCTTCAAGTGTTGAAACGATCGATTCAACTGGTGCAACCGAGCAAGTTGGGAAAGTAGGATTGGTGAGAATTTTCCTTGTGTTTCACTTGCCCAATTTGATTGGAACAAGGATTGGTATTCGATACCAATTAGAAACAAAAGAAGGAAAGTCAATCGGGAACCGATCAGGACCACCAACCGACCGGTTGAGGTGTCCCAACTGACCGGTTCAGGTCCCCAACTAACCGTTTCAGTTGTGAAACAATCGGTTCAGGTTGTGAGTTGGTTGCTTTTGTGGAAAATCTCGAACCCTTCTACTCCTGCTTTTAGTCCCGCATTGCCCGGGATGGAGAACCCTGCCCCATGACCCTCCTATATATATAGGAGTATTGGGGGCTTCTCAAAGTACAACTCAGTGCAACCAGTTGCTCTGCAAAGTTTTCGTTCTCTCTGGTTTTGGTAACCGAGAGAGAGCATGAGCAAGTGCTACCCGCAAAGGGAGGTGCAGCAAGGGAAAGACAACTGTAGTTGCAACTGGAGGCAGGAGAGTGTGTTGGTGACAAGTATCAATTGGAGGGTGTGACTCCTTCCAACTCCTTGTGGGACAAGGAGTGTGGAGTTCCAGGTGGTCCGTGTGGACTACTTCAGAGGCAGGAGGTTTCTTCCGCTCAGGAGGACAACTGTCAACCCCGACAGTCCGATGAGAGGAGGAGTTGTCAGTCCCGGTGCGACCAGGAGCTGCAGAGACACCGTCTAAGACCAGAAGTGAAGACCACGCAAGGCGCGATGTATTGTCGCCGAGCAACCCTCAGGACAAGGTATGTTTCCACAAACCATCCTTTCCTATTATATAGACGTTGACGCATTTCCTTGTTCCGGGTTTGGGGGAGAAAAGTTTTGTTTCCGCTGCCTTCTCTACCTCCCCTAAAACCCTACAGTGGTATCAGAGCCACGTCAACTGTTATATATTTTAGGAATATCGATATGATTGATTTTGGTTTGTCACCTTTATTTATTTCATACGATGCGAATAAAATTGGCTTTATGCATGTCCAATCCTAAATCCACAAATCCCAATTACATATATGATATGTATTATTTAATGCACTCGATACGCGTCGCCCTTAAACGAGTTTTGTGGTGGATGTATAGAGTGGTTATGGCCAATAAACCCTATTTGTGTATGGTTGTATGTGGTTGCTTGCATCTCGGTCTGCGCATCGATCTTCCCTCTCCTATTCCTGATGTAACTCGAAATAATTCGAGATTCTTTCCTACCTTTGCTCCCCCCGAATGTAACTCGGGGTTTCCCTTTTAAGCAAAGTAAAATTAGGATAGATTTTATTTCCTATTATGTCAAAGAACGAAGGACATCCAGACGACAGCTGAGACAATCAGTTCAAGACGTGAACCGATCGGTTGACGTTCCAGACGATCAGTTCAAGGAGTGAACCGATTGGTTGATGATCGGTTCGAGGAGCGAGACGAGTGGGTGGCAGCCATGACAAGATGCACGATGACCGGACGAACTGATCGGTTGGAGGATCCAACCGATCAGCTGGTGGCACCCAGACGACCGGGCCAGAATGAGCAAGTCAATCATGTGATGAGTTGATCTACTCCGAAGGAAAAGCACAAAGTTCATCTTGTACAGGTTGCATGTGATGTAGACCTAGATGACTGTGATTCCTCTTGGCTCGAGGAATCACATTAGGATGGCCATAATCATCTCTTTTATCATTTTGCATGTTTTCTGTGGGATATAGCATGTATATGATACGTACTATGTATTGTGGTGATTGGATATGTATATGTATATAAAAACCAAATCCCTCATTAAATATTAAGTTTTAGATGCCTTCTAAATGCGACACATGTGAAAAGCTTGATCGACCAAGTGTGGGCACGCCCAAGCATGGTGCACCTTCTATCTTGTGGAAGCGTGAAGGATGAATGTGTGGGTCTGCCCAAGCAGGGTGCATATTCATCGTGTTGGCTTTGGGGCAGACTTAACAAGGTGACCTAGATAGGATCTAGCACCTTGAGGCATGGAGATTCTCATGGAAAGGAGTTGCATATGACATCTTATCAAGAGTTGCATATGATGCAATTGGCAAGTGTTTCCTACCTGAGAGATCTAAGTTGTGGGTGATAGCCCAAGCTGGTCCATGACTTAGAGGATTTCAGGATCTTGCCCACTAGAAGGTTGTACGCTGCGATCTTCCGAATTGATGGTGAGGGCTATCAATTTGAACTAAAATAGTGGGAGCGATAATTAATTAAAGGCCTAATTATATCATCAACTTTTCAAATCAATCAAATAAGTCAAAAATGAGTTTTGGACTAAAATTGCATATTTCCTTTTGTAGTGAAAATGACAACAAACAACAATCACTTCTCTTTGCGATCGGTCCTTGAAAAGGACAGAATAAATGGGACAAACTTCCATGACTGGTATAGGACATTGAGAATTGTTCTCACTCAAGAGCAAAAGCTCTATGTCCTAGATACTCCAATTCCAGAGGAACTGGCTCCTAATGCACCAAAGACAGAAAGGGATGCTTACAAGAAGCATTCTGATGATGCCATTGATGCAAAGTGCTTGATGTTGTGCTCCATGAACCATGAGTTGCAGAGACATCATGAGAATATGGGTGTCATTGAGATGATTCAGCATCTCAGGAACCTGTGTGAAGATGATTGGGTATGTGGAGAACCTGCAAAGACTGGGATTTCCACTGAGGCAAGAGTTGGCTACTGACCTGATACTGCAATTGTTGCCAGAATCTTACAGTCAGTTTGTGATGAACTATAACATGAACAACTTTGATAGGCCACTGTCAGAGTTGTTGGGCATGTTGAGGACAGCCGAGACACAGATGAAGAAGGACAAGCCTAAGTCTGTGATGGTGATCATGAGCAATAAAGGCAAGTCCAAGCGCAATGGAAAGGGCAAAGCTAAGAAAGGTTCTGATGCTAGCCAGGAGCCCAAGATGACTTCAGCTCTCAAGGCCAAGGGAGGCGTGACCAAGAAAGGAAATTGCCACCATTGTCAAAAGCCAGGACATTGGAAAAGGAATTGTCCTCTCTATCTAGAAGAACAAAAGAAGAAGGAAGCGACTGACGTCTCTACTTAAAGGTGTCATGAAAGTAAACTTGTAACACTTTTTGAGGTATATGATACCAAGATATAAAGTGTAAAGCACTCAATAAATGGGGCAAGTGTTGCTGCCATAGATAGGAGTACTTTAGTTTATTTTCAGCCTATAAGGCATGTAATACAGTTATGAACTGCTATTTCATATTTGCCAATAGATAGAAACACTCTATTTTTGCATATTGTGCGACAATGATGGCAATTAATAAAGTTGAGTTTTCAATCTTAAAGATATGATCTTTGTGGCAATGCCTTATTTATCTTGTGGTATTTGATATGCATAAGATAAAATGATACCTAAAAGTTATAGATAACTCAAACAATCAAATTAGCATCAATCATGAGAAATTCATTTCTAGTTTCCATGTGATGGATAAATCTAGACTATTTTGGTTAGAGAACCAGTAAGAGACATGAATATCTTGGACATGATTAATCAATCTTTACTAAAGGTAGTGGGAGAATGATTATCCTATTAGGTATGATACATGTGATGTATTTACATACCTGTTGGAACAAAGGATAATACTTCAAATGGTGTTTAGAGAAATACCAATATGAATATCTTGAAGTGTTCAAGATTATCATAGATGAAGTGCAAATTTGGTAAAGTGTTAATTCTTGATGAGATCAATGAATGAAATACTTGGACCAAATGTTTGAGATCCTTATGAGTGATTATGATAGTGTATCATAGTGAACTCATGATTAAGGCATGGTGATGTCTAAATAAAAAAGGGAGTCATACTCTAAGGAGTTAGAGAATGATTATCAAATAATTGAATTCTTCTTAATAAAATAATACCCCTCACTAATAAACGAAATTAAGAGTCACAAGGGTTGTGAATTCTTATATCCTTACACCTCAATTATCTATGTGATGAGTTGTTCATGTGATGAGCCAACTATCTAGATGAATATGAGGAACCGAATTTTGAGTTATTGTTTATGACCATTACATCCTAAATGACTTCCATGTGAACCATAAGGTATGACCTTGATGGTAGCACCCATTGGATGGAAATCCATAAGTGCAAAATATGTCTTAAGTGTTAAGACACATGGATAACATTTTGAGAAGGATGATGCTTGTTGATGAAACTTAATGACTAAGACATTTGGCATATGGATACTAAAAACCGCATTCCTATGAGGAATAAAACAAGGATGTGTACGTGACACAACCTACAAGGTTTATGAATCCACTAATGCAAATGAAGTCTATAAGTTACAATGGACTAATCAATGTGATTGATTGAGTACAAGCAACTCAAAATTGGATCTTTACTTTGATGATATAGTCAAAGGGTTTGACTGATATGTCAAAGATAAAGAAGGGTTATGTGATTTAGTGGGAGAAGTGTTCACATTCCACATGTTGATGTGAAATGGAAATGTTCTTGAATGGAAATCCAAAAGTGGAAATTATCTTTAAGGAAGATAGAGATGTTTCCTATGTGATAGGAATAGAGATCTATAGAGATAGTTCTCAAAAACCTCTTGACCTAAAAAGAGAAAGCATACATTGGCAATTTGTACTGAAGAGTTCAGTATGAACATATTCAGTGGGAGAAAACTTGTCCATGTTACATGGAGTTAGTATCCCAAGGCCAAGTGTCCAATTCTTATGAAGAATGGGAACACTAAGAATAGATATGGATCTATCATGTATGTAATCATCCCATTATCTTGCATGTATGGACATGGCAAGAATAAAATGCATTCATCATCTTGTATGTGGGACATGACAATATGATGTGCTCATCCTGATAACTCGTATGTGGGACATGACGAGTGGATGTCTGTCTAACTTCCAGTAAGGGTTACTGGAAACCATAAGAACTTGATAAGTACTAGTTCTATGGAGAAAAGGAAGAGTTCAATGTAAAGAGTTACATTGATGCGAACTTCCGAAAGGACAGAAAATTAATCGCAAAATATATATAGGATATATAAAAGTGAAAGTTTGTTGATAATTGGAAGTTTTCCAATAAAACCATTTAAAAGGAAATGCTGAGTATCTATGTGTTAGAGAACAGCAGTGGATACTATATGGATCTGGAAGTTCATGAGATGAACTTATAGATATTCCGCTCATTGATGACAAGTATGGAATCCTTGATCATGCAATGAGGCTAAAGGTTAGCAAAGGAATACTAGATCACATATTATGGCGACTCCATCTCATACGTATGACGTACAGTGAAGAGATGAGAGACATGCAATTTATACTGACTTTGGCAAGGTGTTGCCATAACTCACTATGTTCACACTAAGAGCACAGTAACATGTGGGACATGTTTGAAGATCACTATGAATATGATTTAAGGGTGATTGGCTCACAGTGCAAGTGGGAGTCTGTTGGTGTGTATGCCCTGAGAGCCAATCATGGGATGATTGGTGGGATACATTAAGATTGATTTGATAAACATCAAAGGCAAGCTTCCAATTCTTTCTGGTTCAGTCATATGAGATAGTGATAGAACAGATTGAATGTCTAGAGAATGACAGTACTCAATGACGTATGCTTTCAGGTTGAGGACCTGAACGATGAGATCATACGGATGCTAAGAGTTTGTACATTCTTGTAATATCCCTAGTCGGATGTCATTGTGGAAGGTAGATAGACAGCAATGACACACAAGACTAGATTGTGGTGTTAGTTGATGACAAAATCTCATTAGTCATGATATAGAGATATCAAACCAAACACATAGGTACTTGTTAGAGAACAAGTGTACCGGACAGACCCACCGTGAGTTTGACACATGGAACTATGACATGGTAGTCACAGTCAGTACTCACAGTGATGGTGGTGAGTGTGATTCTTAGACCTGAAATCACTGCACTCAACACATGTCGTTAGGCACACTTTGACATCATCAAACGTAGTCCTGAAACATGGGTTGTTATAAAGGTGATGATTGGGTGGCTTTGACACATGGGGCTTTTGAGGGGTGAGTGATAGATATGGGATTTGTCCCTCCTGAGGGAGTTTGATATCCATGGCCACTTGATGAGTAGGATTGTAAAAGGCGTGCACGCATGTGTGAGTCAGTATGTGATACTGATGTCATAACATATCTCTTCCAATCTACTCTGAGATCAAGAAAGTGAGTGAACATTGATAGGATGATTGTTCCATGCCTCAAGTTCATTCGGGATATCAGTGACAAAGGAATTATACATTCACTGTAACACCATTCATGGATTGTAGGATTGAAAGTTGTTCTCCAACTTTCTACTTTCACTTGGGTAGCACTGATGTGTGACTAGGCACCTCTCTTTTCTTGTGAAGTCATAAATGTTATGGACTTTCACTGCCAACGTGAAATGGACCTGTAGGGTCACACACATAGGATTTAACCTGGAAGAGGAGTTTTTTTCCACAAACAATGTTTAGATTGATTACTATAGGAGTTTAGTAGTTCAATTAAACACTCAATTGATTGATATCTCAAGATCATAGTGTTCAAGGTGTTGGACACATTGATTGGAGTATCGGATTGATTGAAATCACAATTGACTAATTCTGCACAATCTACACTCCCAACCGACCGGCTCATGTGATGAACCGATCGGCTGAGCTGGGTGAACCGATCGGCTCAAGTATTGAGTCGATCGGCTCATGCACAGGGTGAACCAATTGCTTCAAGTGTTGAAACGATCGATTCAACTGGTGCAACCGAGCAAGTTGGGAAAGTAGGATTGGTGAGAATATTCCTTGCATTTCACTTGCCCAATTTGATTGGAACAAGGATTGGTATTCGATACCAATTAGAAACAAAAGAAGGAAAGTCAATCAGGAACCGACCAGGACCACCAACCGACTGGTTCACTTGTGAACCGACCGATTGAGGTGTCCCCACCAACCAGTTCACTTGTGAATCGACCGGTTCAGGTCCCCAACCGACCGTTTCAGTTGTGAAACGATCGGTTCAGGTTGTGAGTTGGTTGCTTTTGTGGAAAATCTCAAACCCTTCTACTCCTGCTTTTAGTCCCACATTGCATGGGATGGAGAACCCTGTTCCATGACCGTCCTATATATATATGGGTATTGGGGGCTTCTCAAAGTACAACTTAGTGCAACCAGTTGCTCTGCAAAGTTGCCGTTCTCTCTGGTTTTGGTAACTGAGAGAGAGCCCGAGCAAGTGCTACCCGTAAAAGGGAGGTGCAGCAAGGGAAAGACAATTACAGTTGCAACTGGAGGTAGGAGAGTGTGTTGGCGACTAGTACATCAACAGGAGGGTGTGACTCCTTCCAACTCCTTGTGGGACAAGGAGTGTGGAGTTCCAGGTGGTCTGTGTGGACTACTTCAGAGGCGGAAGGTTTTTGCCGCTCAGGAGGACAACTGTCAACCCCGACAATCCGGTGAGAGGAGGAGGAGTCAGTCCCGGTGCGACCAGGAGCTGCACACACACCGTCCAAGACTGGAAGTGAAGACCACGCAAGGAACGAGGTATTGTCGCCGAGCAAGCCTCGGGACAAGGTATGATTCCAGAAACCATCCTTTCCTATTATATAGATGTTGACGCGTTTCCTTGTTTCGGGTTTGGGGGAGAAAATTTTTGTTTCCGCTGCCTTCTCTGCCTCCCCTAAAACCCTACAATTTAGGTCTTATGGAGGACTAAATATAACTTTTCTAACAAAACACGCATGCCAATATTTAATTATGGCCCTGAATTTCTCGGTGCCCTTACATTTCAGCACAAAGTTTAAATGATACAGAGACCACAAGGTTAGCAAGCCTCCTTTACTTGTAACTTCTAGAGCAGAATAGACCACATCCAAGGAGCTTGTCATGAAGAATACCAAAGGGGGATTTATGGGTTCTAATTCTAGCTCAATCATAATGCAAGATTACTCAACCTCGCACATATGAAAGCGGGTCCTAAATGGTCATCCATCTGATGTGATATAGATTCTTCATTTGAGAATCTGAAGATCCTTCGCTTGAGAATCTAAAGAAGCCAATATAGATTTGAATGTCTTAACACCTACAAACAATGAAGACTACTTACAAAACTCAACAACACATGATAAAATAAGGTATAAACTTCATCGATTATCAACTTTATATTTAGAATGTGTGGAGTCTGAGAATTCAATTTCAAATTCCGCAATGTAATATCACCTACAACAAATTGAGATAAGAATGCAGATTGTATGTGAATACATTAACTCATCATTGAATTAGCATTTGTAGATATTAGGAGTTGAAAATTCAACATTAACACATGATTCTCTACTTACCAGTATAGATTCAAGGCTCCAAATAGAACCAATACTAAAATTTTGAAAGTTACCACCTCATTTAGAGCATCCAAAGCTAAAGGAAGTAGATCTCTGTCAGAATCTTATGGAGAGTTCAACATCAACAATATATGATTCCAATTGAGTGCCACTAATGAAACCTTGGAGTCCACCGCCATAATGAACTTTGATTAGGCCCTTCAATTTGAAAATTTGAGACAAAATTCAAAATGAAAGATAACTAGAAGAGAAAAAAGAATAACCCAGGACAAATTGTTAATTGAAATGTCCCAAGGAAATAAGATCATGTATTCATACATTGACTCTAGAAAGGAGATAACTAACTAACCAAGTAAATAAGTTTCTAGAGTTCCAATAAACCCAAACTGTGGAACATTTTGAATCATGTTCATCATGATTAGCAGTAGTTTCTTCATCAACCAATTTGAAGTCCTCATAATTTACATGATTGGTTTTGACCTCATGATCTATATTGTCATTATCAACAGAATGATCAATTCTCATGTCATTATTTGCCAAAGAATCCCTATGACCAGCTCCAACCTCATGATTGATATTGGTTGTATCAATTGAATGACCAACTCCGGTACCATTCCTTGCTAAAGAATTAGCCTTATGAACAGAATGTCCAGCTCTGATGCTATTATTTGTCAAAGAATTTTTACGATCAGTTCCAACCTCATGATTGATATTGGTGTTATCAACACAATGACCAGTTCTCATACGGTTATTTAATAGAGACATCCTTCAATCGATTGGAACATCATGATTTATCATTGACACATGCAGATGCTTCTCTTTTCTGATGTGTACTTCAGCATTTTTGCTGCTGAAAATAGATGATGCACCAACCTTTTTATTAGTTTTATTACTCAAATCAGCTTTAGAACTTCCAAGATCATCATTAACTGAACCATGATAGCCTCCCTTCATTCTCAAATCAACATTAACTAAACCAAGATATCCTCCTTTCATTCCCAAATCAACATTAACAGAACCAAGATAACCTCCATTCATTCCCAAATCAGCATTATCTGAACCAAGATAGCCTCCATTCATTTGCAATCGTTTAGACATTCCTAGAAAGATAAATAATTAGGTCAGATCTTACAACTATAAGTACAAAATGATAATAGATAAATTATATGTCACTGTACTTGCCAATTTTCATTTAATTACTCCATTGTTTGCATCATCAGTTTCTCATGCAGGCAACAATTGTGAACATCTTTTCAACATCCTGAAAATATAATGCATAACAAATATTAATGAAACAAAACTATAACCATAAAAATATAGTTAAATAATAATGGTTGTAGGGGCTACCTGAAATAAACATTATATAACAGTTGCTAATTCGATTATTGAGAACAAAAAAAAGTTTGCAAATTTAAAGAGAAATAGTATGCATATTAAAGGAAGAACAATGGTATTGATAATTAATAATAAATGAATAAAACTAAATTCTTATAACGCTACATCAAGATACAAAATATTAAAAACTACATATGATAGATCATAATGATCTCAATCAAGTTGTTCATCATTTTTGCCATCATAAAAAGTTACACCCTCCATATCTTCTCTAACCAAATCAGATCCATCAGAAACATTGCTAAAAATAGATTCCCAATCATCTGCATGAGAATCTTCAGGTACGCATGTCCCATGCATGAAATTTTTAGTAAGCTTCTCATCCATGTCATAAGTATCACATGGTGTCATTTGCATGACAAAGCTCCACCCACGGTGATTGATGTAAGTCAGATAAAAGACTTGTTGTACTTGAGAGGCCAATACAAATGGATTTTCAATTAAGTCAATGAGTTTTAATTTGACCATAGTAAATTCATTTTTATCTTTTTTGACGCCCTTGTTTGCATTAAACCAATCACCTTTGAACAGTACAACTTTTAGTTGCTCATAGTAACTAATCTCAAAAATCTCTTAGAGTACCCCATAGTAGGTAACTTGACCCAATTTAGGATTTTTGTCCTTGGAACTGGAAAAACTTTCTATCTGGGCATTCACCATTATCCCACTATTCTGGTTTTTTTTACCATGTTTCCCCACCTTGGTTCGAAATCTATATTCATTTGTTACATATCCATTGTATTTGTTCGCCATATTTTGTGGTCCCCAAGCCAGAGTTAGTAGATTTGATGGCAAATTTTCTGACTTGGCCTTCTCTTCAATCTGTATACATTATGAATTGAGTTATTAATATAATGCTCTAACAATATTTAATGAAATTAATTTTATAGACTTACATGCTTCTTAAACCAATCACTAAAAGTGTTCATATGAATATTACTGATTTCCCACTATCTTGCACGCAGATTCATTTTCTTCACATGGCGAATGTGTTCCCCGCTAACAAGTACATAAGTCATGTGTACATACATCTAATGGTGAGCATGGATTTTTCTTAATAATTAAATGAACTCACTCCATGAACGGTTCAACTGCAACACAATTGGATAATATATATTGATGTGCAATTTTTAGCATCGCATCTTTAAGAAAAATAGGAATACACTTTCCTATTTGATGCCCTTTGTGTGAAAATATAGACCACTCATCATCAGTAACAATATTGTCATCTTCAACATCATTTCTAGCCAATTTTGTGAACCTTGTCTCTACCCCATAGAGATACCTTGGATAAAATGTTAAACATTCATCTGCCAGGTAACATTCTGCTATGGAACCTTCTGGAGCAGCTTTATTCCTCACATATTCTTTCAAAGTTTTTAAGTATCTATAATGATAAATAGAATTTGTTTAAAATCAAAAAATACATTTGATAAAATTATAGTGAAACAAATAGTAATGCATACTACCTTTCCACTGGATACATCCAACGATAAAATGGTAGTCCAGCTATCTTAGCTTCTCGTGGAAGATGAATGACCACATGCTCCATTATGTCAAAAAATGAGGGTGGGAAAATCTTCTCCATGTTGCACAGAGTCACTGCAATTCTAGATTCTAACT
Organism: Alisma plantago-aquatica; assembly: GCA_963693085.1. NCBI lineage: Eukaryota > Viridiplantae > Streptophyta > Magnoliopsida > Alismatales > Alismataceae > Alisma > Alisma plantago-aquatica. The sequence continues at coordinate 1,442,771,862 of OY856410.1, read as the reverse complement.
TCTCAATAGCATACATATTTATCTCTTTTGAGCATATGTCTTTGAAAAACCTAGACAACTCAGTTATCACAGTTATGACGTTCTTACTTGGCAACGCTACGCGTAAAGCCAATGGCAGAAATTGTTGCATTAATATATTCTAGTCGTGACTCTTTAATGCCAACAATTTTCTTTCTTTGATGCATGCATTTCACAAGATATTGGAGGAATAACCATCTGGAACCCGTACAAACTTCAAAACTTACAGAATAATTCTTTTTCCTCCTTTTTCAAAGTAAAACAAGAAGGTGGAATAATATCCTTACTTCTATTCTTGATAATGTGCAGTCTAGGTCTTATTCCCATCTCTAAAAGGTCACAATAAGATTTTTCATTATCTTTTGATTTATCCATCCCAAGTAATGTGTGAATCAAACTCTCACATACATTCTTTTCAATATGCATTACGTCAAGATTATGACGAATAAGGTTGTACTTCCAGTATGGAAACTCAAAGAAAATGCTTTGTTTTTTCCAATTGTAAGGCATATTGTCTACATTTTGGTTTGAACTAAAACTTGATTTCCAGATAACATCTTTGGAGAAGTTCTTAAGTCTTCATATCCATCAAAGGAGGACATATCCCTATGATATGTATGATCCATCAGAAGGAACCTCCTGTGTCCCATGAAACTTTGTTTCCTACTGTGTGGTAGTCTAATAGACCACATGTCTTTATTGCAAATAGGACGTGCATCATACCCACTAGTTTGCCAACCAGATAAATAACCATATGTAGGGAAGTCATTTATCATCCATATTAAGGCATCACACAATTTGAATACAGCTTTACGATCAACATCATAGGTATCAACACCAACTTCCCACAGTTCTTTCAACTCTTCAATCAGAGGTTGTAAGTAGATATATATCTTCAATCCTGGTTGAGATGGACCAGGAATAATCATAGAAAGGTTAAAATTAGGTGTCTTCATGCATAACCATGGTGGCAAATTGTACATAATCAATATGACTAGCCAAATACTATATGATTGACTCATCATGTCAAAGGGAGTAAATACGTCAAATGCTAAACCAAGACACACGTTACAATATCAAATGTCTTCCATGCAGGTGAATCCGTTGGATGTCTTAAAACTCTGTCCTTGGTGCAACTTTCATCGTGCCACCGCATTAGTGGTGTGACTCTAGAGGACATAAACAATCTCTTCAACCTAGGAGTCAAGCGAAAGTAGCATAGAATTTTCCGAGGAACTCTTTTCTTTTTAATTCTCATACTTTGTGCACCTTCTACATCACTTTCAGTCTCTTTATATCTAGAAGAATTACAATGTGGGCATGAAGTATTATTTGCAAACTCCTCGCGATACACAATGTAATCATTTATACATGCATCAATTTTCTCATAGTCAATACCAAGGTCCCTAATTATTTTCCTTACTTCATAGTATGAGCCAGACAATGTATCAACCTCAAGAAGCAAATCCTTCAAAAGTTCGAGCAGCTCAGTAAATGATTTATTGCTCCAATGATTGCTACATTTTATATGGAACAACCTCACAATGGTATACAGTTTGGAATACTTCTTATTTCTAGGATACAACTCTTGTGCAGCAATCTCTAACAATATGTAGAATTGCTCAGCTTCTTCGTCATCAACAAATACAAATACATCATTGTCATCGTTGTCCATAGTTTCTTGATAGTTTTGGACTCCATATGCATCATGCAACATGTCTCTCATATCATCAAACGACATGTTGTCTTGCATAGAAGAATCTTCCTTGGCATCAGAAGAAGTCTCACCATGAAAAATCCAATCAGTGTAGCTGCTGAAAAAACCATTCTATAACAGGTGCTCGAGAAGTATTGGTAATCAATATCAAAATAGTTTTGTTGTCTTGTTGGACTATGATGACAAGGTTCAATCAGGGAAGCATGGACACATTTCTAGACACAGACACAGGCACAGACACGGACACGAGACACATCAATTTTCTAAAACATAGGACACATACATGGCTATAGATGAGGTTTTTCTTCATATATACAAATGTGTATATGATGTATATATATCTATGTGTATATGTATGGAAGCTCAGAACATGTGGGTGGTCAGTATATGGAAGCTCACTGCCCCTCCACAATTGAGACAATTCATATGAATGTTTGCCACTGATCAGATCTCCAAAAAAATCCAGACCACTTGCGAGACATATTCTCAAGATGTAGGGTGTTCCATTTGTAATATTATTTGCAGGGATTGACACAGAGGTGGAGTGATTGGTAGAGAGAGTGGGAGGTGAAGGAGGAATGTTGAGTTTAGAATGGTTCTTATCTAAGTTACTGGGTCAAGTACTTTGTCTTCACAGTGCTGGCTTCTGTAGGATTAGGATGGAGTGAACATCAGAATTGAAAACAAGAAGAGGGAAAATCAAGGTGGAAAAATTCGAGGATTGGAGTGTGATGATATGGTGTAAAAATCCATTGGAGGGCCTCTATTATAATATGTACTACTAGAAAATATTTCATTTAAAGTCTCTTTGCATGCAAAATTTTCCATCTTAACCTTCTTTTCACTACTAGGTGACCTATACCAGAGGGCCTCTATTATAATATGTACTACCGGATAATCATTCATATAAAACCACTTTGAATGCAAAATATTTCATCTTAACCTTCAGTTTTAAACCCACATCGGTATTAGGATCAGGAACTAAATTCATTCCCTATGCCACCAGATAAATTTAGCACCATTTATATACCACTTAATTCACCACTAAGAAAAGGTCCAGGATCATAGTGTAGTGGACACAAATTATTGTCTATCACTTTAATCCTACACCTATTCAACGAAACTTATAGTTGTTTAATATGCATATTTGGGTTAGAGGACGTAATGTAAGTCATGATTGAACGGGCTGAAGTAAGTCCACTCAATGTCAATTCTAGTATGATCAACAAAACAATCGATACTCTCACCTCACAAATGTTACAAAACAGAAGTGAGTGTCTTCTGTAATGGAATACTGCTATCTGTCTAGAAGGTGTTTTTATTATTGCAAAACCCATGTATTTTGAGACAAAGTTTGTGATAGTTGTTTTTCATTGGTTTTGACTCTATTCTAGTTTTTTCTCCTTATATGATACTCTGACCGCATGTTCTTCTGAAAACACTCTAACCATATGTTGATTTCTTATAAATCTTCATACTTACATTAATTAACAATTCATAGATGTTGGTAGATTCATCTTCTTTAGTATTGTATTGTTAACGTTTGAAGGATCCAATCTTTCTACTAGATAGTGTTGGAGTCTAAAAATCTTGCAATGGATGATGGCTCTGGTTCCTATGGGTTTCTAAAACTCATTCATTGTTCAAAGTATCTATTCTAAGCCATAGTAGTGGTTATGCTTATCCATCTGCTTGTTGGTTAGCATAGGTGCCTGTGGTTCACTAGATATGGATCTAATATTAAGATGATGTGTTTTTATCTCAAGGCTTTATGCTATTTTTATTGCCATGTAGATCCTTAATGCTAGTGTCCGCATTTCTCTAGACATCAATCTAGTTTTCTACATGATTCGCTGGAATGTTTTGCACATGTTTTTGAATGTTGGTATCATTCTCCCTTTTGTATGGCTCTTTGTCAATTCTCTATCCAATCATGACTTATTTGTTAGGTCGTTCTACAACTTAGTGAAAAAATAGGGATCTATCACCTAGACCTGTATAGATTCTCACATTCTATTTCTTATATACAAGGGTTGTTTGTTTTCTTAGTGAGCTAAGTGGGTCTCGTTAGGTTATATTCTCTACTTTTTTTCTATTCACTATTTGATCACAGGGAAGATGGTGAGTCTCTTGATGTATTAGCTGCATTGGACTTTTGTTATGATCATCACTTTTTTATTTCAAGTTTATTTTTCATCTGGATCTATTGTACATCTATCTCCATTCATTTTCCTTTTCTATGTTGAGTGGATTTGATTAGATATCATTGCATGTTGCATTTTTTGTTCATTAGTTAGTCTGAAGGAATGTGATGACTCCCATGTTTTGTTAGCTAAATTACATTTTTCATATACTCTTATACTTACATATGATTTTATTTCTCACCCTAAATTCCCTATGTAGTGGTGATTTGTGGGAGTGGCTTCTCATGTTTTACTTACAATGGTCTTCTCATGCTACTACTTTGTTGAGAGCATGACTTTTGTTGTTATAACATGTTTAGTGTTGCTATGATGGTCATCTTCATTGCCTCTACTCTTTTGTAGTCCTAGCTAGCACTCTATCATGAATGACTGTAGAAGATGGGGCAGTCAAAGCAAGGCTATAATTTTTGTCTACAGTAGGAAGTGAAGCTAAAAATCAGAGAACACTAAAGGCATTGTACTGCATTAATAGTGTTTATAAACTCATTGGAGTTAGAAATGGCAGTTATGCAAGTGAAGCACCTTTATATTCAATGGAAGGGGTATCAGATACTAAAAATTGAGGTAAAAGAATTATCTAGACTTAGATTTGGGGAAAACTTGCATTTTTTGATTGTGCTATCAAAAATTTGGAAGCAGTTTGAGACTTCAAGGAATGACCAGGTTACAATCTCTGTTAAGAAATACAATAATTTCAATCTAACTATGTCGAGGTGTTAGCACTATTCCAATCTGTCAAAGCCTTGTTGAACTTGAGTGTAAGGGTTTTCTTAGTCAGGTATTGGTTGTCCATCCTTTTTGGCAGGCGAAGTCAGGTTGCATAGGTGTATAACCATACTATCATGTTCTTCTCTAAGTTGACTAGAGCTCTGTAACTTCCTATGCACTGATAGGTGTTGCATCCGAACTTTGTGTAGGATTAAAGTGATAGACAATAATTTTTGTCCCTTTGTGATATGCCTAGCCATTTTATCACCCATTCCTTCTGTGATTGATGCATCTGAACTTGAAGTGTCACCCTTTGTGTTTTTAACAACGTCCTCTATAGACTTTTCTATAGAAACCTCTTGTCTGACCCTCTCTTTTGCCATTAGTATTCTAAGTGGATCTATATAGAAGAGGTATATCATGATGTACCACTAATTTGGGATTATTTGGGATTGTTCTCTCAACCATTTAACTTAAATAATACAAAAACTAAGTAATTTGGTGGTAGTGTTCTAGTGAAAATTGATCCATATATTCACACTGTGAAGTGCTGTCCTTGAGGATGACATTCCAAAAAGAATTCTTTGAGATATAGAACACATCATACCTAAGGGTTGTCCATATAACATTGGGATATAATATGTTAGCTATTCTTTTATCACTCTAATATTGTTTGTTGCAAAAAAATGTAATTCTACCTTGGTCAAATATCACTATAAATGATAAAATGTTAATTTGAATTTATCATAAAGCTACTTGCTCACATGAAGTATGGCTTTTGTATGGTGATATCAGTTGATGTAACTAAGTTTATTTACTTTTTGCATGGGTAAGTCCCACTAGTTTCGTCCATATTTGTCAATTAAGATGGTGTTGCTATGTTAAAACAGACCTATTGAATATCATGGTAAGAATGTGTAGCCTAGAATGCTAAAGAATGTGTAGCCTTCATTATGTTTATTATATATAATAGGTAGTTCATGGCATATATGTAGTCCTTGGCATGGATGAAGAGGAAGACAAGTGACAAACTTAAGGTGTGTAAAAATGTAGATTCTTTTAGAGTGTTGGATTTAGTTTAATTATAGCTCAGACAACTATGGAGTTAACTTTCAAAACTTAAACATGTAAATGATTAACATTTTTTATTAATAGCTTTGATCTAGTGAAGATCACAACCATTATTGTGATCAAGTATGTTCTGGTAAGGTTCTCTAACTGAGATGATTTTAACTGTAGAATGTATTTTAATTGAATTTTAATTCTCTTGAATGTAGTGTTTCTACAATTATTGACCAAGAAAGACAAGGTCCAGGTCCCATGCAATAGGTGAATTTCATTCATATCCATTATCATTCATATCCACAACTCATGGACACCCAACCTTTGTACCACTATATGTGGATATTTCAAAATTTTAATCTATAGTGCAAAGATGATATTAGTATCCAGACACTCGCCAATGACATTTCGTGTTAGTTTAATGCATCATAATGTTTGTTTAGTGCCTACATATGCAATAATTACAAATTGGAATCCTATAGTATCTCTATGCACTTATATGGCAGGAGATATACATCTCAAATTCATTAATCATTTGACAATCCAACATACTAATATATTCTATACAAGCTTAATGAAAAATATAAATTGTATAATACTATCACGACTTTAGATTTCCTTACGAAATACTTTGCACTTACATGTACTTGATAATTAATCAAAATTTTAAAGCAAATCATATAATACATAAAAATGAATTATGTTCAATTTGGGAGTCATTCTTGCAACTGAGAGGTAAAAAACTGCTCTCAACATATTTGTCTTTGGATTTAGTGAGAATACAAAATAGGTAACCCATATATTGCCAAATTTCAACATAGAAACCATCCCCTAGAACATAAAATATCATCAAGAAAAAGAGTTGAAGACCCGATGATGGACAAAAGGAAGTTCACCCTCATTTGGTTATCAATAGCATGAAGCGGAAGTATTCTTAGACGCTTTAAAGAGCCCCATTTTGTTAATTATTCTTGATTTGACAATTGATGATTCTTTAGAAATGAAATGGATGCACACTGAATTTTTTTTATCCTTTAGTTGAATAAGGATCTAAGAAACACAAGGGGGAAGTGCATTGAAGTCTCAAATTTTGTGACTCTAGCTCAGATATCATCTATCAAATTAAACTGCCTACTTTCAGTTATGGTCGTCATGCTACTGACTGTTAGGTCGTTTAGATCAGTTATGGTTGTAATGCTACTGATTGTCATGTAAGCTCATCGAGGACTTGTTTGATACAACTGTTAACCATTGTGTCATTGTCAAGACTCATTTGATACAACAACTGTGAGCTAACATGCGTATCATTAGGAATTTACTGTTTATATGTGTTTATACTACTGTACATAATAACTTCTAAAGTATTGATATACCCAACAATTCATGTTGTGAACACATATCATAGCTACCTACACTTTTCCCAGATTTTTTAACTAGTGAGTGCACATCCATAATCTTAATATTAATTCTATCAATGGCATCTCGTCACATTTCCATGTGATGGTCCAACTTTGTTCCTTCCATGCATTCTACTGTCAAGGTGAATAAGGAAAACTTTTTTGACTCTACTGCCATTATAAGGGTGAGCATGGAAAACACCACACACCCATATATGGTGAATCCGATATTTCTTGCTTGAGCATAATTGTTAACCACATGTTACAATTTTATGTCCTCACTGAAAAATAACTACAAGGCATTTAAAATTCTAGAACTCAAGCATGTAGTTTCCAGATAGTTCCTACATATGCTTCTTATGTGAAACAGGTATAACACAACTATTTTTGTCAGTAATCATGAAACTGACATATTTCTATAAATTAACAGATTTGATTTTCTGTTGGCCAACTATAGTTACCTACACACTATTGTGTTGTGATAGCATTCATATACTATGAAATTGATCATCCAAATTCCAAACTTAGTTACTTAGGTTATGTTACATACATGTATGTTTATCATGTGACCTATTCGACCAACAACAGTGTTGTATGATGATAGAAACATGAGGCATGTTGGGCATCAAATTGCCTTTTCTCTGTTTCTCTAAAGTATACCTTTGGTTGCACCTCTTCCATATCTTGCACAACCCAGTCCATAATTTCCAGCCCAACATCCAGTTGTAGTGTTATCCTTTCATTTTCTAGAAGTTCTAGGGGGAATAGACCCTTCCATCCAACAAACTATTATGCAACCTTATTGTAGTTTGGCCTCGAGCACAACTAAGCATGTAAAAAACCTTATTGTAGTTTCATTTTTCTTATGCTTCTAGGCCATTGCCCTATATTTATTAAGTAGACCCAAAAAACCAAAATAGCCCTAAACACATTCAAAAGTATGGCATGGACATTAATAAAGGAAATAATTAATTTACTCACTGGAATGAAAAAAATGAGAGACTGGCAAAAGAAATTAGAATCTGTCGAGGCATGTACATATCTAATCTCACTAAAATAGGGAGGTCCCACTTGTAATCTACCATGGGGTCTGTAAATGAGGGGACCTTTTAAAGGAATAACCCTTTCATTATGAAAGCAAAGAAATCAATGTACATGATAAGGCTTTCGACCATCAATGTCCAAAATACTAAAATATGAAAAACAAGGATATATATTCAATTATAAAGCCCAAAGGGAACCCAAAACATAAGTACATATTTTGTTGTATAAACTATATCAAGGAATGTCAATGATAAAGACCATGAGTTGTATCTAATACATAGTGCTTTAACCCAATTAGGTCTAGAGTTTTAGGTTCAAAACCCATTACATTGCAAGACTTTGGCTTACTAAGTGTGCATTATAGAGCAAGTGCAACTCAAAATAATCTTATCCCCTTGACAAATGGTTCACATTGGAACAACTAAGTATGATCATTTGGAGGAAAGAACCAACCTACTAGTGGTGGAATGGGACACCAGAAACACTTAAATGTGATTGGGATTGTACACTGCCATAATTACCAAATTCTAAAAGACTATTTCAAAGTGAGATTTGGAATTAGTAATTGTCTAACATTTGAGTTAAATGATGACGTGACCACCCATCAAGAATCATCACACAAGTTAGGATCCCATCCAGCCTGGTCACTTGACTCAGCAACTGACCTTAATGATAGAGATCTCAACACTTACCAAGGCTTAGAGCCACAAATACTTAAAGGAAAGACTATTTCAACCACATTAATGAGTATAAACACATAAGGTCACTAGCCCCTATTAAGATGAAATATACCTCAACCAATGAGTAAGTAAATACAAAATAATAATGTCTCACTAGCCCCTATTAAGATGAAACACAAGATCATGATAAATGGAAATTCAACAAATTTTCAACAATAAATCTCTTATTATAATCACCCACAAGTAAGTAAATACAAAATAATTGTAACATCCCTGGCCCTAGATGTTTTGTTTAAGAAATATAATTATATGCTTACTCTTGGCTTTTTGAAAAAGTAATTAAGGCTCAAGAGGAACTTATGTTTCAATTTTAGTCCTTTTTGAATAATGTTGAAAATAATGTTTTGCCCATTTTGGACTAGAGTGCAAATTACCCAAGTTGAGGGGTTAACTTGCAAATGTTACATGATAAAATGTTCCTCAAGTGTTGAAGCATCATAAAAATGAGAATGGTGCTGAGGTATGGATTCCACAAGCCTGAGCACCAAGAAAGAGCTTATTAAGCAATGTTTGTGCATTAAAACTTAGTTTTGGTGTAATGTGCAATTTACCCAAAACCTAGGGTTCAATATGAAAACTACCACTTCTAGAGAGTCCCTAATGTTTCTTGGTATCTATTAGAGACAAGAAAATCAGAGGGGCGTCTCATTTGAATCTCTTTGGGGGAGAGAAAATCTTGATATTAAAATAATCAAGATTTAAGCATAATTGAAACCCTAATTCAATTTGATGCAAAAATAAATATATTAATTGAAGTGTCCATCAATTAATAAGGCTTTGGTTGAAATCCTATAATACAATAACGTCCAAATGCCTTGGGTTGCATCGAAATATCCTAAGTAGGTGAAGAAACCCACTCACATTTGTTAATTAAAAAGAATTGTCCACTAAAAATGTATAATAGTATTATAATGATTAAGGTGCTTAAAGTGGTTGCTTTTAATTCAAGGATAAACGAGAGGTTTTTGAAGGCAAGGAAGATGGCTTCGTATGCAAGGAAGAGAGGGGGGTATGTGGCAAATGAAATAGGAGATGAAGGATTTTCTACTACTTTCTCTCTCTTAAAAATTCACATACATATACCCCATTTTCCACTCACTTGAAAGACTCTTTTTCAAATCCACTTTCTTTCTTTGCTTGGGCCAAAGACTAAGACGCTTAGGATTTAGAAGATAATGTTCCCCAACCTGTAGGTAAGCTCCATGGTCATCTTCAACCTTGATTTCATGGTGGAAATCAAAATTCAATGTTTATTTTCTTCTTTTCTCCATTCAATGCTCAACCTTGATCATCCTTTGCATCCAAAGAGTTGAGAACGGACCTTGGACAGTTGAGGAAGCTTATTTCACCATTAAAGACGTGAATCTTGAAGCTTGGATTCAACTTTGAGGGAAGGTTATATAACTTGAACCCTTAAATTTTATTATTGATTTCCCTTCTTTATTAGATGTTGATTCTTTCTTCTTTTCTGAAATTCCATTTTATTAGTTGATAAAATCACCATAAGAATCATAGGAAATTTTGAAGGTTTGAAGCTTGAATATGATGATGTCATCTTATCACACACCTCAATTAAGATCATGTGCAAACAGTTTCAACTTGATGACCAAACGGTCTCAAGACAGTTTGAGATCAAACGGTCTCAAGACCGTTTGGGGGCAAACGGTCTCAAGACCATTTGGGATCAAACGGTCTCAAGACTGTTTGGGGTCTATTGATGATGTGAATGAATGAATATCCAATGGTTCAAATTAATCTAATTATAACGGTTTCAAGAATGGATGATGCATTGATTACAAACTTTAATCGGATTGATTGGTTGAAACCCTAAATTGATTGAGTCGATTTCTATGTTGGTTGGCCTAAACGGTCTCAAGACCGCTTGGGGGCAAATGGTATCAAGACCATTTGGGATCAAACAGTCTCAAGACCATTTGAGGTCAAGAGGAGTCATGGATGGAGGGAGATCTGAGGGTTACAAGTTGATCTACTTTCAATGGTCTTAATGTTAGATGGTTCAATGAGTGGAAACCCTAAATCAATTGATTAAGAAACCCTAATTAGGGTTAAATAGTTTCAAGTTGATTGAGACCAAATGGTCTTAGACCGTTTGAGGAACATTTGGTCTCAGACCGTTTGAGGGCCATTCGGTTTCAAACCGTTTGGGGTTAATTAATATTTAATTCAAACGGTCTCAAACCATTTAGAGATTTTGAGATCAAGACCGTTTGATGGTCTAACGGTCTTAAGACCGATTGAAGGTGTAGACCAAGACCGTTTGGAGGATTCAAATGAACCAAGACCGTTTAAGGTCTAACGGTCTTCAGAACGTTTAAGAATGCTGAGGTCAAGACCGTTTGAAGGTCAATCACCTCAAGACCGTTTGTAGGTTGAGGGGTTAAAATCGTTTGGAGGTTCAATGTGTGATGAAAGATAAATTAACCCCATGATTGTTAATGATGTGTATCAAAGATAATTACAATGTATGTGCCTTTAAGGTACTAGGGTGATTAGTACCCTTAGAGGGGTTAACCTTTGATGCTTATGGAAGCAATATCTCAATATACTGTGCTAACCCTAAATGTATGTACTTGAATGAAGGGTTGACCTAATCTAATCAAGCTTGAAGTAATAAACATCCTAGAGAGAATGAGAGAGAGAGGAATTCATATAGGTATAATAATCATGTAGTGGTTAAGCCTCAACATTTTCAACATTAATAAAATGTGTAATTAGGGTATGATTCTTGATAAAGAGATCATGAAACCCTAATCAAGAAGGTTGATGAGCCCTAACCCTAATTTAGGGAAATGTCATGAAAAACCCTAATCTAAGGTAATGGTGTAACCCTAATCTAGGGTGATGATATGAGAAATCCCAAATTCAGGGTAATATAATGAAATATCTTAAATTAAGAGGATGCTTCATGAAACCCTAATTTCGGGTAAAGTTACATAAAACCCTAATTTGGGAAAAAGTGATAAGGAACCTTAGTTCAAGGAAATGATGTCTGAAACCCTAATGCAGTGATATGATGTGAAACTCTAATTCAGGGTGATGTTATGTAATTCTATATGAAGCCCTAATATAAAACCCTAACCCTAATATAGGGTGAAGGTATGTGAAACCCTAATTTTGGGTATAGTGCATGAAATCCTAATCTTGGGAAATATGACGATAAACCATAACCCTAATTTTGGGTAATGGGATGAGTATACCTAATTGACATAAATTTGGAAACCCTAACCCTAATGAGGGAAAAGTGATGTTACTCTTACATTACATAGTGCAGATATGTAATTGATATAACTGTTATCATGAGTATTAACCATGCAGGTATCATGACACCTTGGTCATAGCCAGGTATGGGCTATGATGTTTTATTATTGAAAATGGTTTATGGGCTTTGTGAGCCAAAATATGGCATTATTGCCTAGTAAGAGGTAACAAGAGATAAAATGGGCTTGAGAGCCATATGAGATGCTTGTGTAGCAAGTATCATGTTTACATTGGTTAGATGACCTAACAGTATTAGTTACCTGATAAGTGGTAACCTTGTTTAATGATGAATTAAGTGTTTGAATACCCAGATCCAGCAAACATGATGATGGTGTTGTAAAGGGATGTGAATTCCCAGTAATAAGATCAGGGATTGAGATCCCCATATTCTATAAAGATTTGACAAGCACTTGATAAAAGCGTTACATGTTTCTTTGTAGCATTTGTTATAATATTTCATGTTTGAAATCTTGATTGATGCTAAAAGAATATGGTAATGTACTTAACTAATCAAGTGGAATATTATCATGTAGAGCCTGGCCATAGATCCATCATCATCAGTAGTTGGTGATGGTGAAACAGGTTTTCCTATGGGAATTCCTGGAACACATATTTTTGAATATGTGGGGGCAATAGGTGAATATATATCCTTACACCTCATAGGAATGACTGTGGGCCATATCCTATGTATAGAAATGGTTATGGACCATATCCCAATAAGAGTATGGCTATGGGTCATAACTCCGCAATACCAGGTATTGGATATGGGCCATATCTTGAAAAGAGTATATTCTATGGGCTATAACTCTATAGAGAAGCTGCCAGTATACCTTGGAAAGCTATTTAGTAGAGACACTTAATGTCATGCATATGGTCTCGTACTGACCGAGACAGATGAGGTGATGGAGTCCGGCTCTTCCATTGACCTATGTATGGAACCGATGCTTCATGTAATCATGGTCGATCGGAGTATGAACGATATACTTCATCTCCTCAGGGCATAAGTATGATTGTAAAATGTAATCAGCCGTGTAGCGTATTTGCTTAAGAATGAAATACGGAAATCATTGGTTGATGTTACAATGCTTATTGTATCCGAAATGAATAGATATCATACATGCTCTTCATATTCCTTATTAAACTGAATAGATGATTTATTGCTTTATCATTTGTAGCTATAATGCCTTAAAAGATGATATTGCTCTATTTTGTTTAATAATGATTAAATCCTGCTGTTTAATAAAGAGTCCTATGTTCAAATTATTACTGTTTAGCTGCAATAATAATGTTTCTGGCGGAGAGTTATATCTCTCGCTGGGACAATTTTCAATTGTCTCACCCCTGTGGGATCCAACCTTTTTAGGTGGACGAGGACGAGGAGGTAGAAACCCTATAGTAGGGGAAGGACAACAGCAATAGGGGTAGTAGTGATATTCCAGGTGGAGGCACTGGCTATCATATTTTGTATAGAGAGTCCTATGTGTCGTCTCTATACTATCAGGTCCTCGAAGTTAGTAGTTAGTACTTTTAATGAATCGATCTAAGATTTTGGCTTGATGCCTTGAGGTTCTTATGCTGCCTGTGTATAGTTTTAACAGAGCAGTTGATGCTTGTAATCCTCGAGAAGGTATGGTACATAATATGTACTTATGAACCAAGATGTAAATAAAATACATTAGTTCTTTTTAAAATAGTTTTTCCAGTGTTTGGATCTCTTTGTAAATGGTTTTAATTTTTATTGATTTTCAGTAATCCACTGTTAATGATCGCTTCCGCTCAGTTAATAACATTTTGTTCGGATGGTGTATCACAATTAGTGGTATCAGAGCTCTAGGATTCACTGAGTCTACAAAGACATAGGATTAAGGTTGTTGAGTCTGTTCTAGTGTCTTCTAGTTTATCTGATAGTGACTTCTGCTCTTAGGAGAAGAAGTAAAGCTTGAAGATGGCTGGATCACACGAAGAACATGTTGCTGAAAGTAGTGTTGATGCACCGGGAAAAGGTGCAAGGGATCAGGATAGGGAGGAACCAGTACCTGAACATCCTCAGCTTAACCAAGTTGTAATAGAAAACCCAGCTTTCCATGATCTGTTTGGGCAGTTCATGGAAACCATGACACATATGGCGGATAGGATGCCACCACTTGCACCTAGGGCACCAGCTCATAATGAGGGATAGGAATCCGGTAAGACTTTCGAACGACTTCGCCGGGTTGGAGCCACATATTATGTTGGTACAACTGACCCAACAAATGTTGACTTGTGGTTGACTGAGTTGGAGAAGGCCTTTAGAATCCTCTATATCCCTGAAGCAGAGAAGGTGAGGCATGCAATGTACCTTCTAAAAGGGAGTGCTGGCCACTGATGGACAATAGAAGAGGGCAAGAGGCCAGGTGTTGAAATCGTATGGGGAGAATTCCGATGAGAATTTGTCAGTAGATACTTCCCCAAGACGTATCTAGACGAGAAAATCTCTCAATTTGAGTGGATAAGGCAAGGACCAATGAACATCAGCGAGTATGAAGCTAAGTTCATGGATCTTTTGTGGTTCTGTCTGCATATGGCAGCTACTGATGAAGAGAGAATTCATCATTTTTAGAAGGGGTTGAACGTTGAATTGACCACTCCTATGTCTACTTTAGAGAACAGGGAGAGGTTTGCCACCTTTGCGAAGTCAGTTAGGCAGATAGAAAGGTCCATGACTGAGAAGTGTCAGGCCCACAGTAAGAAGGTGTATACACAGTTCCAAGGACAGAGGTCTGATAGTTTTAAGAAACTAATGTTTTCTGCACCAATAGCACCACCAAGGTTCAATACCCAGACGCAGTGGACATCAAGTAAGGGTAGGGTCCATAGTTTTCCTCCAAATAGAGACCCTAGTACAGCATCAATGTCAGTGACTGGACCTTTTAAACCATATCAAGAGAATAGAACTTGTCACTAGTGTAGACATGTAGGGAATCTAGCAAGGGATTGTCCAGCTGGAAACACAATGGTAACTCAACCTCCGAGGTAGAGTCAGCAAGGCTCTCAGAGGCGATAGTTTTTGAGTGGCATTAGAGGACGTGGGCAATCATCCCAAGATGGCTCATCTACATCCAATAACAGGGTGAGTGGTCGACAACCAACAACGGCAAGATTCTATGCAATGAATCAGCCCGAGTTAGTGGTTAATCCATGAGTTGTGATAGGTCAGATGGAATTATTTCATTCTGATATGTCTTCATCCTGCTTTGTATCTGTTTTGATTGATCCATGTGCTACGTATTCCTTTGTCACTAGAGAAATGATCCTTGTCTGCAATATGACTGTTAGTCATAGAGCAGATAATCTGTTATTAGAAACCCCTTTGTTGGGATCTGTAGTGCTGTAGGAGGTGTGTTCTCCCTGCATTCTTTCCTTTTTTGAACATCACATTCAGGTGGATCTTTACCACTTGAGATGCATGGGTTCGATATAATTCTTGGGATGGACACCCTATAAAGTATAAGGTTGTCTTGGATTGTGATTCCAAGCAAGTTGTGTTTGCAGATGACGATGACATATGGATCTTTTAGGGGGATAGAAAGATTCTTCCAACCTATCTAGTGTCTGGTATGGTAGCTGATAAGCTGATGAGACAAGGATGCTTTGCATTCTTGGCACATGTGGTAGATACCAGAATAGAGAGTTCTAATCTTTTTGAAGTTCTGATAGTTAGGGAGTTTGAAGATGTGTTCCCTGAGGAACTTCCAGGTGTTCCTCCACCCTGAGAGATTTATTTTTAGATTAATCTTATTCTGGGAATGCAACCAATAGTTCAAACATCGTATAGAATGGCACCTGTTGAGATGGCAAATCTCAAGAAACAACTATAGGAGTTGCTTGAGAAAGGTTTTATCCGACCGAGTACTTCACCATGGGGTGCTCCGGTTCTCTTTGTTAAGAAGAAGGACAGATCTATGCGGTTATGCATTGATTACAGACAGTTGAATAGAGTAACCATAAAGAATAAGTATCCTCTGCCAAGGATCGATGATCTGTTTGATCAGTTGCATGGTGCAACTATCTTCTCTAAGATAGATCTGAGGTCGGGATATCATCAGTTGCATATCAAGGGGAGTGACATACCTAAGTCTACATTTAGTACAAGGTAAGGTCACTATGAGTTCATAGTTATGTCATTTTGACTAACTAATGCACCAGCTGCATTTATGGAACTCATGAATAGAATCTTCCGGCCTTTTCTTGATCAGTCCATAGTAGTCTTCATAGATGACATCTTGATATACAGTAGGGATGATCAACAACATGAGCAGCACCTCCGTCAGGCTTTAACTTTTCTAAGAGAGCATAAGATGTATGCTAAGTTTAGCAAATGCGAGTTCTGGTTACCAGAAGTTTCATTTTCTAGGGCACATAATATCTTCCTCAGGTATTCGTGTTGATCCTAAGAAGGTAGAATCTGTCCTACAATGGGAACAGCCAAAGACACCGATGGAGATACTAGTTTCCTAGGACTGGCAGGCTATTACAGGAGGTTCATTAAGAACTTCAGTTCTATAGATTTACCCCTAACCAAGTTGACCAGGAAGGAGGTTCCTTTTGTCTGGAATGACAAGTGTCAACATTCTTTCCAGTTGTTGAAAGAAAGGTTAATAAGTGCACCTATGTTAGTGTTACCTGAGCAAGGGAAGGGGTACATAGTTTTCTGTGATGCATCTAAGAATGGTCTAGGATGTGTGTTGATGTAGGATAATCAAGTGATTTATTTTTCTTCTCGACAGCTTAAGAAACACGAGGAGAATTATACGACACATGATCTAGAGCTAGCTATTGTGGTCCATGCTTTGAATATCTGGAGACATTATCTCTATGGAGAAACATTCCAGATTTTCACATACATAAGAATTTAAAATATATCTTCTCACAACATGAGTTGACCATGAGACAACGCTGCTGGATGGAGTTAATCAAGGACTACGATTGTACAATTGATTGTCATCTAGGGAAGGCTAATGTAGTGGTTGATGCACTAAGTAGGAAATCATCATCACCAGCCCTAGATAAAGCACAGTTGAACTCTTTAGCGTTCTTTAAATGAGACATGTTTGTCTCTTTGAGGCAAGACAATATACATCTTAAGGTATCCTTGCTAGCTGGACTGTTGGCTGAGATGCACATAAAACCTACTCTGAGACAACAAATCAAAGAGGCGCAACAAACTGATACTATAATTCAGCAGATCAGGTCAAAGTATGGTAGTGAGAAACATGATGGCTTTCATGAGTCAGAGGATCAGGTAGTCTGTTACCATGGTAGGATGGTAGTACCTGATGCCAATGACTTAAGGAAGCTAGTCATGGAGGAAGCTCACTCATCTATGTATGCAATGCATCCAGGGAGAACCAAAATGTATCATAAGTTAAAGGATATGTATTGGTGGCTAGGATTGAAGAAGGATGTAGCTGAGTTTGTTATGCGGTGTCAGGTATGTCAGTAGGTTAAAGTTGAACATCAAAAGCCTGCAGGAACAATGCAACCTTTGCCTATACCGCAGTGGAAATGGGATCATGTGACCATGGACTTTTTGGTTGGTTTGCCTAGAATAAACAAAGGTCATGATTCCATTTGGGTGATAGTTGATAGGTTGACTAAGACAACACATTTCCTTCATATCAAAACAACCTACACTACTGAGAAGCTTGCACATATATATATAGATGAGATAGTGCGGTTGCATGGGGTTCCAACTACTATTATTTCTTATAGAGGTCCCCAGTTCACGAGTCATTTTTGGGAACGACTACATAAAGCTTTGGGTACGCAGTTAAGGTTTAGTACTGCCTTTCACCCACAAATAGATGGACAATCTAAGAGGACTATACAAACTTTGGAGGATTTACTTAGGGCATGTGTCCTTCAATTTGTAGGAAGTTGGGATCTACACCTGAGCTTGATAGAATTTTCTTACAATAATAGCTATCAGCACAGTATTGATATGGCACCATATGAAGCATTATTTGGTAGACATTGTAGATCTCCTTTATGTTGGTATGAAATAGGAGAATATCAACTTTTGGGACCTGAGCTAGTACAGAAGACAACTAAGAATATTAAAGTAATACAACAACAATTAAAGACTGCACATGATAGACAGAAGTCGTACGCCGACAAACGATGAAGGCCTTTAGAATTCCAAGTTGGAGATAGAGTATATCTCAAGGTCTCACCTTGGAAAGGTGTCCTTAGATTTGGAAAGAAGGGAAAGTTAGATCCTAGATTTATGGGGCCTTATCCAATCATTGAACAAATTGGAAAGGTAGTCTATAAGCTGGAGTTGCCACCTGACCTGCATAAGTTGTATCCAGTGTTCCATATCTCCATGCTGAGAAAGTGTCATCCTGACATAGAGTTAGTTTTACAACCTGTGGAGGTAGAATTAAATGATGATATATCATATGTTGAAGGACCTGTGATGATCCTTAATAAAAGAATTAAAAAGCTGAAAAAGAAAGACATATGTCTTGTGAAAGTTCTCTGGCATCACCTTGGCATTGAAGAAGCTACGTGGGAGCTAGAGTAAGATATGAGGAGGAAGTACCCTTCTCTTTTCTCTTGATGATTTCGGGGACGAAATCCTTGTTAGGGGTGGATAATTTGTAACATCCCTGACCTGGGTTATGCTTTAACCCTAGATGTTTTGTTTATGAAAGATAATTATATGCTTGCTCTTGTCTTTTGAAAAAGTAATTAAGGCTCAAGAGGAGCTTATGTTTCAATTTTAGTCCTTTTTGAATAATGTTGAAAACAATGTTTTGCCCATTTTGGACTAAAGTGCAAATTACCCAAGTTGAGGGGTTAACTTGCAAATGTTACATGATAAAATGTTCCTCAAGTGTTGAAGCATCATAATAATGAGAATGGTGTTGAGGTATGGGGTCCACAAGCCTGAGCACCAAGAAAGAGCTTATTAAGCAATGTTTGTGCATTAAAACCTAGTTTTGGTGTAATGTGCAATTTACCCAAAACCTAGGGTTAAATATGCAAAATACCACTTCTAGAGAGTCCCTAATGTTTCTTGGTATCAATTAGAGACAAGAAAATTAGAGGAGCATCTCATTTGAATCTCTTTGGGGGAGAGAGAATCTTGATATTAAAATAATCAAGATTTAAGCATAATTGAAACCCTAATTCAATTTGATGCAAAAATAAATATATTAATTGAAGTGCCCATCAATTAATAAGGATTTGGTTTCAATCCTATAATGCAAGGACGTCCAAATTCCTTGGGTTTCATCGAAATATCCTAAGTAGGTGAAGAAACCCACTCACATTTGTTAATTAAAAATATTGTCCACTAAAAATGGATAATAGTATTATAATGATTAAGGTGCTTAAAGTGGTTGCTTTTAATTCAAGGATAAATGAGAGGTTTTTGAAGGCAAGGAAGATTTCTTCGTATGCAAGGAAGAGAGGAGGGTATGTGGCACATGAAATAGGAGATGAAGGATTTTCTACTACTTTCTCTCTCTTGAAAATTCACATACATATACCCCATTTTCCACTCACTTGAAAGTCTCTTTTTCGAATCCACTTTATTTCTTTGCTTGGGCCAAAGACTAAGGAGCTTAGGAGCAAGATTAGAACATTCCCTAACCTATAGGTAAGCTCCATGGTCATCTTCAACCTTGATTTCATGGTGGAAATCGAAATTCAATGCTTATTTTCTTCTTTTCTCCATTCAATGCTCAACCTTGATCATCCTTTTCATCCAAAGAGTTGAGAACGGACCTTGGATAGTTGAGGAATCTTCATCACCATTAAATACGTGAAGGTTGAAGCTTGGATTCAACTTTGAAGGCAGGTTATATAACTTGAACCCTTAAATGTTATTATTGATTTCCCTTCTTTATTAGATGTTGATTCTTTCTTCTTTTCTGAAATGCCATTTGATTAGTTGATAAAATCACCATAAGAATCACAGGAAATTTCTAAGGTTTGAAGCTTGAAGATGATGATGTCATCTTAGCACACACCCCAATTAAGATCATGTGCAAACAGTCTCAAGTCCGTTTGGGGGACCGTTTGGGATCAAACCGTCTCAAGACCGTTTGGGGTCTATTGTTGATGTGAATGAATGAAGATCCAACAGTTCAAATTAATCTAATTATAATGGTTTCAAGAATGGATGATCCATTGATTACAAACCCTAATCGGATTGATTGGTTGAAACCCTAAATTGATTGAGTCGATTTCTATGTTGTTTGGCCTAAATGGTCTCAAGACCGTTTGGGGGCAAACGGTCTCAAGACCGTTTGGGATCAAATGGTCTCAAGACTGTTTGAGGTCAAGAGGAGTCATGGATGGAGGGATATCCAAGGGTTACAAGGTGATCTACTTTCAATGGTCTTAATGTTGGATGGTTCAATGAGTGGAAACCCAAAATTGATTGATTAAGAAACCCTAATTAGGGTTAAATAGTTTCAAGCTGATTGAGACCAAACGGTCTCAGACCATTTGAGGGCCATTCGGTTTCAAACCGTTTGGGGTTAATTAATATTTAATTCAAACGGTCTCTAACCGTTTAGAGATTTTGAGATCAAGACTTTTTGATGGTCTAACGGTCTTAAGACTGATTGAAGGAGTAGACCAAGACCGTTTGGAGAATTCAATTGAACCAAGACCATTTAAGGTCTAACAGTCTTCATATCGTTTAATAATGTTGATTTCAAGACCGTTTGAAGGTCAATCACCTCAAGATCGTTTGGAGGTTGAGCGGTCAAAACCGTTTGGAGGTTTAATGTAACAAAAACCGTTTGAAGACCTAATGTGATGAAAGATCAATTAACCCCATGATCGTTAATGATGTGTATCAAAGATAATTACAATGGTTGTACCTTTAAGGTACTAGGGTGATTAGTACCCTTAGAGGGGTTAACCTTTGATGCTTATGGAAGTAATATCTCAATATACTATGCTAACCCTAAATGTATGTACTTGAATGAAGGGTTGACCTAATCTAATCAAGCTTGAAGTGATCAACATCCTAGAGAGGATGAGAGAGATAGGAATTCATACAGGTATAATAATCATGTAGTGGTTAAGCCTCAACATTTTCAACATGAATAAAATGTGTAATTAGGGTATGATCCTTGATAAAGAGATCATGAAACCCTAATGGAGAAGGTTGATGAACCCTAACCCTAATTTAGGGCAATGTTATGAAAAACACTAATCTAAGGTAATGATGTAACCCTAATCTATGGTGATGATATGAGAAATCCCAAATTCAGGATAATATAATGAAAAATCTTAAATTAAGAGGATGCTTCATGAAACCCTAATTTCGGGTAAAGTTACATGAAACCCTAATTTGGGGAAACGTTATAAGGAACCTTAGTTCAAGTCAATGATGTGTGAAACCCTAATGCAGTGATGTGATGTGAAACTCTAATTTAGGGTGATGCTATGTAATTCTATATGAATCCCTAATATAAAACCCAAACCCTAATATAGGGTGAAGGTATGTGAAACCCTAATTTTGGGTATAGTGCATGAAATCCTAATCTTGGGCAATATGACGATAAACCATAACCCTAATTTTGGGTAATGGGATGAGTATCCCTAATTGACATAAATTTGGAAACCCTAACCCTAATGAGGGAAAAGTGATGTTACTCTTACATTACATAGTGCAGATATGTAATTGATATAACTATTATCATGAGTACTAACCATGCATGTATCATGAGACGTTGGGCATAGCCAGGTATGAGCTATGATGTTTTATTATTGAAAATGTTTTATGGGCTTTGTGAGACAAAATATGCTTTATTGCCTAGTAAGAGGTAACAAGAGATAAAATGGGCTTGAGAGCCATATGAGATGCTTGTGTAGCAAGTATCATATTTACATTGGTCAGATGACCTGAAAGTATTAGTTACCTGATAAGTGGTAACCTTGTTTAATGATGAATTAAGGGTTTGAATACCCAGATCCAGAAAACATGATGATGGTGTTGTAAAGGGATGTGAATTCCCAATAATGAAATCAGGGATTGAGATCTCCATATTCAATAAAGATTTGACAAGCACTTGATAAAAGTATTACATGTTTCTTTGTAGAATTTGTTATAATATTTCCCGTTTGAAATCTCGATTGATGCTAAAAGAATATGGTAATGTACTTAACTAATCAAGTGGAATATTATCATGTAGAGACATGGCCATAGATCCATCATTGTCAGTAGTTGGTGATGGTGAAACATGTTTTCCTATGGGAATTCCTGGAACACATATTTTTGAATATGTGGGGGTAATAGGCAAATATATATCCTTATGCTTCATAGGAATGACTGTGGGCCATATCCTATGTACATGAATGGTTATGGACCATATCCCAATAAGAGTATGGCTATGGGCCATAACTCCACAATACCAGGCATTGGCTATGGGCCATATCCTGAAAAGAGTGTATGCTACAGGCTATAACTCTATAGCGAAGTTGCCAGTATACCCTGGAAAGCTATTTAGGAGAGACACTTAATGTCCTGCATATGGTCTCGTACTGACCAAGACAGATGAGGTGATGGAGTCCGGCTCTTCCATTGACCTATGTATGGAACCAATGCTTTATGTAATCATGGTCGGTCGGAGTATGAATGATATAATTCATCTCCTCAGGGCATAAGTATGATTGTAAAATGTAATCATCCGTGTAGCATATTTTCTTAAGAATGAAATACAAAAATTATTGGTTGATGTTACAATGCTTATTGTATCCCAAATGAATAGATAACATACATGTTCTTCATATTCCATATTATATTGAATAGATGATTTATTGGTTTATCATTTGTAGTTGTAATGCGTTAAAAGATGATATTGCTCTATTCTGCTTAATTATGATTAAATCCTGCTATTTAATAAAGATTTCTCTGTTCAAATTATTATTGTTTAGCTGCAATAATAATGTTTCTGGCGGAGAGTTATATCTCTTACTGGGACAATTTGTCAATTGTCTCACCCCCGTGGTATCTAACCTTTTCAGGTGGATGAGGATGAGGAGGTAGAAACCCTACAGTAGGGGAAGGACAGCAGCAACAGGGGTAGCAGTGATATTCCAGGTGGAGGCACTGGCTATCATAATTTGTATAGAGAGTCCTATGTGTCATCTCTGTACTCTCAGGTCCTCAGAGTTAGTAGTTAGTACTTTTAATGAATCGATTGAGATTTTGGCTTGATGCCTTGAGGTTCTTATGTTGCCTGTGTATAGTTTTAATAGAGCAGTTGATGCTTGTAATCCTCAAGAAGGGATGGTACATAATATGTACTTATAAACTAGGATGTAAATAAAATACATTGGTTCTTGTTAAAAGAGTTTTTCATGTGTTTGGATCTCTTTGTAAATGGTTTTAATTTTTAGTGATTTTCAATAATCCGATGTTAATGATTGCTTCCGCTCAGTTAATGATGTTTTGTTCGGACGGTGTATCATGATAATAATGCAAAAAATAATGAGGCTTGTCAAGTAGTACTTGGCCATTCTACATAAATATCATAGGCCACCACAGTCAGGGGAGGTGAAGCAAGACATGCCAAATACTCTAGAGTGCCCTTAAGTGTTTTTTTCCAGACTGTTAAAATATAAAAACCTTACAAGTAATTTATAAATATAGTCAAATGATGTGAATTATGTATTCTCTCATCAGCTCAATGGCTTTAGTCATGCACCCTAGTGATTGTCATGTAAATTTATCAACAAACTGTACTATAGAACTACTATATTCTTTGTGAATTTACATAAATATATACAGCTATAGACACATGTATATAATTTATTTGTGAACATAAGAAGCTCCATTATTCTTAGCAACAAGCAGAAACAAAGATCACCATGATATCCACTTCATATTGCTGATGCTACAAAATTTAACATACAAAATGATATATTAAATTATTATACCATCCAAGAATGATGAAATGAAATACAAGAAAATCATTATAACTTAATTACAAACAATGATCCAAAGGTTCCAATACTAATGGGGGTGTGCACTACAGTGAAGGGATGAGGGTTTTGGTAAGGAGTTGGGGTTTGGTTGAGGAGTCAACATGGTTGGATCTTATTTTCTCTTTTATTTTTAGTTAGATCTTATGTGGGTTGGGTTGGCCATGTCCACTAAGCGTCCGAGATGTGTCCACGCCGTATCCAGTTTGCAAATATATAAAATATGAATCTGGACACACTGGAGGGGTGTCCGTCGCGTGTCCATGTGTGTCCAAAGCGTCTCTGGGTTGGACACGTGTCAGACACAGACGTGACAACCTCTGGGAAGTGTTTGTGCTTCCTAGATAGAAACGTATGCATACCTAACATTTTTTGTTCCTAAGTCAAATATATAAATAATAAAGAGACAGTTTCATGTA
Source organism: Alisma plantago-aquatica (assembly GCA_963693085.1). NCBI lineage: Eukaryota > Viridiplantae > Streptophyta > Magnoliopsida > Alismatales > Alismataceae > Alisma > Alisma plantago-aquatica. The sequence goes on along the minus strand of OY856410.1, from coordinate 1,442,747,283 downwards.
TATAGAACTATAGAGTTAATATACAAAAAATTTACCTAGCATGTATTGCTGCATTTAAGTAGTGCGCCAAGTTTTGATACATGTGCAATGTACGTCAAATAGAAGAAAGACATCATATGGCATGGATGGAGTCTAACAAGAAGTTATGGTAATTATCTATTGGACAGTTATTGAGTAGGAGATTGAGGTGTTCTCTATTTCTACTATAATGTTTTAGATTATAGACGTAACACTCAGTCATGTATCACTTGATGCAGTTTAAACCTATGATTTCATACAAAAATAAGGGTTGGCATATATATTTGGACCATTGATTATATATTTGTTCATGATTCCCTCCAACAATATATATATATGCCATAAAGTACACAAACATGGTCAAAGTTTGGAGAAGGAAAATGAATCCAACCGCGAGGAGGAGTAGTTGTGCCCTTAAGTTGATCCTTTGAGCTAATCAAGAGATATATAGCCACTATTGAATGACTCCCGTGAGAGGGAGGAAGCCTCATGCGGTTGGAGGAGAGTCGATAGTTGGAGAAGACACCCTAGCACTAGAAAATACAGCTGTGAGAAGGACCGCAAGTCAGGGAACAAACCTGCATTTGTGGGCGGGGACAATGGGAGTGAAAGAGGTACCTTGTGAGTGGTTTCGAAGATAGATTGTTGGATGCATCTAGGACGAATCTTCACGGATGGCCATAGAATGATGGATCCAGGACCAAGAGAACTCGAAGTGGTTGGCCGATTAGGAAGAAACAGCCACCCGCCAGAAGCTTTCCTTGGATGTTGATGTCGATTGGGGGTTCCTCACCCAGAACCCTTCCTTGGATGGCCTGCAGTTGGGAGAATGAGTGGGTGAAGGATTCTATGGATGGGGGAGCGCAGCTAGAGTGGAGGGAGGGCGATCCAGGGAGCATTGCTTGCAGATAGTGAGGAGACAGAGCGTAGTTGTGCAGAGACTAGTTAGGCAAGCGATTGCACTGGTTTGGTCACGGGAGATTGATTGTGCTCGTGCGATACAGGGCGTGCGGGTTTGATGAGGGGAGGGAATATTGGCACCACCAAAAATGAGTGAAAAGTTAGATGGATAATTTTTAGAATGTATACATAAAGATACATATATGTATTTTCGATTTGAAAGTAGGAGGGCAACAAGTTGCACCATCATCCCTGAAAAATAAAACAGTTATTTACAACAAGCATCGAGAGGAAGGTTATATGAGTTCAAATGAAATTTGTAGTCAATTTTGTAGCCATTACCATTAACTATATTTGTATTACTTATATTTTTAATATATAAAGAATAGTAGGTATTGACTACAAATGGAATACACGTAGTTAGAGAAATTGTAGCTAATTCATGTTTTTTTTGTAGTGAATGCAATGAATGCTCATGAGAGGGTGAAGAGGAGTAATGGCAGCTGAGGGAGTGTAACCTTTGTGTTGTGGCCGATGCCTATCTATATATAGGTGTTGGGGAAACACTAGGGTAAGTAGGGGCAAAGTAGGAAAATAGTGGTGAAAATGGGTAGGGTTAGGTAGTCACCACAGTTGTATTGAGGTGCCACGGACGTGGTGGGGTTTGTATGGATTGGTCGTGGGGTTATGAAATGGTCGAGGTGGGAAGTGGAGTGGAAATGATAAGTATATGTGGTGACCACAGCCATGATGGGGTGACACGGTCATGTTGGGTAAGGGGTACCATAGCTGTGTGGTGTACCATGATCGTGGTGGAGGAGGAGGCCACAGGCGAGGCAGCTTGGAGGTCATTGTGTCTTCAGTTCACCACGAGCATGGGGAGTGCCACGGGCAAGGCAGTCTTCAAGGGCCATGGCCATAGAGATGGACATGACTGTGGTCATTCATGTGTAAAATGGACCACTTCCCTGTTGATTTTGGGGAACTTTGTGCATAATTCACCACATGTGAGGTGATGGCCATGGGCGGATTGGAGTGTGTTGGCCACAACCATTTTGAGGGCTCGACCATGGGGTCTTCAGTGAGCACGACCATTTTGAGCTCTTTGTGCATAATTACCACGGATGTGGTGGATGTACCATGACCGTTTTGGGCCTTTTGGTGTTGATCTTTACTTCATCTTCTTCATCTAGTCTCCTTTTACTTTGAATTTCTCTTGTGCATCCAAGGACAGATCGGGGAAGAAATAGGTCCACTCTTGGGGTGTAAGACCCCATAGACATCCTTCATCTCTCTCCCATGCATCAATGCATGCATAAGTCCCTGAAATACACACAAAAGGAGGGATAAGTGCATTTATCATAAAAGATCACATTAAGGGCTGAAATACACACAAAAGGAGGGATAAGTGCATTTATCATGAAAGATCGCATTGAGGGGAAAAACTTCTAATCTAAACTATTTAGATGTGATTATGATGCAAAAAGGCACATGAGAAAGTCCTAAAATAGGGTTGCATCACCACCCCAAACTTAAAACATACTTGTCCTCAAGTATGCTCCAACTTACTCTCACTCTTTAATTTCTTTCAACAAACAAGAGTGACAAATGCATAGAAAAAGATGATTATTGACCAAATGGTCTTAAAAGTGACTAAGTGCATGTGTTCCACCTCTCTTGTCTCCTATATCACATACCAATCATGAATTGAGCACTGATCATATAAACTTCAATAATAGAACATAGAATACACAAGCTTTCAATATGTCTTTCATGCAATTCCAAGTAAACTGTTTCATGTTGGTGTTAATCAATGATGACTAGGGGTGTTGTTTCACTTTCATGCATTAAATATTATGTCTCAAACCACACTAAATGACCCACATGGCTATAGAAATGGTAAAGTAAGCTAGATTTGATGTTTTCTAGCTCAATGGGTATGAAAATGGAAGAAAGGATTGTGAAAAGATTTTTGGAGTGATTTTACACACTCGTCTTTTCTTTATTTAGATGCTCTTAAACAGGAGCACTTTTAGTTTTCTTTTTGCCTTTTTTTTCTTTTCTTTTTCCCTTAGTGTAGATAGGGCATATGGTGGATTGAGTGAAGTGGGGATTTGTAGATATGGCCACCCCAAACTAGGTGACCAAGGTTGAATATGTGCTCTAAGGCATCCTTTCATGGGGCAGAGAGGTATGAAGATGGTGAGAGAAGAGTCGGGTCAAAGATGGGTCATCAGTATAGTCCTCAACATAAGATTTCTTGGATGAAAACTAATCCAACACTTAATCAAATTATATCACACCACATGATTGAACAACATGAGATTCACATTTATATCAAGTGGCTCCATAGGCTCTAAGCGTTTATAGCTTGTTCAATTCACAATTCAACCGAAATGTTCACAAACTTGAGAAAAGTGGTGCACATGTAAAAAGTCAACAATAAAGACCACATAACAATAAAATCTAAGAAAATGACATGCATTTATCAAATATCAAAATTTTTAGCTAAAAACATTAGAGATTAAATTAAAACATGCTTTTAGGCAAGAATATCTAAATTTGGGAATCATTGGCCAAAATGGTGCCAATTTGCAATCAATTACATCTAAACCTACATTTAGATAATTTAAAGCATGAAATAGAAAATCAAAATTAAAAACACACAAAAATGATCAGAAACTAAATGTGAATGCAATGCATGACATGGAAGAGCAAAAAGGGTAATTTTTTTTTGAAAAATTACACAAAAATGCATGAAATCAAACTACATGTATGCATGAATGCTAGCAAGAAGAAATCTATACTAACAAGGGTAAAAGTAAGAAATTCCAAAAATCGGGTAAGATAGGTACAAACAAAATGAGAGATCAAGATACGGTAGGGCATACCGCCCTACCACCCCAAAGTTTTGAATCATGTTGTCCTCAACATGAAACTCAAGTTTAGGGATAGTAGGGTGAAGATCACGGTTGGTGTTGCAAATCAATGGGAATGTCTCCCTATAGTGGCTGATCTAGTAGGTCTGGATGGTGTTGTTGAGGAGGTGGAGGTCCTGGACAGGTAGGAAGGAACTGGTAATAATGGCCCTAGTAAGTGTCTGGGGGGTAGGTCTCCTGGTATCCTGATACACCACCCCAAAAGTCTTCACCCCATTCAGGGTTTCTTTGTGCCTATGCATGGTGGTAGTGGTACAAGTGGTTGACCTACTGATGCATTTGTTTTCGGTCCTACCACAAGTACTACTATATGAGTTGCATGTCTTGTTGTGTCTTCTGGATGACTTCCAGCTGTGAATGGATGGATGACATATCATATGCATTCACTGAAGGCTATTGTAGTTGTGATGTTGCCTCATCCCTTCTTCTTACCCTTTAGGGATTTGTTCTTTGTTCCCCTCCCTCTTCTTCTTGCTACTATGCATTTGATTATGCTATTTTTTCTTCTTGTGCAACAGCGGGGTTGAAGTTTTCCCGGGGGTTGGCTTTATCCCATATCCAAATCCCTTAGCAGAATAATTTGGCTGGTCCCACGCATGAGAGGAGTAGGCTAGCATGATAAGGCAAATCAAAAGTTGTTGATTCCATGGAATTCACATTGTAAATCATCCTCTTATTTTTTTATTATAATCATCTAAGAGAGAACAAGATACTTCAAATCAACAAACTGACCTCGTTTGGCCTCTTTAAGACCAGTAACATCAAAACTTAGGGCAATGGTGATTGAGGTTACAATCCCTCCCATGTCAAATGGAGTTTTTCTTTTGAAGCATACTGTCCTCATGTGATCTATCAGAAGTGACCCTAGGTCAATGTGCAACCTCTTATGTATTCAATGTAAAATCAAGAGGTCTTTATGTGAAATGATGCCTTGATTATCGTACCTCCCCACAATTGTACCTCCCCACAATTGTGTTGGCAAGGACCTTCTGTACATATCTAAATAATGGGTTTCCGATCAACATTGTTTTTTATTTCTCATATGTGTACTCCGATGTCCCTGGAAAAATGTACCAAAACTTTCTGTAGTCCAAGTCAACCTCTCTCTCAATCAAGCCATCACTCATCTTATTGGCTTCTTTGGGATCCTTTACAAAGATTCAATTCATTTCAGAAGTAGTCAATGTGTATTTTGTTGAACATTGTGAACTTGATTGCTTCATCCCCTTTGACCTTGATCTTCTCTAATGTGGCCAAAAATTACTGATTCAAATCCACATATGTGGATTGTGTCGTGAAAAGAACCTTCAACAAACAGACTTGCTTTAGCTTCCTTTCCACCTCTACTTTGATTTTGAGGTCTTTAATTACCTTTTCACACCCATATCTAGTGGATATTACTCTCCTAGACATGCACTCGGGGTAGATGGGTGTGATCTGCATCTTTCCATGTCCTCTGCTATAAGCTGCTCCCTCAGGATCTTTGCCAAACCACTTCCACCTGTCTTCCTCCAAGTATGTTAGACTGTCTTTTGGCTCAGAATCTATTTCCTCCTCAAAGGTATCATCATCATATTCTTCAACCATGTAGGATCTTGACTCCAAGCTTGTGTCAATATTTAGCAGTACCCGTTACTCGGGGTATCGTTGTGTTTGATCCTCTTCTTCTATCATCAATTGTTTCCTTGCTTGCGGCTACTGCAGCGGTCTCTCCCCCAACGAGGAGGTAGAGTGTCTTGCTAGAGCGGCCCGTGGAGGCAACTTTGATGAAGATGGGGCTGCAACCCCCTTGCCCCACTTTTGGAGGGTTATGACCTCTAAATCAACCTCATCGATCATGTCGTCGATGTTGTCCTCCGATGCATGATCCTCCTCCCCTTCCCTATACGTCTCATCTATGATGTGGTAGTTGTCGGACGACCGATTGTGAGATGCACTCACAAACATCGAGTGGGAGAGCAATTTGGAGATGGAGTTTGATGGTGATGGGGTGTAGGAAGGCATTGAGACTTGGTAAGAGGCTCTCTTGGTGTGCACCTTGCCTCCCGTGATCACCTCAAGGCTCTTTGGAGCCCCTTTATTCATACCTTAGTTATTCCCTTCAGTTTTTTGGATATGAAGGTGGTGGTAGGGCTGTGAAATTAGGATTTTTGTGGAGAAGGCGAAATGGAGGCTGATTAATGGGTGGAAATGGATAGGATGGTTACTTGAATGATGGAGGATGGATTAGTTGGAGGTTTTGGGCGAAAATGGATGGATTTTGGTGAGTTTTTGTGTGGGGTGGCTGTAGGTGAGGTGGAGAATGAAAATGGAGATGGAGGCTTGATTGGTGGAGGTTTTGGGGTGGAAACAATAGAGGGAGAGGTGGTGGAGGTTAAGAAAGTGATTTGAGGTCAATTTCTTGGAGGATTGGGATGGGGAAGCAAGATTGGGAGTGTTGGGGCCAGAGCACGTTGCCACGACCATTCTGGAGTCAAGCAAATGAGTTTGCAAGTGATAGGGGTCGTGGTGTTTTGTGGAATTTAAGTGAAATAAAGTGTGGGGTTGGGTCCCTCCGCGATCGTGGTGGGTCACCACGGTCGTGGTGGGGGTGGAGATGGTTGTAGATCGAATCTGGCCATGGTTGTGGTGTGCTCATCCCACCTCATCCATGGAGGTTCACCACATCTGTGGCCATTCATGTACAAAATCTCCTTCATTCCTGTAACTCCTTTGAATTTTTGTGTGTAATTCACCACGACCGTGATGGTCACCATGACCGTCTTGCCTTCATATCGCCACAGTTGTAGAGGTGGCCATGGTCATGTTGTTTAGCATGTTCCATGACCATTTTGTTCTCCATGGTCGTGCTCATTCCATCACAAAATTGGTGGAGTTAGTGTAACTTTCTTGAGTTTTTGCACTTAAATCACCATGGTCGTAGTGGTTCTTCATGTAATACTTTGTCAACTCAAAATCAAAAATGTTGATCTCATTGCAATTTTTTTTATTCTTGGCCACATTTCAACTTCAACAACCATGACTTTCCCTCTCTATCTCTCTCTTCAACCTATTACCTGCATCTCATCAAAATTCAAACAAAAACTATCAAGCAAAAGTGTGCGTGTGTGTATTTCATGGAAAAGAAAATAGAAGTATAAAAAAGTGAAGGTTGGGTGAAAAAGTTCCCAAACCTAGGTGGGTTGCCTCCCACTAGTGCTAAATTTTATGCCTTCAACTGGGCTTATTGATTCTTGAAGTCATTCATCCTCGTTGGATTCCCAAAGCATCTTTGAAGTAAATGTCTCTCTCATGTGCATTCAAGCACATCTCTTCATCAACCTAATGTTCCTCCACTAGCATCACGGTATCAAAATTTTTATTTGCTTTGTCTGGACCTACTTCCACAACTAATTTCAGCCTTTGACCATTCACGATAAATTATTTAGCTCCTTCTTTCTCACAAATCAACACAACTCTGGATGGATACACCTTCTTGATGAGATAAAGCCCTTCCCATGTAGACCGAAGTTTTTAGAGAAAGAACTTTATCCTTGAGTTATATAGCCATACCCACTTTTTAGGTTCAAAGTCTTTCCTCTTGATCATCTTATCATGTAGAAACTTCACTCTCTCTTTTTAGCACTTAAACATCTCATAAGCTTCATGTCACATCTCCTCTAATTCATTCAATTGAAACATTCTCTTCATTCTGACATTCTCTCCATCAAAGTCCATGGCCTTCAAATCCCATAATGCCTTGTGTTGCATCTCAATCGGCAAATGGCAGTTGTTTCCATACACAAGCTTGAACGGTGTGGTGCCAATTGGGGCTTTGTATGCAGTACTATAAGCCCATAAAGCTTTATTAAGACGTAGTGACCAATCCTTACAGTCTGGTCTCACTATCTTTTCTAGAATGAGATTTATCTCCCGATTGGCCAAGTCAACTTGACCACTTATTTGGGGGTGGCAAGGAGTAGCCACACGATGATTTACTCCGTGTTTCTTAAACAAGCCTTCAAAGGTGTGATGGATGAAGTGACTTCCCCCATCACTAATCATTGTTCTTGGAATACCACATCGGATACAGATAATAGATTTCACGAAGTCACACACCACTTTGTGATCATTTGTTCTAGTTGCAACAACCTCGATCCACTTTGACACATAATCAAGGACAACCAAAATGTAGGCATATCCAAAAGAGGGAGTAAAATAACCCATGAAGTAAATCCCCCAAACATCAAACACCTCCACCACAAGAATGGTTGATAGAGGCATCATGTCTCTCTTAGAGATAGTGCCCACCTTTAGGCACTTCAAGCATAACTTGCAAAATTTGAGAGTCTTTAAACAAGGAGGGCCAATAGAATTCACTTTGGAGAACCTTGGAAGCCGTGCGCTTCCCACCAAAATGGCCTCCACACACCCTGGAATGACACATATATAGAATCTCTTACCGATCCATATCTGAAACACATCTCTGAATAAGTTGGTCTGGATAATATTTAAAAAGATGAGGATCATCCCAAACATAATTTTTGACCATAGCAAAAATCATTTTGCTTTTATCCCTTGTACATGTGCTTGGTATTCTTCCACGAGCTAAGAAGTTAGCTATGTGTTTATACCATGGACTTTGATTGGATGAGAGTAGGAAGAGCTTCTCATGTGGCATTGTTTCTTTGATTCTACTTATATCATCAAAGGGTGCTTCAATTTGGGAGATATGGTCGGTGACTGAATTTTCCACTCCCTTCTTGTCTATAATCTCAATATCAAATTGTTGATGCAACAAAATCCACTGGATCAACCTTGTCTTTGAGTCTTTCTTCGCCATGAGATACTTCAATGTGGCATGGTTCGTGTATATCACTACCTTGTTTTGCAAGATATATGATCAAAACTTGTCAAGAGCAAAGAAAATTGCAAGTAACTCTTTTTTAGTGGTCATGTAGTTCTGATAACACCAAATTTTGTGATGTTTTTGGCCCTTATTTTGTTATCAAAACTACCCTTTTAAATAGTTTTCCTCTCCTTTTTGTCATGTTTTTGCATAAACAGGCCACGCTACGCTCTTAACTCAATATTATCATCTTTTGCAGAGTTTTCCTTGATTTTTAACTCATTTATCAGCAAAAAGGCCCGTCCCGGCGCACGAACGTGTTCCACATGCATCGGCCTTCTCACCAACCAGTCGGCCGATACGCTCACTGCCCGACGGGGCAACACGATACACTATCGTGTGACACAAGGGTGATGCGCAAGAGAAAGCGGACGAGCGATACGCCATTTACTTGACAGGGACCAAACTCGCCACGACTGCTGAAGCATGTCGCGCGATACAGGACACCTACCGGTAGGCACCACTCGTCACGTTGACCGACATGCTCCCTGCCCGACATCCCTGTGACGGGCGATGAGCATATCGGGCACCCCTGAATCCGCGATAATAAATAGTTCCTGAAGAACACGTGGCGTCCGGAGCACCATAACTTCCCCCAACCGCTGCCTATAAATAGCAGCTATAGGACTCCGATGGGAAGGGTCGGAATCTCTCGAAAGCCAACTTAGGAAAGCATTTGGAGCTAGCATGTCGTGCCTCAGGGTGTACCGGGCGATACTAGGTGAGCACTTCCCCATCCCGAGAGGGAGGGAATGGTTCACTTAGAGTCGGCCCCGGGCACTGCTACAGGCCGATATCGGCCAACAAGGGTGCCCGATAGGAGTACCCGATACTGGAAGCAACACTCTAACCCGACACGATACCAAGCCCGATACGCATCGCCCGTCACGGTGTGTCGCCCGAGAGGGTGCCGCCCGACATGGTCGTATCGGGCATGGGCGCCCTGCACGATACATCCACCTGTCATGAGCGTGCCGCCCGAGAGCGTGTGCTGCCCGACACGGGTGTATCGGGCAAGGCTCCCATGCAGTATCAGGCTGGAGAGTCCGCTGCTGCCTGTCGCCCTTCTAAATCAACAAGGCGGCATTTATCTTTATTTCAGTCATTTACTTTCTCTACTTATGCAATGTAATCAGACCCTTTTATGCCAATGGAATTAGAAGAGTTTTAATTATCTGCTGCTTTATGTTTGGTCACTTTTGTTGGATGATTGCTATGTTTAACATCTGAACTCTAGCTTGTACGCTTGGATCGCGTTTCGATTAGCTACTGAATCACATTTTCCCATTGCAACAGCCTCGAGAGAGGTGTTGTGGCTCTAGTGTTTGGTCCGATACTAGAGTACGAGAGTGCCCAGGATCAGAGTTGCTTTAGTAACCTTTCCACTCTAACTTAAGTCTAGCAACCTCGAGAGGTGTGTTGATGCTTAGTTAGAGGTACCCGCTTCGAGAGGAGGGATACAGGATGTTTCTGCTTCCACTTGTTTTACCGAAGCTTTCTCCTCGTTCCTTACTTAGGCAATAGTATTATCTCTCTGTTTTCGTAGCACAATAACCCCTAAAAACTGATAAACCTCTAAAATCTAATTTTTCCTAGTAGCTCCAGTTGGAGATAGATTCCTTTTGCTTTTTCTTAGCCTGTTGTTCCCTTGAGGAATTTTATCATCTGCTTGCCCTTACCGGAGTGTAACATGTCGATTCCGCGTTCGCCAACACTACCACCCTTGTCCCTGTGTTCGACCCCGTATATCTACTTCGACCTCATAAACAAAGTTGCGGGGGCCTAGAAGGTTTCAGGTTATAAATTCAAAAGTCCGACTACTTCAAATCTGCCTCCACTTTTCGGACGCGCGATTTAGGCCGATCAACGTTTTGGCACCGTTGCCTGGGACAAGGCCAAAATGGTATTGTTGACGAACCCAAATCCACTAACTACACTCTAGTGCCTCAAGCTTAGAAATGAGCTTGACAACACTCCTTTTTCCTTTTTTATATCTCAACCTGAAATGAGAAATTCTTATTATTTAACATAGGTTTTCTAACTTGATTTTTCATGCTATTCAGCTACTCATGAAGGAAGGCGCTCTGCCAAATTGAGCACCAACATCACCAAACATGCCGCCTCGCATTGAACAACCTCTTTTAGAAGGTGAACGCCAAGCGAGAGCTAGACCCCACTCGCCCCCGCCTGAAGACAACGACCGCTATAATGGCAATGATCAGCCTGAAGAACCTGATACAGAGCAGTTCGAGGACGACCATCGCCATGATAGACGTCGTCATCATCGGAGGCACAGAAGGAATCAAAATAATCAAGAACAGAATCAGGGAGGCAGTGACATTGACGATTCAGATGAAGAAGAAAAGACTCTAAGGGAGTTAGCCTCCACCAAGGCTAACAATTCCAGATGCCCTGTTGTCGTCCTGAGATTAAATGCAACCAATTTCGAGCTGAAGTCGTCAGTCTTCTCCATGATTCAAAACAAAAGATTTAGAGGGAGTTCGAAGAATGACAATCCCTATCACCATTTGGATGCTTTCAAAAAACATCTGCGACGCCATCAAGATGCGGGGAGTCCCCCAGGAGGTAATCTATTGCAAGGGTTTCATCTTTTCTTTGGAAGATAAAGCTTTATCATGGTACCTGGGGCTGCCCCACCAAGCTCTGAATGGATGGAATGCACTGGAGGATGCCTTTTTGAACAAGTTCTATCCTACTGAGAAGATCGTTCAGAACAGACAGAGGATCACTTCTTTCATGCAAAAGCCAAACGAGAATCTCCATGATGCATGGGAACGATACCAAGAATATCAGAGGGACTGCCCTCATCACAACTATAAGAAAGGTTTCCTGATAACTACCTTCTACAACGGCCTAACTCCTGAGGAAAGGGTTTCACTGAATGCAGCAGCAGACAGTGACTTTTTGGGGAAGAAGCTGAGTAGGTCCGAGAAGATCATCAAGAACATGGCCGAGTTGCAAGCCGGCACGGACTATGATAGATCAGACAGGGGACAAGCTAAGAAGACTAGTGAAGGACCTTCTTTAGAATCCAAGGCTCTGGAGACTATCACCTCTCAGATCTAGAGGATAGCAACTGATGTAAAGCAGCTAGAGGAGTCAGGCGGAAAGGGGAAGAAGCAGGTCGAAAAGGTCATGAAGTGTGTCACCTATGGAGAAGGTGGACACGGGGTATATAATTGTATCTACACCCGACCTGATGAGTCAAGCGAAAGTGACTCCGAAGCTGAGGAGACTGAGAATGTATCTTTTGTTAATTTCAAAAGGCCAGACCATCCTGGATTCAGTTATGGCAAGATGCGGCAGAAAACTCACATCAGCTGCATAACTCCACCAAGCAACCCCAAGTTTTCGAGAAAAGGGGAGGACCAAGTCAATTCATCAGAACCACTTCGTTCCAGTCAAACAAGGGAAATTTCCAAGGACAAGGTAAGTACCAAGGTCGCCAAGTGACGAACACCAGTCAAGGATAAGGTCAAGCCAAGGAATAGGGCCAAGACAAGGTTTCGAACCAACCGGACTTGGTCGGACAGTTGTTCGATTTCGTAAAGAGACAAGATACCATCAACAATTAGCTGGCGCAGAGTGCGCTTTCAAATTCAGGAGTTTTGAACTCAATGCAGGTCCAGATGGCGGATATGCATATGCATCAATGCCAGATTGATCAGCAGTTGGCCCAGATGGCCGAATTGATAAAGAATCCCTCAGGAAAAATACCCTCCAACACTGAAACTGCCAAAAAGGCTGGGCTGTGATCAGAAAGAATAGAGACCGACTTGTAAGATATGGATACTGTTGGAGGTGAAAAGTAAAGGACTTGGACCTGTCGAGCTAGTGACGCAAACTACAACACTCCTCGGGAGGCAGCTCGAGCTTTTATTTTTTCTAGAATAGGATGTTATTTACTTTCTTGCATGCAAAACATTATGGACATTTGGACTGTAATAAGGCCCGAGTCAGTGCATTCGCCACATGCGCTGACTCTTCTGTTTTATGGGCCACCTCTCTGTTTTATGAGCATTAATGGGTAATACTATCTGAGGCTGGGAACTTAACCTTAGGTGAATGATGTTTTACCCATCAATCGCTTTTTCCTTCGCTTTGTTTTGGTTTTGCTTATCTAGAATTTCGTCCTGAAAGCTCTGTATCGGACGACCGTGTATCGGGAGATTAGCACTTTTTCCTGATCATATTGGGCAGTAGATCAACCAACGCGCGGAACGCGCTCGTCTCGGGAATGACCTTCCTCAACGGTCAGCACGCATCCCAGATTTACTCATTTTACCCCCGGTTGGGATTGCTATAAATAGTACGGAGGTTTTACCGTATCGGGCTACTGCATTTACTCTTCTATCTACCTGTATCATGCAGTAATTTATCCCTTTGCTCTTGGGTCGTCCATCTAACTTTTGCTCTCGTATCACGCAAAGTAGCTTCAGAATAGCAAAGGTATAGCCCGACAGCCTGTTTGCCCGACACGAACTTCTTATCGCACACAGCGTATCAGGCAGACGACTCTGGCTGATTTTCCTAGTGTCGCCCGACATGTGTGTCGCATGACACGTCTTTAACACACGCCTGCTCAATACCCTATATTGACACGATCGGGAAGACCCTATCGCGCACTTTGTTTCACGCGACCGTATCGCCCGACACCCGCTTATCGGGCGACGGGTATGACGCGTAGTTGTTTATCCACATCGTCCAGTTTTGTATCGCCTAGGGTGTTCTTTTGATGGACGACATCCGGACATCATATCAGGCATACACCTACGATGATTTTTGAAGGCTTCGTATCGCCTAACACAAGTGTATCGAGCAAGTATCATATCGTCCTGTGTTAAGACCCTATACGGTGGTGTCGGGTAGTTTTGTATCGGGCAGAGTTTTATCGTGTAATCAATTTTAACACTTAATTAATCAATGAATTTGTTTAATGATAATAGAGATGGCCCATACAAATCAAACCGTCGTTCGAGTTGACGAGCACGACAGAAGAATCGACACCGAGGTCATAGTTGAAGCAACAACGGTCAGGCAAAAATGCCCAAATCACGAAGCAGCTGGGGCATCAACCGCTGAGAAAAGGGCGAGGACAGAAGGAGTAACGACTCCAGCGACATCTTCAACTGCAGCGGCAGAACCCCTGGATCACATTCCAGGAAGGTTCGTGCCAAGAGATAATGACCATGGACGTCGGTACTCAGAACTAGCAACTAAAATATACAGGCTGAGCAGATTCTGCCTCTGGTCTTTCTTCATTCAATTGGGTATTTTCAAAAGACTGGAGAATGTCCTCGCCGCAGTAGGACTGAGGAAGAACTGCCTCATCCGCTCCACCTCTTACATAGAACTCACAAAGGAGTTCATGTCGTCCCTCCTCTGAGTGAAAAATACAGCTGAGGACGTTGAAGAATATGGCAGAGTAGACAGACTGCAAGGGTGGTTGTACAACTCGGAGCACGTCATCTCCGAGAAATTGCTCAACGAGATCTTCTCTTCCAGCGAGGAGGAGAAGAAGCTATTGAACAATGGTGAAAGGATCACCGAAGGAGACGGGTTCAACCCTGTGGAGCTCTGGAGGAGGTTGGCTGGAGAGTCATCATACAAACCAGGAAGCAAGGTGGTGACGGTGCACTCCTATTTCTGGAGGATAGTGCACAAGCTGGTAGCATGCCTGCTTTTCAGCAAGAACGAGTCCAGCAACATCTACACCGAAGAACGCCACCTAATGTGGCACATGATGGAGGGCAAGGTGATCAATCTGGGGCGTTTCTTACTAAACCGGTTGCACCCGATAAAGGATTCCACCAAGGAATACTACATGGGTGGCATCGTCAATCTGATCACAGTTGGGTTAGGATACCTGAGGGAATCGCACAGTCTTTCGAGGACTAGGGGCGATGAGTTGATCGACCTCAAGTACCTCATGAGGGATGACATCATAAAGAAGGAGGGGAGAAGCTATTTCTACAAGTTTGCAAGGACAAACACCCTCCTTCCACTCCCTCACTGCGCCGCCTACGATGCAGAAAAGCTGGTCTTCACCACAGCAGAAATTGAAGATGTGGCAGTGGAAGCAGCTTACGCCGCCACCACCGGTATTCAAGAGAGGGTGGCCGTTAGAGGAGAATCAATCCCTCTCAACCCGAGGCAGGACAAAGCTTCAACAACCTCTGCCAAGCCAGCCGCCAATCCAAGACCACCGATGACAAAAGTTGATAGAGTTGTCATCGCTCCTTCTATACCAGCCACAATCACGACGATACTTGTCGTGGCTGAAGAAGAATCGGCAATCGTCGAGGTTGCCGAGACCACCGGGGCAGAAACAACAGTACAAACCCCAGAGGGAGCTGTCGCGGAAGAGACAGCCATAGCTCCCGAAGCTTTTTTGGTGCCTTTAGAGGAAGAAGAAGAAGTACAGCCAGACACCAGTAATGAGGTGTTCGCCAAGATCCTTGAGATGGAGTTCGGGGCTGCACAGCTAATGCCAACATCGCCGCCGGTGTCCCCTATAGTAGATATTGAGGAGATTGACAACAACGTAGAGGTGGAGCGACATCCACCCACACTGCAACCTTCTCCACCATGACAAGAAGGCGAGGCAGTGACGTCCGCAAGGACACTGACGCCTCACCCAGCAGCATCCACCTCGCGGACGATCGAGATAAGGTCTACCTTATCAGGTAAACCTTCGCGTGAGATGAGTATAATAAGGACGAGAGGGAGATCTACAAGAGCCCCTCCTTCACTCGGGAAAATCCTGGGTCACGAACTCGACCACTTGCGGGAGGTAACAGAGAGCCACTCAGCTACATTTACTTCTCTAACCCGTAGGTTTTCATTTTTCCAGCAGAGGCTGAATAGCCAGGAACGGGAACTGCTGACTCTAGTTGTCCTTCCTGGCAAAGTACAGAAACTCAACACCACGCTTCAGCAGGCCCTCCAATGCCTTGACGTGATTGAGGAGATGTTGAACAGGGGAGACGACCATCCGCGCTTGAGGAAGCCGAAAAGGTCTCCGTCGCCTCCTGGCTCAGGCTCTCAACCTTCCTCGTCAACAGCCTCGTCTAGATCATCATCCTCTTCCTCCTCCAGTGGGCCATCCCCAACGCCTGAGGAAGGGACGCCACAAAGATCGGCCAACGGAGCTCCATCAAGACAGGCGAGCTCCCACGGTCTAGAAGAAACAGCTCCCTCAGTCCCCCTAGACGAAGCTGAAGATGACAACGAAGACATCAACATCGGGGAGGACTCTTCTGATGAATCAGAGGAAGAAGGGGGGGGGGACATCTATGCCGCCAATGAAAGGCACCCCCCAGAGGAAGACACTCGACGGCAGATGCATTCTCTGCACCGTCAGAGCTACCTTCTTTCGAGATGGCCGACTTCGAAAGAAGGGTCATCGGCTACCTGTCGATCATGGACCAGAAAATTGTTGAATAAGGTCCAGAGGGCACAGGCAGATGAAGAAGATGTCGTCTGGAGCGACGGCTACTTCTCAGTATGACGGGGAGCACTCAGAAGCATATTCCACTCACTAGCCATCATCGGCAAAAAGTTGTTCAGGGTCCTGGAAGGTGCAATAATAGAGAACATCAGCGCCAGGATAGGTCGGAGAACAATATACAACGCCACCCCGACCTTGGCAAGAAGGCTGATGATGGGAGTACCAGACTCCGTTGCGGTAGCCAACATGCTGCAACACATCAAAGAGCATAACACGAACATCGTGTTGGCCCCGTACAAACACCGCAACATATGGTTCCTCTGTGTGGCAGACCTTAGGAACAACGATGTCCAGCTGCTGAGCAGCAGCAACAACGAGGTGCCACGCTCTAGGCTTATTTTCAGTCGTCTGAAGGACAAACATTTGAGGCTTCTACCGTTGCGTCTTCTACGAGCTATCAAGCAAGGAGTCAAACATCACAACGGTGTGTGGAACTTATTTTCTATCTGAGACTTCCCCGTCCAAGAAGAAGAGGGAAGCAGAAATAGCGCCTTCATCATCTTGCGCACCATGGAGTTGCTCAACATATTTAGATACATAAGGCATCTCCAAGGCCAAAACTTTTACCACCTCAGGAGCATATACGCCCTGCTGCTGATCAAAGACAAGTGCTATTTCCAAGACGAAGGGGTACCAGAGAGGATGTTGGACATCGACCTAGAAGGCGAATCTTCACAGCCCAGCAGCACTCCAGAGAAAGAAGATGAGTTAGAAACAGACATCTACGGGGCAGGCAAGCAGTTAGAGATCCTGCGAGAAGTGCACGGATTTGAAGACCCTACTTCGCCTGGAACATCAGAAGAACTAATCAACAGTTTTGACCACTTCTCGTGCTCTACACTCACGCAGGAGCAGGTTAATGAAATTCTTATGAGGTTAGTTGATTCTACCCCGACACATGTAATCTACGAGGCAGGCAGTGCCATAGTCCCAGTTGATGACTTAAGGGACATGGTAAAAGATGGAGGATGCTTGGCAATATCTGTGGAGGCAACCTACATCCAGACGCTACAAACAAAGTTTGAACATGAATACATTGCTCATCCAATGTTGTTCAACGACATCTGCCTTGCCGATGAAACAAGAGCAAAGCAATCATTTCTGGCAGAGTTGGAGCATAGGGTTCCACACACAATCTTCCTACCCATCCTACATTACAACCACTGGATGCTCCTGACGATGTACACTCGCCAACGAGCAGGAATCTTCTATAACAGCTCGGACAGCAACAAAGATCATCCAGTGCAGTGTACGTCGATGACATTGACATCCTTCGAGCGCTTAGTACGAAAATACTACGATGAGGTGGTAGCATTGATACAACCATTCCTGGAGATGGCAGCATGCAAATGGCATGAGCTTCAGTTCTGCCACTAGAGTCCACAACAAATTCCTCTATCCAACGACTGTGACATCTTCATCTTGGAATGGATATCAAATGAAGCGACGCCTGACCAGCTCCACCACATCGACTACCACAGAAAACGAGGAGAATATGTGTGGGAGCTTCTATCTGGCACAGGCGCGCTCACCAGCTAACCCTCACTGGGTTAACATAACCCTACCTTATCTACTTCACAACTCTGGGACAGAGTGTGGAGTAAGTTTGGGGGGGTACCATGTACCAGTGAGGGAGGTACAAAAATTCAAAAATTTTCTTCAAACTCCATACCTTTTGTTCTTCTTGTTCTTTTTCTTCAACATGTGTACATATACATATACATGCTCATTTAAAGATTGTGCCAAATTTTTTTTGCTTATTTTGTCTCCATACATATGTACAAAGACACTATATAGTAAAAACCTAATATGACTCTCGGTTTGTATTCTATGTGTCTGAGGAGATGCAAGTTTTGTTATGTCTTTCTGATAATGCAGCCTCAAACGACAAAAGACTACGACTTTCCACGCCAGAAATTGTGAAAAATAATCTTGCAACAGCTAAGAGACGTGTATGCAGAAGGAAAAAGCTGCCCGACCGACGGATGTCTGCGCTAGGGTATACGCGCCGCGGAGGCGGCCGTGGAAATCGTGGTGGCCGTGGTGCCGGGCGGGATATCCCCCGCGTTTCTCCTGCTGATGGTGATGTCGCATGCGACCTAGTCTCGTCTGATGACCCCCCCTCCGTTCTGTTGTCCTCAGTTGAGGGCGACGTAGAGATGGACGCTGCAGTCCCGCCTCTGCAGCAACAAACCAAGTCGTACAAGGACGCCATGGTCGGGCGGACGTCCAGACACCCTGCATCTCTCTCCCCTGTCTCGCCGGATTTTCTGACATCTGCAGATATCCGCGTCGACCGAGCAGGAGCCGTTCCGGCGATCTCCATTAATCCGGCTACGCTGCCTCCTCTCTTGGAACCTTGGAAGTTCGCAGTCGTGATCAAGGTCATCGGCACCTCAGTGAACTTCAACGCCCTGATGAATAGACTACCAATCCTATGGCAATTAACAGATGAATTCCGTGCTATTGACCTCGACAAAGGATACTATGTTATCCAGTTAGCCAACAACGAGGACTTCGTCCGGGCCCTAACAGGGGGACCGTGGATGATCTTCAATCACTACTTGTCGGTGCAATCCTGGTCCAAGGATTTCCGGCCATCTGACCCCATACCCAAGAAACTGGTGGTATGGTCGCGCATCCCTGACCTTCCTATACATCTATTCCAGAATCAACTCCTCTTCTGCGTGGGAGATCTGATCGGCAAAACGATCAAGATAGATACCACGACCCAGACTGGAAATCGGGGCAAGTTCGCCCGTATCGCGGTTGAAGTCGACACGACCAAGCCATTGCTTTCGGCAATCATGCTCGATGGGGAACGGTACCGCCTGGAGTATGAGAACCTGCCCACTTTCTGTATGAAGTGCGGCAGGCTTGGCCACGCCGAGGGGGACTGTAAGTTCATCCCTACATTCCCGAGCGTCGCCCCGAATCCCTCAAGTACACAGGCGATGGCCGTTACTTCGCGCTACACAGCAGATATCCACGCCAAGATGCCTGATAGAAAGTCTACTAATAGCAAGAAGCTAGCTAATCCTTCTGATGCAAGCACGGCCAGCAACAAGAAGGAACCCCCTGCCGACAAGACCAAGCCGGCTCAAGATACACCTGTTGTCGACGTGGACGATGGAGGCACATGGGAGACAGCCTCATCCCGCAAGCACAAGAAGAAGGTTGGCAGACCTCCCCCTGTGTCCGAGGCACCAGGGGGAAGCCGCCCACCACCTGCTCCGACAAAGGCCCCTTCTGTTCCCACTGCGGCCGGAGATAACTCGGTCGTGACGTTGGTGGACGATGAAATCAGCAACGGACGGACCACTGCCTTTGCTGATTCTTTCCGCTTTCAAGCAGCCGACCAAAGCAACCAGCTTTCCATGCAAGCAGGGTTCTCTTTGGGAGCCCAAGGTGCCAGCGGTGGGGTTATCCTCCGCAATAGACGTGTTGTCTACCAAACAATGAGCCCAGGACGTGAGCGGAAGAAAGGCAAACTCGCAGCGCTTGTGGGTAATGTCGACTTCACAGCTAATGCAAGGAAGTCTCTAGACTTTGTGAATGCTGATGCAGGGACAGACGAGACCATGGATGCCTCCTCTGAGGCATCTGGACTCCTCGCAGCAATCCACTAAGCACCTTTTGGTGCTGCCCTCCTTACCTATTGGTTTTTTATGACCAACATCATCTGTTGGAACATCCAAGGAGCTTGCTCCAAGGATAAATTAATTCTCCTCAAAGAATACAAAAGGAGGTATAAACTTCATATCCTTGTTATTATCGAGCCTCGTTGCAGCGGCAGTAAAGCCAATGACATCATCACCAAGTTGGGTTACTCTTCCTCTCACAGAGTTGAAGCGTTGGGCTTCTCCGGGGGCATCTGGGTCCTTTGGGACAACTTTAGATGCTCTGTTGACATTCTGCAAAGCCACCGTCAATACGTGCACTGCCGTATTAATAGCTCCTGGTTGCTTACTTTTGTTTATGGTAGCCCGAATCCACAGAAGCGCAACCACCTGTGGTACAGGCTTTCTGGTCTCTCCTCTCTCATTAACGGTCCTTGGGCGCTGGTCGGCGACTTCAATACTATGCTTGATGCCTCTGAGAAACAAGGCGGGAGCAGATTCGACAGACATTCCAGCCTCAAATTTAATTCCCTCCTTGCCAACACAGGTCTTAAAGAGATGGCCTCCTCGGGGCATCGGTTTACATTCAAGAAAGGCAGGCTGTTAGAGAAGCTTGATAGAGCTATTGCTAATGTGGAGTGGACTGCGGTGGAAGGCGGGATGAATATTCAAGTTCTACCACGCCTTCATAGTGACCATAATCCCATTCTCATGTCTGGGCACCATCATCAAGAAGGAGGTCGTCACTTCAAAACCAAGATGAGTTGGAATCTTATTCCTTCCTTTAAGTCTGATCTTCTCAATGCGTGGGATGGCTCTCGACCCTATCTGGACGCACTCCCCTCCTTCAAAGCAGCTGCTGCCTCATGGGAGGCTAATAGACTCAAGCAACAACACAAGCAGAAAGACATCCTTTTACGGAAAATAGACAAATGCCAGGTAGCATCCAACTCCCCTTCTCCTCCAGTTTCAATACAACTTAAATGTATTACCCTGCAAGAAAGTCTCAATACCATTCTCCTGAGAGAGGAGGCTGATTTGCAGCAGCGATCTAACATCAACTGGCTACAGTATGGCGACGGAAACAACAAGTTTTTTCACGCCTATGTCAAGTCACGCAGGCAACATAGCAAAATCTCAAGGCTACGTGATTCCAATGGTGTTTGGATCACGACGTCGGACTGTATCAAACTTCATGTGCGGGACTTCTTTACGCAACTGCTGTGCACCTCTTCTTCACCGCCGCCTAGCCGTGAAGCCATCCGTAATTATGTAGGCGAGTTCCAGCCTATCCATAACAGCCATCTTCTTGGGTGTGTTCCGGACGCGGAAGAGATCCGACGCACCATCTTCCTCATGGCTCCCGCCAAGGCGCCGGGCCCAGACGGCATCCATAACGGGTTTGTCCAGGACAATTGGTCTCATGTGGGCAACTCCTTCATCACCACCGTTCAACATGCCTTCGCCACCAGCAAGGTGGACTCACGTATTGCGGATTCCCTCCTTGTGCTCATCCCCAAGGTCGCTAACCCGCAACGCTGCTCTGAGCTTCGCCCTATCTCTCTAAATAATTGCTGCTTCAAGCTTATCTCAAAGATCATTGTGGAACGTCTTAAACCGTATCTGAATGATTGGATTTCCATGTCCCAATCTAGCTTCATTCCTGGCCGCCGTATCAGCGATAACATACTTCTTGTTCAAGAGGTTGTGCACTCTATGAAAATGAAAAAGGGGAATAAAAAATGGGTGGCAATCAAACTGGACCTTTCTAAAGCTTTTGATCGTATGAATTGGCTGTTTGTTGAGGATACCTTGGCGAAAGTTGGCATCCCTGACAATCTCTCTAAGTTGATAGTGCAAATCATCTCTGAAGGCAGCACCTCAATTCTGTGGGAAGGCATCCCTATGGAACCCATCAAGTCTATTCAAGGCGTGCGGCAAGGGGACCCCATTAGTCCCTACCTCTTTGTCCTGTGCATGGAACGCCTCAGCCAGGCTATTTCCAAGGCTGTGGCACTTGGTATTTGGAAGCCAATTAGGCTCACTAGAACTGGGCCGCCGCTCTCACATGTTATGTTTGCTGATGACATTCTCCTTATGTCCGAGGTCTCTTTATCTCAAGCTTCTAACATCAACAAGATTCTTATGGAATTCGCCGCTGTCTCTGGTCAGGTCGTCTCCAAAGAGAAGTCATGCTGTTACTTCTCATCTAACACATCCATCGCAGAGCAACGAGCTTTCTGTCGCCGCATGGGCATACCGAGAACTTCAGACTTGGGCCGCTATTTAGGGGTTCCCGTACTCCACCACCGGATAAACAAAGAGACACACTCACACATTCTTCGCTCTATTAGAGGCCGCATGGATAGCTGGGCAGCCCGCACTCTATCTCTTGCTGGTCGCATCACGCTGGCTAAGTCTTCCTTGCAATCCATTCCTTCCTACACCATGCAAACGGTGCAACTTTCTCCGACTCTTTGTGATGATATTAACAAACACATCTGTGACTTCATTTGGTCGGGTGGCCGGGATCAAAAGAAAATGTCCCTTGTATCTTGGGATAAGCTCACGAGAAGCAAGTCCATGGGCGGGCTAGGCATCAAGGATGCAAGAACTCAAAATGCGGCTTTGATGATGAAAAATGTTTGGCAGTTTATTAATAACTCCCCATCTCTTTGGGTTAAGTTAATGAAGAACAAATATGTCCACAATGGTGTCGTCTCCAAGAAACCTTGTTCTGCTGCTTGGGCCTTCATCAAACGCCATATTCCCAAGTTGGAAGGCTTCTGTCATAAGACTATCAATTCTGGTGAAAGCACAAATGTCTGGCGTGATAAGTGGCTATTTGGAAATGCCATTACCGATCTTGCTCCTACCTTACAGCCGCCCGAGGATCTCAATGATCTCACTGTCCAATCCCTATCCCCTTCCCCGGGTACGTGGGATTGGGAGTTCATTCATGCTTATATTCCCCCTGCCGCTTGGGGTATGATCCGTAGTATCAACCCCCCTATGGCGGAGGCCGGGGCTGACTCTTGGGCTTGGCCCCTTGAACCCCGTGGCGAGCTCACGGCGAAGAGTGCCTATGCATGGCTCAAGAACGAACATCATCCCCCTCATACTTCGAACTGGAAGGCTCTCTGGTCTTTATCTCTGCCTCCCAAACTTAAGTCCTTCCTCTGGCTGCTTAAGCACCGAGCCATTCTAACCCATGCAGAGAAAGTGCGACGCCACATCATCGTGGACGACACCTGCCCTGTTTGCTCTTGCGAGGCCGATAGTCTAGTTCATTGCCTCCGCGACTGCCCCGACAGCCTCAAGGTTTGGCAGCTGCTGAACATGGAGCCTTCCTTCTTCACCACTCCAGGGGACGAGTGGATTACTTACATCATACATGGCACCACCTCCACAGAGGACAGAACCTTGCGTTGCTTCGGCTGTTGGTCCATTTGGCAAGCCCGTAATGAACTGCTCCATGGCGGTAAAAAGGTCCCAGCACAAGTGTTGGCTGCACGTATTCGTAATGTGGCTGCTACTGTGCTCTCTTGGCACAGTAGGTTTCCACGACCGGGCCTGCCCAATTTTGCTCACCCAGCTCGGCCGTCTTCTCACAATCAAGTTGTTTTCGTTGATGCTGCTTTCCAAAGCCATACGTCGAAGATGGGTATTGGTATCCATATTACGGATAGCCAAGGAACTTGCTTGCTTGGTCATGGCTCGTTCGGCTATGCTGCCTCAGCATTAGATGCCGAGATGCAGGGTATCATCCTTGCTATAAAGATCTGTATCCTGAGGAATTGGAATGCTCCTATGCTCCTCTCCGATTCCTCCTCGGCCATTGATGTCCTCAAGCATGTGAGTACACCAGCTTGCAAACTTGAGCCTTTAAGGAGAGAGTATAGCCGAGCGCTCACCTCTCTCCCGGATTCCCAGCTCCAGTTTATCAATCGAAAGCACAATCCAGTGGCAGATATCATTGCTAAACATTCTATGTATACTGCTACAGAGAGTAGCTTCACCACTTGTAAGCCTCCTTGGCTAACTATGGATATCAACATACAACTTTCTGTAATTTGGCCCGAACTAGAGCTCGGGATGAATAATAACTAGTCTCTATGTTTCCCAAAAAAAAAAAAGAAGGAAAAAGCTGCCCAAACATCAACAAAAATTCCTCTTGTTTTCCCTTACCCAACAAAAATCCCAAAAAGAGAGAATAGCCTTATGAGAGTGAATAAAAGCATGAGAGTTGTGCCAAATAAAAAGAAAAATATATATAGATATATACACACTTGTTTTCCAAAAGTACCCATCTTTAGGCATGGAAGATCCGGGGCAGTGGTACGTAGGATGTGAAATCACTGTTCTAAAGCCAACTGGCTTGGACTGTAGGGACCACTCGCCCGCTAACGGACCCGTACCTGGATGGACTGATGGAAAACAAGAAAAACCCAAAAATCCTTAATCCTACCCTAACACACAACGTTTTGCCCCCAAAAGCTGTTTGGTGTGAAAGCTAACTTCGAATCATGCACCCAAGTCTCGCTGAAGCTGTCGAGAAAATTTTTGCTTAAATAAGGCAGGAGAAATTAAGTATGTTGTTCATGGTCGGGCCGCATTCTCTGTGAGACATCTCAATGCTTGTTCAAACCCATGGTCTGAAAACCATACCGGTCAAGAAGAAGCATCACAAAACAAAGTTTAAAGATTGATTGAGGACAATCAAAATACTAAGTTTGGGGGAGTTGATAACACCAAATTTTGTGATGTTTTTGTCCCTTATTTCAATATCAAAACTGCCCTTTTAAACTATTTTCATCTCCTTTTTGTCATGTTTTTTCATAAACAGGCCACGTTACGCTCTTAACTCAATATTATCATCTTTTGCAGAGTTTTCCTTGATTTTTAACTCATTTATCAGCAAAAAGGCTCGTCCCGGCCCACGAACGTGTTCCACCTACATTGGCCTTTTCGCCAACCAGCCGACCAATATGCTCACTGCCCGATGGGGCATCATGATACACTACCGCGCGACGCAAGGGTGACGCGCAAGAGAAAGCAGATGAGCGATATGCCATTTACCCGACAGGGAGCCGAACTCGCCACGACTGCTGAAGCATGTCGCGCGATACAGGCCACCCACCGACAGGCGCCACTCGTCACGTTGACCGACACGCTCCTAGCCCGACATCCCTGTGATGGGCGACGAGCATATCGGGCACCCCTGAATCCGCGATAATAAAGAGCTGATGAAGAACATGTGGCGTCTGGAGCACCATAACTTCCCCCAACCGTTGCCTATAAATAGCAGCTACAGGACTTGGATGGGAAGGGTCGGAATCTCTTGAAAGACAACTTAGGAAAGCATATGGAGCTAGCGTGTCGTGCCTCAGGGTGTACCGGGCGATACTAGGTGAGCACTTCCCCATCTTGAGAGGGAGGGAATGGTTCACTTAGAGTCGGCCCTGGGCACCGCTACAGGCCGATATCGGCTAACAAGGGCGCCCGATAGGAGTACCCGATATTGGAAGCAACACTCTAACCCGGCATGATACCAAGCCCGATACACATCGCCCGTCATGACGTGTCGCCCGAGAGGGTGCCGCCCGACATGGTCGTATTGGGAATGGGCGCCCTGTACGATACATCCGCCTGTCATGAGCGTGCCGCCCGAGAGGGTGTGCTGCTCGACACGGGTGTATCGGGCAAGGCTCCCACGCGATATCGGGTTGGAGAGTTCGCTGCTTCCTATCACCCTTCTAAATCAAGAAGGCGGCATTTATCTTTATTTCAGTCATTTACTTTCTCTACTTATGCAATGTAATCATACCCTTTTATGCCAATGGAATTAGAAGAGTTTTAATTATCTGCTACTTTATGTTTGGTCACTTTTGTTGGATGATTGCTATGTTTAACATCTGAACTCTATCTTGTACGCTTGGATCGTGTTTTGATTAGCCACCGAATCGCGTTTTCCCGTTGCAACAGCCTCGAGAGAGGTGTTGTGGCTCTAGTGTTTGGTCCGATACTGGAGCATGAGAGTGCCCAGGATGGGAGTTGCTTTAGTAACCTTTCCACTCTAACTTAAGTCCAGCAACCTCGAGAGGGGTGTTGATGCTTAGTTAGAGGTACCCGCTTCGAGAGGAGGGATACATGATGTTTCTGCTGCCTCTTGTTTTACCGAACCTTTCTCCTTCGTTCCTTACTTAGGCAATAGTATTATCTCTCTGTTTCCGCTGCACGATAACCCCTAAAAACTGATAAACCTCTAAAATCTAATTTTTCCTAGTACCTCCAGTTGGAGATAGATTCCTTTTGCTTTTACTTAGCCTGTTGTTCCCTTGGGGAATTTTATCATCTCCTTGCCCTTACCGGAGTGTAACGTGTCGATTCCGCGTTCGCCAACACTACCACCCTTGTCCCTATGTTCGACCCCGTATATCTACTTCGACCCCGTAAACAAAGTTGCGGGGGCCTAGAAGGTTTTGGGTTATAAATTTAAAAGTCCGACTACTTCAAATCCGCCTCCACTTTTTGAATGCGCGATTTAGGCCGGTCAAGTTCCTTTGTTCTTTGTCTAAGGTCTTACTTGAATAATAGATGGCGTGTGAAATCTGACCAATTCGTTGGCCTAGCACATCCCCCACTGCCATGTCAGATGCATTAGTCATGATCTCAAATGGCAAATAGAAGTCTGGGGGCTACATTATAGGAGCAGAAACCAGCTTTTCTTTTAAGTGGTTTAATGCTTCAACACACTTGTCATCAAAGTGAATTTCAACATCTTTTTCTGACAAATGACATAGAGGTCTTGCGATTTTGCTAAAATCCTTGATGAAACAACGATAGAAGCATGCATGTCCCCAGAAAGACCGAACATATCTTACGGTAGAAGGGATGGTGAGAGTATAAATGAGGCCCACCTTGGCCCTATCAACCTCAATACCGTCTTTTGAAACTCAGTGGCCCAGAACGATGCCTTCGGGCACCATGAAATGGCTCTTCTCCCAAGATAGTATGAGGCGAACCTTGATGCATCTCACAAGAATGACAACCAAGTGGAGCAAACACCCATCAAAGGTTTTACCAAAACCTAAGAAATCATCCATAAACACTTCAAGTGACAAACCAAGCATATCGGTGAAGATTGATGTCACACATATCTAAAAAGTGGAAGGGCATTACACGACCTAAATGCCATTCTCTGGTACGCAAAAGTACCACTCATGCAAACAAATGTTGTCTTTTCTTAGTCCGCTGGAGCCACAACAGTATGGAAGTACCCACAGTATCCATTGAGAAAGCAATAGAAACTTTGTCCTGCCAACCTCTCTAGAATATGATCAAGAAATGGAAGAGGATAGTGATCCTTCTTAGTCTTCTCATTGAGCTTTAGATAATCTACACACATTCTCCATTTGGACTATTCTCTAACTGACATCATCTCACCATCAACATTCTCTGCCATTGTGATCCCACCTTTCTTTGGTACAACCTGGATGGGACTCACCCATGTGCTATCAGAAATCAGATAAATAATCCCAGCATATAACAATTTCACAACCTCTTGAGTCATAACTTCCTTCAATTTTGGATTCAACTGCCTTTGCATTTGGCGGGTTGGCCTTGCGTCATCCTCCATATAGATCCTATGCATACAAATGTAGGGGTCAGTACCCCTCAAATCAGTAATGGAACATCCAATGCCTGGATGTTCTTCTTTAGGACTTTCATCAATGCCTCTTGTTGTTCCGAAGAGAGAATGGAAGAAATGATCACTGGGAGGGTGTCATTGGATCCTAGAAAAGCATTCTTTAATCCTTCGGGGAGTGACTTGAGCTCAAGAGTTGGAGGTTCTTCAATTGCTCAGAAATTGATGGGAGGTCCTCACTTGCAGCCACCAAGGCTATCTCATTCACTTCATCCTCTTCATCATCCTCATCAGGGAACTCAACAATGGGCTCTAAATCTCTACCTTGAGTGACATTATGAATCCATGTAGGTAGGCACTCCTCCACAATCTCATCAAGGCATTCAATAAGATAGAAATATTCTTCTATGGCACCTATCACCTCGGTTGTAGTTGAAGACTTGAAGATGTTCAATTGGATCTTCATGTGCATGAATGTCACATACATGATCTCGATTCTCTCGTGGATCACAACATCAGCTGTAGCTAAGAAGGGCCTCCCCAAGATGATAGGTACTCTTCTTGTGTCCTTCTCCATATATAGCACAATGAAGTCAACGGGGAAGAATGCAGAAGTCTCATCATCAAGTCTAACTAGCACATTGTCAAAATGCCCTCTAGGCGTCTTCACTGATCGGTCAGCCAACTGCAAAGTACAATGAGCTGGACCCAATTGTCCCATTTGGAGCTCAGCAAACACATTATATGGTATCAAGTTCATGCTAGAACCCAAGTCTAGAAGGGCTTGGTCTATGCAGTGTGCCCCAATGTAACATGAAATGATGGGAGCACCTGGGTCTTTCCTCTTTCTCAGCATGGTATGTTGTAGAATTGAGCTCACTTGCTCATTGAGCTTGACCTTCTTGGGATTCTCCCCACTGTTTTTCTTTTAAAAGTGCACAAATCTTTTAGAAACTTAGCATAGGAAGAGATTTTCTTAACTACATCAAGCAAAGGAATGCTTATCTTCACTTGTTTGAAGGTTTCCATGATATCTTCGATATATTTCTTCTTTCTTCTCTCAACAGAAGGCTCCTTAAGAGCATCAAGAAAAGGGGGAAGTTGGGCTCCCAGACGGCTCAGATCAATAGGATCATCAACTGGAATCACGGGAATCATGGTATCACTACTCGATATCATATTATCACTGCTCGGTGTCACGGTATCAATTCTAGTTCCTATCACAATATCATTAAGTTGGATCTCAGTATCAACCCGTCTGATCATAGTATCACCTCTATCCTCAGTGATTGTCCTCTCGACAAAAATATCACGGGGCTTCTCCAAAGTCTGACCACTCCTCAAAACCGTCACCGCTTTCACATGCTCACGGGTAGAGGAGGAAGAAGCTTGTGGATTTGGCTGTGGCTGTTGAGGTGGTGGTGGTCTTTGGTGGGGTGAGTTGCGATTTTGAAGGACAAATTGTGGTTTCTGTAGATGGGGGTGATATTGCGGAGGGGTTGTTGGTATGAGTGAGGTGGAGGTGGAGCATATTAATAGTTGAGAGGGGCTTGGGGAGGTGGTGGAGCATAGGGATTTGGTGGTGCTTGATATGAAGGTGGAGCATATGAACTTTGAGCATTTCCCATGAAAGTGCCATCATTGTTCATATTTGACATTGGTTGGGATGGGAGTCTTCCTTCCTCTCTCGTAGCAAGTGAAAGAGATATTTGGTCCCATCTTTGCTCAAGACAGTTAATGGACTGCCCATGAGGGGACACATCTTTCTTTACCTCATCCAAACTTCTCAATCTTCCAAGCACTTCATCTTCAAACTTGGAGCTATACCTTGGCCTTGTCTTCCCTTGTCCTTGACAATCTTCATTTTGTTGTTTTCATGCAAAATTAGGATGGTTCCTCCACTTAGGAGTGTAAGTGTTGGACATAGGACCTTGATTGTTTTGGTTGCCAAAAGAGTGCAAAGCATGAACTTCCTCTTCTTTATCTTCAATCTCCATGGTGGATTGACTAAAAGAACCACTAGCTTGGCTCTTCATCATATTCATCATGTCTGCCATCATATTCATCATGTCAAGGTTGGCGACAATTTGGGCTGGAGCTATGGGAGGAGGTGGAGGGACGTAGTTTCGGTTACATTGTTCCCCTTTAGTAGAAACCTGATGGCGATAATTTTTAGCAAGGTGTTCAAACAATGGCCACATCTCCTCAGGTGGCTTCTCCATGAATGTGCCTCCACATGATGAGTCTACATTGTTCTGGCTTAACTCTTCAAGCCCAGTGTAGAAAGATTGGACCAGATGCCACAATGGTACCTCGTGATGGTGGTAGTCGCGAAGGAGCTTCTGGAATCTTTCCCATGCCTTGTGGAAAGGTTCATTTTCCTTTTGGGTGAAGGTGGTGATATATCTTCACATGTGAGTCAGCTTGGCAATTGGAAAGAACTTCTTGAGAAACTCATTTTTGATTGCATGCAACGTCACTGGCTCTGGCTTTGAAATATACCATTCTTTACCCTTTTCCTTTAGAGAGAAAGGGAAGAGAGTCCTCCAGATGGAGTCATCGGTTGCAGCGGGGGTGCAGAAGGTGGAACAAGTCTCAAAGAAGGCATCGATATGATGGTAGGGATTTCATTCTCCATCCCATAGTAGGTAGGGAGGAATTCAAGGAGTGTGGGTGGAATGGAGAATTGTTGGCCCGACATTTGGTCAACAAGGGTGGCAATGAGAGAATTGTAGTTCCCCGGGGTGAAATACTCGTAGAGGGGGCGGTTGGGCTGTGGTGGTTGAGCATTTCCATGGGGTTCATTTTCTGGCATGTCGGCTGCTTGGTGTTGCTTGTGGCGACTTTGGCATCTCCTACCTATCTTGGGGTCGTACAACACCAAGTCAGTACAGGTAGAATGTGTATGGTGCATGCACAGCTGGTACATGCACAATACACCAACAAGCAACAAGAAACCACGTGAGAATGACAGTATGTAAAAGTGAACAAAGAATAAAGAATAGCAATGATGAGGGCAATAGGAAAGGCTAAGCTACACTAGCTATCTAGGCCAAGCACCTCTATCCTTGGAAATGGCGCCAGAAAGCTTGGTGCGTCTGAGCCAGAGGTGCACACACTAACTAATAAAGTTTGATTAGATGCACCCCACATAACTCTAACACACTTGGGATCTTTCAATATTTATAACAAATCCCTAAAAAGACTTAGTCACAATACTAAACAGGTCACACGCAAGCGTACATGGTACTATTATAGTAAAGATAAGAGGCAAATATAGGGGTCGATCCTCAGGGATAGACGGGGCACTAGAGATAAGTTAGCGTTGGAGACGTTCCTAAAGAGGAGACTAGGGTTGAAGGGTTTAAAAGGGACTTTGGTTTGATTACACAATGCAAGCAAGCAAGTAAAGGCAATATGAAAACTAGATTACCAAAAACTAAGCTATCCTAGGAAAGTTAGGTCTAAGAACTAGACTAAGCAAGAAACTAAACAAGAGCAA
Source organism: Alisma plantago-aquatica (assembly GCA_963693085.1). Taxonomy (NCBI): domain Eukaryota; kingdom Viridiplantae; phylum Streptophyta; class Magnoliopsida; order Alismatales; family Alismataceae; genus Alisma; species Alisma plantago-aquatica. Next base: position 1,442,716,237 of record OY856410.1, on the reverse strand, counting down.
TATGATCAAAACTGCTCTAGAAAGACAATGAGAAACTAAGAACCAAACTAAACACTAAAGCAAGCAAGAATCTAAGTTAAACCTAACTAGCAAGACTAGGCAATTAGCTAGAAGAGACAAAGGCAATTAAGCTAAACTAGCATTAACAAGAAAGAAGGCTAAAGTGGGTTTCAAGCAATGGATTGGGTAGGTCGGCCATTTGGGAATGTGATTTGATATTAGTTGGGGGGTCGACATGGCATGCAATTACCACAAATCAATCTAGATTACCAAACCAAACAACAAGGCAAGTGCTATTAGAATGTACCCTATACTACTAGTTGGAGAACTAGGGTTAGGTGTAATTCTAGTAGGACTTATCAACTCTAGGTTTCTAGGATAAGTGGTATTAGGAAAATTGAGAACCAATGGTAAGAATGAGAGTAGAGATGAGGGTTTTTCACCTCATGCTACTAGCCATCTAGCCTTTAGAAAGTCCTAAGAAATTGCACTAATCACACTTACACTAGCTACTTAGATCTCACACTCACTTGTAGAAGGAGGGATATGTATATAAGAACAAAGGGGGCTATCTAGGGATCCACAAATTGGACCTAGGATCCATTCCTAAGATTTTTACACACATTCCAATTCCTCCTAGAAGCTAAGTGTCATCAAACATTACAAAGCAAGCAATTTACATTTAAGAGCAAAAACCACTTGCGAGATAATGGGAAATGATATAGAAGAAAATGCAATCATCATAGAATGAAATTATGTTCATTACAAATTATTCTCCCCCAACATGGTATCAAAGTCATATTTTTACCCCAAATAGCCCACCACTAGGGGCTTAGTTAGACATAATCAAACAAAAGGCAAAAGAAATGAGAAGAAGGGGATAGAACTCCATGGAGCTCGAAGTAGATCCTCTTTCTTCACCTCCTTGCTGCTGTAGGGCGACCTCCTTCCTCCAAGGTGGATGATGGACATGAAAATGGAGGAGGTTATGGTAGAAAACCTAGAAAACTAGGTTTCTATGGTGGAAATGAGGTGAAAATGGTGGGTGGAGAGAATAAATGCAAGGGGAATACAATGAATGCTCAAGAGAGGGTGAATAGGAGTAATGGCAGCTGGGGGAGTGTAACCTTTGTGCTGTGGCCACCTCCTATCTATATATAGGTAGTGTGAAGCACTAGGGTAAGTAGGGGCAAAGTAGAAAAATAGTGGTGAAAATGGGTAGGGTTAGGTGATCACCACGGCCGTGTTGAGGTGCCACAGTCGTGATGGGGGTTTCAAGGCATGGTCGTGGGGGTATGGAATGGTTGAGGTGGGAAGTGAAGTGAAAATGATAAGTATATGTTTTGACCTCGACCGTGACGGGTTCGCCACGGTCGTGTTGGGTAAGGGGTACCACAGCCATGTGGGGTACCACGGTCGTGTTGGAGGAGGAGGCCACAGGCAAGGCAGCTTGGAGGTCATCATGTCTTCAATTTGCCATGGGCGAGGTGGTCTTCAAGGGCCATGGCCATGGAGATAGCCACAATCGTGATCATTCATGTGTAAAATGGACAACTTCCCTATTAATTTTGGGGAACTTTGTACATAATTCACCACAAGCAAGGTGATGGCCACATGCAAGGTGATGGCCACATGCGAGTTGGAGTGTGTTGGCCACGACCATTTTGAGGGCCACAGTCGTGGGGTCTTCAGTGACCACGACCATTTTGAGCTCCACGGTCGTGGTCATTCATGTGTAAATTGAGCACGTTCCCTGTTGATTTTTAAGCTCTTTGTGCATAATTACCACGGCCGTGGTGGATGTACCATGGCCATTTTGGGGCTTTTGGTGATGATCTTTACTTCATCTTCTTCATATAGCCTCCTTTTTCTTTGAATTGCTCTTGTGGATCCAAGGAAAACTCAGGGAAGAAATAGGTCCACTCTTGGGGTGTAAGACCCCATAGACGTCCTTCATCTCTCTCCCATGTATCAATGCTTGCATAAGTGCCCTGAAATACACACAAAAGGAGACATACATGTATTAATCATAAAAGTTCACATTGAGGGGAATAACTTGTACTCTAAACTATTTAGATGTGATTATTATGCACAAAGGCACATGATGAAGCCCTAAAATAGGGTTGCATCACCCTCCCTTTTGGTTAATATTGCAAGATGGTCCAAAACATGTACAATTATAACAAGGATAGTTGAAACAATATTTAAATTGAACCCAACTAAAATGCAATCATGTCACATGATATTAAAACATCTCAAAAGATTAATTTAAGGTTTAAACATCGTATTACACAAGAAAATTAAGACAACATACATACCATATATAGTATACATAAAGACTTTATACACCAAAAAGATCTGCATAACCTTATACATTCGGTCTACCATATAAGCAAAGTCTTTCATATAGAACACTAAGACAATATACATAACTTATATTACATATCAATATTTTGTACACCTAAAAAGTTATACATAACCTTATACATGGTTCACACATGCTACTATACTTTTGTTTACATATAACTTTATACATTGTTCACTCATATTTGATCAAGCTTTCATCATTTACAATATCTAACATCGTCATCATCATTGTGAAATCATAGAGAAGTTATCAGCCACCTCCTCTTTGTATTGAAGTTGATAATATAAGTCTTGCATCATCTTTAATTCCTCAAATGTTTTCTTTAATTCCTCAATTTTTTGTTTAATTTTTCCAATCATTTTGCGCTTTGATATTCTTCAATTTTTCCTTTTCCTTTTAGATTTATCATCATAATTGTCTTGCTATAATATGTCCTTGCCATCAACCTATATTGAAAAAAATGATATAATTAAATTTGTCATCTCAATCAGAATTCTTAAACTCATGATAAATTATTGTTATCTACCTTTCTTTATTTCATCGACGTCAAGAAAATAACCCAAAAAGTTTTAGTTATCTTACGAAGCCTAGGTTTGTTGTGTAGGTGTTGTGTCCTTGGAGATTTTGGTCTGATGGGGTGTAGCGTGCCTGCATCGCCTTTGTGCTCATACTTTGTGGGTGCTTTTATGCTATTGAGTGCTTGTCTATGCATAAGGCTTCGCGTCATTAGGTTGAGTTGTTTATGGTTAAAGTCTTATGTACAAATTTAGATCTTTTTGGTCTCTTATCCTTGATTACCAGCTTGTTGGGATCAAGGTTTTTAGCTTTGCTGTATGGGGTACTTCGTGTCCAAAGTTTTTGGTATTATAGTAACACATTTTTTTGTCCGACCAAAAAAAAAAAGAAATTAGCATCATTACATAAGGTCTAATTTGTGTGAAGCAACATTCATATATTAAACAACCATAATGCCTACATCCATGGCACTCTCCGGTACCCATGTAGTCGAAGCTTTATAAACATGACACCTATCCACCATCCACATGGAACATAGTAGTGTTAAACAATGATTTTCTAGTGCAAATTCATTTTTAATTTGTAAGTGGATTTTCAAAAAATGAAGTTGATTGGCTTAATTTTGTTGCTCCCAACTTGTTTTCTAACGTGTCATATGCACAAAGGCAACAATGATATATAAAAAATGATACTGTCAACAGTCAACGCAGTCCAACAATAAAACCATGATCACATCCCCTTCTCTAAACAATGTCCTTGTGAGTAGAACTGGACGCAGTCAAAAGGTTTATAATTACAACAATTTCGAGAAAGGGGACATAAAAACATCAACAAATACAACACATTTAATATACACATGCAATAAATATGGTATAAACTCTCTCTTGTGCAAGGAACCGAAGGCAATCAAACGTCAGATTTAAGGTAGGAGGATTTAAGGCAGTCAGCAGATTTTTAATTAAAGCAATCTGGAGAACAGGGGCATACAATACGACACATTTAAGGCCTATAGAGGGAAAGAAAATAAATACCTTGTCTTTGTTTGTTCAAAAGCGGACTGTTGATAATTAAGGAAAGACAATGAGTAAGTAGTGCAAGCATTGATCAAATGAGGAGAGAGAACGATGAAGTAGTAAATACCAACATCAATAAATACAACGTATGGTATGAACAATCTGGGCTAAAAAAACACCGGGCCATACATCAGAACATTAATAAAAAATAAAACCTCCCGTGTCAGATCTAAGAGTTGGGATCTCTGCATACTCTTAAATATCATACACCCTATGTACATAGGAGACTCCTCTCTTATCTAAGCGAGAAACACCTCTTAGACTAGAGCTACGCTACACACAGCCACTTCTATACCCGGCCACTCACCCGTGTATCTGTAGTCCACAAAAATGTGGTCCCAGCCGGCTTTTAATACACGCCAATCAACTCCATGCAGCATGCTTTTAATATGAAATAACTTCACGCCAATTAAGTCCATGCAACCGACTTTTATTGTCCAGCAATTAACTCTCTCCACTCCTTTCTCTAGCCCTCATTTTTACTAATTTGTTTTCTCTCTTGTAATTCCTCCTTCCGGCTCTATTTCAACACACCAACATTTGCACGTTAGTACAGTACGTCTGTTCTCCAGTTCTCATCAATCTTTCTACTTTGGTCGTATAATACACCATGTAAAGGTTGCGATGGTCAAAGAGTTGAAGCACAAGTACAGTACTTGACCAACACTGTTTATGAGTATGTCCAAAACAAGTACAGTATTTGCCCAACACTGTTTATGAGTATGTACTCATGATGTATAGTACAGTACATCATGTAAAGGATGTGATGGTCAGAGAGTTGAAGCACAAGTACAGTATTTGCCCAACACAAGTTTACTCATATCAATATTTTTGAATCTCGTATATAGCAGCAAATCTCCTCAAACATCTCCCTCCCTGTTCATTTCTGCCAAGTATAGTACTCATTCTCTTACTCTTAATTTAACTTTATCAAAATGATAGTATAGTACCTACCAAATCATTTCCGTCAAGTACAATACTCACTCCCTCTCCCTATTCATTTACGCCAAGTACATAACTCACTCACAAATCATTTCAGTAAGTACAGTACAATACCTACCAAATCATTTCCGTAAGTACAATACCCCATTATGATTTTTATTTCTGTAAGAAGCAAAAGTACAATACCCAACAAACCATTAATCACTTTTACAAAAGTACAGTACTCAATTATTATTCTCATATCAGTAACAAACCTAATTCGTATGTATTGTATTTGCATCAAAGGGGCGGAACTAGTTCAACATGAACACGTACAGTACTTACTTAGTGTTGGGCGGAAATGGTTCAACATGAACAAATGGTACGTACAGTACTTACTCAGTTCTGGGCAGAAATGAATTGGGAGGGGGATGATTCATTTTTTGTAGTTATATACGAGATTCGAAATAAAATGGAGGAAATCATTAGAGGATATGGTTTTTTCATGTAGAGATAATCATCTCTTGCATGATAGATTCGTTTTTTGTGGAGAGATAATCATCTCTTGCATGGCTTTTGCATGTAGAGACATGCAGAATAAGGTGGATGTAGATATGGCTTTAAATGGAAGTGGGGTGCAACATTTATTCCCGAGGTCCGGGTAGATGGTCGGGTGTGTGGCCGGTTATGTGTAGAATTTTTCTTAGACTATTGGGGCTTTTCATTTGATGCTGAGTCCGGAGAGTATCACAGTGAATGGTATGGGGATGATCTGGAAAGGACAAGAGTAAAGACAAAGTATTTAAAGTACGCATACAACAAATATGGTATGAATCCTCTATTGCAAAAGGAATTGAAGGTAGTCAACTTTCATATTTAAGGCAGGTGGATTTAATAATTAGAGCAATATCGAAAATAGGGTCATGCAATACAGCACAATTAAGTCCTAGAAAGGGAAAGGAAATAATTTCTTGTTTGTTTAAGAGCGAACAGTTGGTAATTAAGGAAAGACGATGAGTAAGTAATGCAAGCATTGATCAAAGAGTAATGCTACCCACACCCGACAGCCCCATCCAGCTGCCCACTCGAATCTCGGGAAAATACACCACCAGCATTTGCAGTCGATTTTGTATTACTACTCATGCAAAATTCATGTAAAATCCATACAAAGCACATGCAAAGTGCAGAGAATGTATTTACCCACCCACATATATTTAATCCCATCACAAGTTACAAAAAACATTCAAATTTGAATTTTCGAATCTTGTATATAACAACAAATCTCCTCAAACATCATTTTCTTGTTCATTTCCGCCAAGTACAGTACTCACTCTCTTATTCTTGATTTAAGTGTATCAAAGTTATAGTACAATATTTACCAAATCATTTCAGTAAGTATAGTACCCCACTATGATTTTTATTTCTGTAAGAAGCAAAAGTATAGTACCTACCAAGTACAATACTTGGTGACTAGTACATTTCCGCCAAGTACAGTACTCACTACTCCTCCCTGTTCATTTTCCGTCAAGTACAATACTCACTTCTTTACTCTTGATTTAAGTTTGTCAAATTTGTAGTACATTACCTATCAAATTATTTCAGTAAGTACAATACCCATTATGATTTTCATTTATGTAAGAAGTAAAAGTACAATATCCAACAAACCATTAATCTCTTATACAATTCAACAATAATGGTGCACATCAGATCAAAAATCAACTATAAAATACATCTATAAGTACGGTACCCACTTGTTAATGGTCTTAAAAGTACAGTGCACACCAGCTCAAGCATCAACTATAAAATTACATCCATAAGTACGGTACCCCACTTGTTAATTTTAACTCAATTACTCAAGCATAACTACAATACCTAGCAAATTTAGTTCATAAGTACAATACCTAGTAATATAAAGGATAAAAGTACAATACTCACGTATTTGTAAAAGAACACAAAGCGAATACGTATTTGGACAGAATAATTAGAGGGAAATCTAAGTTTGAGGGAAAATTCAGGTAGTAGATTTATTTTTGGTAGAGAGATAATCATCTCTTGCATGACTTTTGTATGTAGAGACATGCAGAATCAGGTGGCGCATGGCTTTTGCATTTATGACTTTAAATGATAGTGGGGCGCGACAGTTAGTCCCGAGGGCCGGATAGGTGCCCGGGTGGGGCAGCGGTTATGTCCAGAATTTCTCTTGATCAAATGAGGAGAGAGAACACGTTAAAAATGGAGCTATTAAATGGACAATTGAGAAACTGGATCGTTTTTGAAATGAGGACGTAGCATTGCAGAATTGATTGGTTTAAGAGCATTGCAGAATTGTTTAATAGTCCAACTCAAGCAGAGAAAAATTGTTAGTCCAAGATACATATGCATGCCGCAACGGAAAACATGCATGCAACATGTACATAACATATAAAACAGAAATCATTTAAGGTATGTGAATAGAAGACATTTAAGGCATGTATGCAACACGAAAGAAGAAAGACTTGTCCGTTAATATTCTCTTAGATCAAAACAATATGCAAAAAACATTTACCAAGAAGAAAAGAACATCGTGACCCACAAAGATTGCACAAATTTAGTACTGTGTCTCACCTGCAGAAGTGCAAAGTTGAACTTAGAATTGTGAGTTTGTGTCCCCACACACCAGATACAGAGATTGAGAGGTAAGGTCATCGTGGTGACCCAGATCAGTTATGTTCCTGTGTCGTGAAAAACCACAATTTATCTCGTTCATGTATGCCTAATAGTGTCATTTGTCAAAATTAAGTTAAACATTCAGTACGTGACAAGGATTGATAGTAATGTGATAAGAATTTAAATTTAGGTAGGCCATGGCTTAAAGTAGCCAAACAAGCACCTTGAAAAGTAGGCAAATAACCAGGACACCCGTTTTTATTCATAGGTACAAAGGACAAGAAAATTACAATTGAGTACAAAACTAGGTTGGAGGTTTTATAGTTAAAGCTCCTAGCGCCTATCATGATCCCAAGGATGTATCATTCGTCTGCCAATTTACGTCCTTATGGTTGTGTTCTGATCAGTTGGAGCAACCCACACTTGCACTACAAATGCTCATGTGATGGAATCTTGTGTTCATTTCTCATCCATTTTGTATGAGCGAGGAGGGAATATGAGTTTCACTCATAATTGTACTTGCCGTGAAATCGTCTACACATAATTTGCACATTCCAGATTGTGGTTGCCTTGGAATCCGATGACTATTGACCATGATGGTGTTGTGGCGGCTGTGGTAGTACAGTGACGTAGGACATGACGGTGTGAGGTTTTATTTTATACATTCGTATAATGCAGTGCATAACCTAATTTGTTGGGTTTTGAATTGACAATGAGAAAAACTTGTTGTAAGATACAACCTCGTAAAAAAATTATGCATCACAGGTTGAGAAGAATGTAAGGAGAAAACCTGGGGAAGTGGTTGGTTGATGAATCCGAAATAACGTTTACAATAAAAGAAAAAATCCTCAAAAAAAGGAAAAGAGAGAGAACTCACCGGAATGCATCATTTGACAATTCTGCAACCTCATTGGTTAACAAAATAAGTGTAATTAAATGATAGTTTTATTTAATATATTACTGTCATATATACATAGTTTGTAAATAAAGTTTTAACTATATTTTCATTCAAATTAACAAAAGCATAATATATAAATGATTAATAAATATTTATGAATCAAATATATACATAAACATTATTTTATATGTATTCTGGACTCAACTTGTAACTTAAAACTGGATACATTTAATCCATTTTATACAAAATAAAAGACAAATAAGAAATCATATCGTATTCACTATATCATCTATTTTATATGTAAGACAAAATGTATTCGATTTGAATTTTGAATCTGACTTAATGTAACATTAAAAAATTTTACTATAGGGACAAAATATGAGACCAGAAATGGAACCCCTTTTGTCCTTACATATGCATAACAGTAAAATAAGAGCATCTTTCTATTTTTTTACCTTGTATGTAGGGACAAAAATAGTCATTTTTGATAAGTTTGTGATCTAATTTATGATCTAAGCTTCATCTTCTCTTAGAAAAAAACCTCATTATATTATTGAGAAAAAAAAAACTAGCTTCACCCTCCTCACACACGCACCGGTCCTCGAGCTGAAGCAGCTTTTCCATTTCATGTCGTCGCGCTCGGAGACCGCCTCCCTCCTCAGTGGGTGCGTTGGTTTCCTGTGTCATTTAAATCTGGTTCCCTTCTCTTGATCGCATGTCAGTATGTTTTCTACCCCTTCTCTGCTGTATCCCTATCCACGGTTCGCTGCCTTTCCTGCGATGTCTCCCCCTCTCATTCTCTTGCGGTCGGCCATTAGCAAAGTTTCTAGTGCTCGTTCTAGCGCGTTGTCCTGTAGGCCGCCCTGCGATCTGATGATAATGGCTGTCCGTGCTGCCTGGTTCCCTTGGTTCAAAGGACGGCTGACAATCGGGCCATTGTTTCCGTTTCGGTAGCTGAAGCTTGTTCATTTGCTGTAAGGTCTTCCATTGTTTCTTCACCGCCCATGCCGTTGGTTGACCAGACACTTCTGCTCCTCCGATTTCTCTTGTCTGCCTTGTAACTCGGACGTATACCGCACCTTATTTTGCCGTCATAGAGCAATTGCGAGAGCGACAGGGTCTGCCGTCTCGCTTAGTAGGAAGCCACTGCTCGCTGCGGGTCGAATCCCCCTCTTCTTGTCATTAATTATCATCACTGTCCGCCTCCCTCATGTCTTGTAGGTAGTCTTCTAGTTAGTGGAGTGCACGACTCGACTCGACGTGCACAAAAACTGCTTTTCCCTTTGCTAAACAAATTTCTGATTGTATTGTTTGCCCTGCTTGCGTGAGGATCTCTGGTCCGGATTATGCGTTTTGCCCTCAGCCCATGCCGTTCTCGTGATCGGAGAATTGGGGGGCGGATGATCTCCATGACCTGCCTAGCCTACGTAATTTGTGCTGCGCCTGGCGGATCTCATCCTGAGGCAGGGACTTTCGCCCCTCTCTAAAGCAATGGGGAAGTCCCCTGGGAAGTGGCTCAGGACGATGCTCCTTGGGAGGAAGTCATCCCGGAGACCCCCCTCTCCCAAGGTAACAGTTTTAGAGCTTGGCTTCGGCTGAGAACTACCTTCTCCGAATTTCGTCTCGCTATCTAGGGAGTCATAGAACCCGGGACAAAAAGAAAAATGGCAAACTTATGATCTTAAGTTCCTGTTAACTTGTTAGCTTTGGGAGATCTGGTTACCGCACAATGAAACAAAGAAGCTAAACCCGTGCTTCGCTCTATACTCAAATATGTTTTCATGTCACAAGTAAAAACTGTCTGTTTGATCTGATTCTACTCAATGCTTTTCTAACTAATGTTGAAGCTGCCACTTCATCTCATAATTGATCCCTGCATAGTTCTGATTAGATGTTTTAATTTGTTCAAGAGAGCCACGTGCAATTGGAAGGAAATACCAACACTGCTTGTGGATGCTCTTTCTCAGCCTGAATCACCCAGCCCTGCCCTAACTGCTGGAGCCATCGAGAATGTTGACCTTGAACCAGAATCGCCTTCTTGTCTCCTGGTCAGCAAAGAAGCGTCTTTGCCTGAGATAGGAACTGCAGGGAGAGAAGAACCTACATCTGAACTATCTCCCGTATCAGAAGATCCTGAAATAGAAAATGCAGTAGTTAAGCTGCAGGCTGCATGCAGAGGTTATTTGGTAAGCTACTTGATTGGTTTGGATTTCAATTCCTTGGTTTTTGTGGTAATCTGTTGTCCAATATTGAATTTACATTATAACTTTATAATCAGTTTTGTTGGGAATACCTGCAGGCATGTAGAGCTTTCTCTGCTCTCAAAGGCATCGTAAGATTGCAGGCTGTTGTCCGTGGATACCTGGTCAGAAGACAAGCAGTTGTAACTTTGTATTGTACGCTTGGAATTGTTCAGCTGCAGATGCTAGCTCGTGGGAGAAAATCCCCTTTACCAAAAGAAATGCACATCTTACTAAAACATAAGTTTGTGGTAATTTCTACCTCTTCTGTACATTATCTAGTTTCTCGTTGGTAGCAGTAATTCGACAAATTTACACTGTTTGGCTTTGAATAGTTTGAATACCCCTCCATGCATAGCATTATTTTTTGTTGTATTCACTACATGCATATGCATGAGTTCTTTGTCACTCTGAGGAAAATGCAAAGCCAATTGATTGTAGCAAGACGATTCTTAACAATTCTCCGCCAAAATGTAACTTGATCAGGACTTGCATTGCTGCATGTTGAAATTTAGTCTTGATCAGGATTTTTAGCTGATTTTCTCAAACTTATGTGTCTAGTTCTTCATGGCCAAACCATTCTGATGAGAAGTTTGCAATGATGTAATATGACTGGATCTTATCAGTCCCTGTTTTTTAGTTGCTGCTAAATTTGGTGAAATAGATCACCATTTCTTTAATTTACAATATCAAGTATTGCAAAAAAAAACAATGAGAAGTGCGCACTTGCTGGTTCTACCAAAAAAACTGTTATCTTTTTACCCATACTATTACAATCAGTAGTCAAGCACCATTAACTCATAGCATGTCCTGTAGGCCAAAAGTCACTACAGTTCATTAAATAGCAATAAGAAGTCGAAGAAGAGGAGATTTCCAGCTCAGGCATTCATCTACAAGGTAAACTCTCTTAGATATAAAGTTTGATGATGCCTTTTGCAGCCATAATTAAGTTTGTGAGTAGAAGTAACTCTTCATTACTACATTTTCATGTGTTACTTTCATCATCTGAATTGTTTCTGACCATGTCTACCTTAGTGACTTTTACACCGTAAACTCGCACCAACAGTAGAGTGCAGTTTATATAGACCTATAGAAATGCCCATCCACCTGCAAAGAAAAGAAATACTGCACCCATCTCTAAAAAATTAACTTGGATGAGCTAATTAAGGAAAATATGATGATTGAGAAGTCCTACTAATAATCGTACTGCAGTGCATGTTTTATTAGGCAAACTCTCAATTGTTCTGAAAAGGTATTTATGTTTACGAAATTATTGACGTGCTTATGAATACATCCTCCACCAGCTTCTTTCTACGACACCAATTGCAATGCCTATGAAAATACAAAAGTTTGAAGAAGGCAATTCTGCTTGGAATTGGTTGGAAAGATGGAGTTCCTCCCATGTCTGGGAGCCACTTTCAGGGCCAATGAAACCTAGTGTTCTAAAATCTCATGTCCACCATTCTTCTCGCACTGTTGAAAATCAATCAAGGAGATCAATTGGCAGTGTCCGAAGGCAGTTCCCCTCAAGAGCTGGTTCCCCCTCCACGAGTACATTTTCTGATTCTGACAAGAAACACAACCCAACAAAATTAACTGGCTTGTCAGTCAGTGAGGATCAAGAAAAGCCACAGAGAAAGATGATTCAAGATAACCAAAACATAAGGAAGGTCTCGGCTTTAGCCCCACGAGCTACTGGTCAGGCAGATCAGAAATTTAAACAGCCAATGCATAGTGTTAAAAGACTCTCAAAGCCAGAAGAAGTTGAACTTAAAGATGAAGCTAACAAATTATCAGAAGATTTCAAAGTCCTGACTGGAGAAGATAATGGCGGCTCGGCCGATGGATCAAAGTGTAAGTTAGATGTAAATGCAATGCATCACATCGAGGAAACATCGCCAGATGTTATTGCACTGACAACAGAGTATAAAGCAGCATCTTTAGGAAACGCTTCAAAGTATGAACCAGATATTTTGGTCATAGAACATGTTGAAGAAGTAGGAAATTATGTCAATCTATCAGTCACAGCTGACAATGCCAATTCAGAAAATGGTTCAGAATGTGGGCCATATACTGAAGTAAGAGATACAGCTCAAGAAGCACTAAACTATTCATCAGCCATAGGAGCTCATGCAATTTCTAGGAATTGTTCAAAAAGTCTGCCAGATACTGTATTGTCCATGACCCAAAATAGACCTGGTGGAATAGTCGGCAGTCCCCAAAGAGTCTGCCCATTAAATCAAAGTTCAAGGTCAAAAATTTTAACTGCTGAATTTGAGAAGAAAAAACTTCTGAATAATGTTACTAGCTCATCAATTAGGGGAGCCCAGAAAAGCCCACAGAATAAGCCTAGTACGGATAAAAAGAAATTGTTAAATGTTTCCAATACTAGAACGCAGACAATTTCTCAGGCAGCCCGAGAAACTGAACATCCAAAGCATAGTGTGAGGAAGCTTTCAGGATCTACAAGAAATATCGAAGTTATACATATCATTAAGGAAACAGAAAAAGATGTTGTGTTGGCTACAAAGTCTCATTCAGTTTTGCAAGATAGTTCAATATGTGAACCACATTTAAAAGATACGGATTCTTGCGAAAATACTGAAAATAATGCAATTTCAGTTTCGAACGTCAATGATTCATTGGGAAGTGAAATCCAACGTGAACCTGGTGCGAGATTTGAAGATTCTGGTGGCGCAAAGAGGCAAGATGGCAATATAATTGCTACTGTAAGCAACGCAATTTCAGTCAATGATTCAGAATATGATCCAGGGATCTCGTCTAGTCCACTGTGTTCTTCTAAACAATTTCAAGTAGATGAGTCTCCTGATTGTCATAATCTTGAAGTTGGCACACCACCATTGCAGGGGCTTGTTTTACACGAGAAAGCATCAAGTAAAGCCCAAACGTGCAGAGCAAGTCAAAAGCCTAATACAACAAGGGAATCACAAGTCTCAAAAAAACCTGCAGGTCATGACAGCTCATCATTGCGGAAGCATCCTAATTATACGCCTGCAGCTCATTCTTTCCAGGAAAGAAAGTTGCATGAACCTGATTCAAAACATCCCAGCATTCATAGGTACGGCAACGATGGCTTGACAGGAAATCGTCCACTTCCATCTACTAACAGCGGAAAGCCAACTTTGCACCAGACACAGAGACCTGTTCGCAAGAATGCTACAGGTGGTCTAAAAGGTTAGAAACTCTTATCAACTGAAGTTGCAATGCAAATAGTCACTCTCTTTGAAACCAGTCACTCCTTTTATATGTAGTCTACAGAAAATTGGCATAAGAGTTGCTTATAAGAACACATAGTGATTTGCCAGATATTGATCATAGATATAACAAAGTAATTAGGACCTTCATAGGAACAAACTTCACTAAGTTCAACTAACAGCTGAGTCATCTGAGGAAAACTAGTTTCTATTTGTTGTTCATGTTCTCTTGCATTAACACTATTAACAAAAATATCTTTTGCAGCAGAGAAGCCTGTACAAGCGGAGTGGAAGCGGTAATTATGTATTTATTAGGACAAACAGGTCAAGAAGAACCATACTCAGTGCTCTTTGCCATGGATCCACAATGACTTCTTGGACAAGCTTTCCGCGCACGCCTTCGACTCAGTTTGAAACGTGGTGTAATTGTGTGAACCCTTCTGTGCGTGGCTTCATAAATGCTGTCTGTGTACAGTGACTGCGTTGTGGACGATTTTGGTTGGATTTAAGCATCATGTAATTTGTTCCTTTTTGATGTGTGGAACGACTTCAACATACATCACATGAATGATTCGAAATGTAGGTTGGAGTGCGGATGGATCTGGCTTCGACGTTGTTCATTCTTTTTGTTAGCAACGCCAATGAGGTAACGAGGGAATGCAGGCCATGAGGGTATTGGTTTTCCGTTAGTTGGGGAAATATTAATTCCTCCCGTCTCTGAGCGAGCAAAGAGTAAGTAGGGGATCTCCCGTCCCGGGGGTTGTGATCAGTACGGGCATGCCAAACAATAGCAGAAATAAACATGAAAACCAATATGGATGCATCTCCCGCTCCGTGCCAATCTCTACACGACCCTATCTCTAACTCAACATAGGTAATGACTCTTCATCAAGCAAATTTATATCCCTAACAGTCAATAAGTTAAACTCGTGGGGACCTAAGTTATCAGAGTCTCTCCTCTTGTTCACAGCCTTAGCCAAGTCAGAGGCAAGGCGGTTCTTCACTTCTCTAATATCGTGAACCTCCCCACTACTAGTGATGTGCCAAGCCCATCGAGTGCTCCACTTAATATTTCATTCACCATGGGGTTTCAAAAGTCCCTTGCACAAGATTCATGCTTATCTCCCGTGGAGTGCCACCACATTGATAGTAATTCCTTGAACAACCAAAGGTCACAACAAGACCTAATGGTTACGACCATGGCCTTGGTGGATGAAGTTGCCCCTATGACAACTGCAAACCCAAGTACATTTTTCTTCATTACCCCTGAAATGATAATTGATTGTGGACTCACTCCAACCCAATTTAGAGGTTGGTCTTTGTCTGTTGACGTTCAATTTGAGTTGATGTAATGGTCACTTAACCCATTTAGCTATGATTATACTAAATTAGGGAGCCACGAATGTAGAAACCCATGTAAAAGAAGCATCTTGTGGTGGTTCACATTCTTGTAGTTGGAGAAGAAGACCTCCTTGTGAATCTTGGTCACCATCATCTTCTCCCTAATCCAAGCACATACAAAGCCTTCCATCAACATACTTTTATACCATCTTCTCAACCTACTTCTATACCTTCCCTTTTTCAAAGCTACCAAAAGAGAAGTTTTTGGAGTATGCTTTGAAGAGTTCACTTAGTGACTTAGCATTGCCCCCTTCAATAGCATTACCTTGTGTGTTAACCGATGTTGATTTCCTCAATGGATATTGCATTACCATCTCTGTGTCTCCATGTAATTTAGATGACATGTCCTTTGATTAGGAGATGATTAATAGACTTCTCCTTGGCATCAAAGCAACAATCACAGTCTAAAAGAACAAGGATCTAATTGACACGAAGGTACACATAATGACTCGTCAAGAAAAGGTATACATCCTCCATTACAACAACTTATGCCATGGTCAATTGAAGATAGAGATCTCCACCTAGTCTCATGGAGAATCCACTTAGCCATTCTATATGAAAATAAGCCCTTGACCTTAGGCTTCAGCACAATCTTAGCAAGGTCATGGCGAATATAATGTGAGTTGCACTCTCTTAAATCTTCATCAATCCCTTCTTCTCTATGATTTCTACATTGGAATCCATTCTGAACCACCCCTAGTATAATGTTGGTCAATTTCAACTTGTATCTGGAACCGCATGGGAAAGTAATATTAGAGTAGAATTCACACTCACCATGATATGTTCCCTTCTATTGAAAAATAGTGGGAGTGTTGTGCAAATTTTGCAAAGACATTCATCACTTCTTTTGAATATTGGAATGCACATTTAACCAACCACAAAAGATGTGGTTGGATGAGAATAAATCCCACATCATTATATTATACTCTCATCTAATCATGAGATTCATAGAAATAATTGCCATTGGAATTTGAACACACCTTCAATAGAAGGGCTTGCAGGTAGTGTGTAGAGTGATGTCAACCATGCCTTTTGTGGGCAAGGTGAACTCTTAGTGTCCTATTACCTATGCCTATTACTACCAAACTATCAAAAAAGGAATTGATCTCAATGTTATTGATTATGGCGAGTGGAATAAACTGGAAATGATTATGTTGCTGAAGATCAATTTGAGTATGTGCTTGAAACTATAACTCATTCATTTCATGGATGATTTTTACTTTGTATAAGTATGACATGGGAGTGGTGCACCATACAAGCATAATCCATAAACCATTTCCAAGGTAATTAAGAGACCTATAATTCTCTGAAACATAGAGCACTATCTAGAAGGACACACATCATTTTTGTAAAACAATTAAGAGAAAAGTGTAATCTGTCAAAGTTAAAAACTAGGTGATGCGATGATTTTGAGTTGCATTTAGAGACATATTTTACTTGTGTTTTATGCATTTATTAGTCATTTTGGTGGTTAATATTGCATAATTCATCTACTTTGGTCTATGATCATTCTCTATGTCAAATCTCCCTTATTTCAGTATTTTGAGCATAAATTATCACAAGAATATGTTTTGTTTCGGCTTATGTGGTTTCATATTGAAATTTCAGGAAAAACAAGTATCTGCTGCTGTCGATACCATCGACAGTGGTCGATACCATCGACCGGACCACAGGCAGTCAGCAGCAAGGAGCAGCAAAATCTCGATACTATCGATACGAGAGTCGATGGTATCGAGATACCATCAGGTTGCTTCAGAAAAGAGAGTCGATACTATCGACATAAAAGTTGATACCATCGACGAGTGGAGCTACAACGACGTAAAAGGACAAAACTGACGCCTATGAATGTCGATACCATCGACCAGCGTCGATGGTATCGAGGTGGCATCAGTTGCGACAAAGAAAAGAAAAGAAGACCAACCGATACAGTGCAGGGTCGATACCATCGACTCGCGTCGATGGTATCGACACCGTCAGATACATGTTTGCTTCATATTGATCTAAATTGGACGGTTTTGATATTTTGGCGACCTAACTCGGTGATTATACCTAATGACGGCGGCCAAGAGCAAGCCATCACGTCATTAGCCGCTGCATATGTCCCAAGAAGGTGTGGAGAGAAGAACGAAGCCTAGAAGCACGCCCCAGCCGTTCCGGACGCCGAAGAAGACGATTTCCACCACCAAAAGGCGGGAGAACGCGTATTCTACGCCAAGGAGCGATTGGATCTTCTCCGTTCAGGGGTTCCACTGCTCAATCACGTTTTTCTCCATGTTTCCCTTTTTCTCTACCATGTTTTGCTTTGAGATGAACATGTGGGGCTAATCCCCTTTGTCTTTAGGACCGGGAGTAGCCCGAGAAATCATTCTATGATGATTTTATCATAGTAATTCATCTTTTATCTCTTAAATCCGTGGTATGATTTCGTTTTCTCAATTATATTGTTATGCTTGATCACCATAATAATAACCTAATGCCCTTAATTACTTTGAAAGAAGAATTAATGGTTGAAAAGAAACGAAATTTACATTAATTGATAAATCCCTTGAACAAGGCTGTAACATTATGACCTGGGTTATGTTCTAACCCCAGGAGTTTTTCTTAACAAAGTTGATTATATGCTTGTACTTATCCTGTGAAAAGTAATTAGGGCTCATGAGGAACTTATGTTTCAATTTTGGTCCTGTTTGAACAATGTTAAAGCAATGATTGCTTGTTTTGGACTAAAGTGCAAATTACCCAAGTTGAGGGGTTAACTTGCAAATTGCATATGATAAGATGTTCCTATGATGTTGAGACATCATAAGGATGAATATGATGTAGTAGTATGGTTTCCACAAGCCTGGACACCAAGATAGAGCTTGTTAGACAATGTTTTGGAGTAAAGTGCAATTTACCCAAAATCTAGGGTTCAATATGCAAATTACCACTTCAACAAGGTCCCTAATATTTCTTGGCATCATGTAGAGCAAATAAAATGAGAGGGGTGCTTCATTTGAATTAAGTTGGAGGAGAGAGAATCTTGATATTAAAATAATCAAGATTAATTCCTAATTGAAACCCTAATTCGATTTAGGGAAAAAATGAATAAAAATAATTGAAGGGCTTTTAACCAAAATGTTTTGGGTTGATTTTGAATAAGGATGGACGTTCCTTTGCCAAGATAAGGAACGAAAATATCCTAAGTAGGTGAAATTCCACTCACTATTATTATAAGGAAAAGAAAACCCACTCACATATGGATATTAATATAATAAGCATTAAGGTGCTTAATTTGATTTTCTTTAAATCATGGATAATGGAGAGGAATAAGAGGCAATGAAGATAGCCTCGTCCTTAAGGATTTTGAGGAGAATTTGAGGGGGAAGAGGCGGCACCAATTTTGGAATTAAATGCATTTTAATAATGCATTTTCTCTTTCATTGAATTTTTATAAAAAGGCCTTTTCCTAGCCAAATGAAAGGCTATTTCGACCCCAATTCTTCTCTTAGCTTGGAAACCGACCAAGGAAGCTAGGAAGGACCAGGAGGACGAACCCCAACCTTTGGGTAATCTCTTGACCTTCGTTCTCCTTGATTTCATGGTGGAAATCGAAAATAAATTATGGATTCCTTCTTATTTCGATCTCCTCTTCAACCCTAGCCAACTTTTGCAATCAAAAGCTTGAGGACGAGCCTAGGGGGAGTTGCAAGAGCTTCATCCACCATTAATGGCATGAGCTTGGAGCTTTGGAGCTCAATTGGAGGAGGGTTTTATAACTCAAACCCTTAAACATTGCTATTGCATCAATTCTCTATGCTTTGTTGATTGATTTCTTCAATTTGATACACTCTTGTTTCTTTGCTGCAATTTCCATCAAGAACGGTTGCTGTTCTTGGTTGTTCGAAGGAAGGGGATAATTACATCATCCTAGATGCTTATCCAAAGAAAATTACCAAGAAAAACCGTTTTGATAGCTACTCCAAATCATTTTAATTTGATTGGCTATGCGGTTTCAGCAAACCGTTTAAGGGCAAACGGTGTGAAACCGTTTGGGAGAAAACGGTTTCAAGACCGTTTGAGATGGTTGACAAAGCGTTGACCGTTTGGGAATTTTGTTCCTAATTATGTAGGCTGATAACCCTCCAAAATTTAGGGATTAACTCCAAAGGAATCGAGAGTTGAAGGCCAATCAATTAGGCAATCGGATTGAATTATGTGCTGATTTTCAACCTGATTAACTTGACCTGGTTGAGAAAACGGTTTCAAGACCGTTTGAGTTGGTTGACCAAGCGTTGACCGTTTGGGATTCCTGTTCATAATTATGTTTATTAATAACCCTCCAAATTTGAGGGATTAAATCCAAAGGAATCGTGAGTTGAAGCCAAATCAATTAGGGAAACCTAATTGGATTAAGTGCTGATTTTCAATCTGATTCAATTGAACTTTTTGGGCAAACGGTCTCAAGACCGTTTGAGTGCGTTGACCAAGCGTTGACCATTTGGGATTATTGTTCCTAATGATGTGATCTAATGACTCACCGAATTTTAGGGATTAAATCCCAAGGAATCATGAGTTGAAGGCTATTCAATTAGGCAAACCCTAATTGAAAACAGTGCTGAAATTCCAATGAGTTAAGTTGAGATTTTGGGTTGATTAGCCCAAACGGTTTCAAGACCGTTTGGGGATCACCCAAACGGTCTCAAGACCGTTTGGGGATCACCCCAAGACCGTTTGGAGGTCTGGGGTCAAGTATAGTTGACCAATTGAAGGTCCAAAGGTACTAATCATATTGCAATGTAGTGCTGATCTGTTGATCAACTCGATAGACCAATCCATGATGATTTTTCACTAGAATCCAAAGGTTGGATGGGCCAAACGGTCTCAAGACCGTTTGGAGCTCATCCAAACGGTCTCAAGACCGTTTGGTGGTCACACAAGACCGTTTGGAGGTCTAGGGTTGAGTATGGTTGAGGGTGTATCATTGTGAACCCTGGTTGAGGGTGTATCCTTGTGAAACCCTAGTTGAGGGTGTATCATTGCGATTGTTTATAGGCAACTTTATAATAAAGTTATGCCTTAAACTAAGATAAGTCCATATCATGTGAGATAGCTGGACAATTCTAATGTGTGGACTATGCATTATATGCTAAGGGTGAGTATTCTGTGATGGAATGTATTAAAAGGGGAAATACCTTAATACAAGATAAAGTTGGTTAACTCAAGAGGGTCTGAATTAATGAGAAATGGGAAACCCTAACCCTGGTAAGGGAATAGTGGTGTTACCCTTGAATAATGATGTTATATATTGTTTTGCATGGTGCTGATATGAAATTGATGTATTATCATCTGTACTAACCATGCAGGTATGATGTGATGATGAACATAGCCAGGTATGAGCTATGACATTTTATGTATTGACATTGTTTATTGGGCCTTATGTGCCATGCTATACCTTATTGCCTAGTATGAGGTAATAAGAGAAGTAATGGGCCTTAAGTGCCATGAGAAGATGTTTATGTAGTCTAGGGTTGAGTATGGTTGAGGGTGTATCATTGTGAACCCTGGTTGAGGGTGTATCCTTGTGAAACCCTAGTTGAGGGTGTATCATTGCGATTGTTTATAGGCAACTTTATAATAAAGTTATGCCTTAAACTAAGATAAGTCCATATCATGTGAGATAGCTGGACAATTCTAATGTGTGGCCTATGCATTATGTGCTAAGGGTGAGTATTATGTGATGGAATGTATTAAAAGGGGAAATACCTTAATACAAGATAAAGTTGGTTAACTCAAGAGGGTCTGAATTAATGAGAAATGGGAAACCCTAACCCTGGTAAGGGAATAGTGGTGTTACCCTTGAATAATGATGTTATATATTGTTTTGCATGGTGCTGATATGAAATTGATGTATTATCATATGTACTAACATGCAGGTATGATGTGATGATGTACATAGCCAGGTATGAGCTATGACATTTTATGTATTGACATTGTTTATTGGGCCTTATGTGCCATGCTATACCTTATTGCCTAGTATGAGGTAATAAGAGAAGTAATGGGCCTTAAGTGCCATGAGAAGATGTTTATGTAATAAGCATCATATTTACCTTGGTCAGGTGACCTGAAGGTGATAATTACCTGAAAAAGTGGTAATAATGCTCAATGATGAGCTAAGGGTTTGAATACCCAGAACCATATGATTATGGCATTGAGTTGCAAAGGAATGAAAATTCCCAGTATTGAAATGAGGGACTGAGATCCCCATGTCTTATAAAGACTGAGAAGTGATTAATGTAAATAGTACATGTTTTCTTTATAGCATTTGTCTTATTAAGTTATGTTTGGAAACTTGGCTGATGCTAAAAGAATATGATAATGTACTTAATTAATCAAGTGATACCATATAATGTAGTTGCCCTAATCACATATCCATCAGCGTCAGAATTAGCTGAATGGTGAAACGAGTTTACTCGGAACGCATATTTTTGAATATATGGGGGTAATTGGGCAATTATATCCTTATGCCCCATAGGCATTGCTACGGGCTATGTCCTATGAACGAGATTGGTTACGGACCATACCCCAATAAGAGCATGGCTACGGGCCATGACTCCACAAAATAATACCGGGTATTGGCTACGTGCCATATCTTGAAGAGAGTATATGATATGGGCTATAACTCTAATAGCGATGTTGCCAATATACCCTGGAAAGCTATCTAGCAGAGACACAAGATGTCCTGCATGTTATCTCGTACTGACCGAGATAGTTGAGGTCATGGGAATCCGGCTCTTCCATTGACCTATGTGTGGTACCGATGCTTTACGTAACCGTGGTCGGTTGGAGTATGAGCGGTATACCTCATCTCCTCAGGGCATAAGTATGATTGTAAAATGTAATCAGCCGTGTAGCATATTTGCTTAGGGTTGAATTGCGAGAATCAATGGTTGATGATACATGGTATATTATATCATAGTTGGATAAATGATATACATGTTCTTCATATTCCTTATTAAATGAATGACTTGCTGCTTAATCAAGTTATAATTGAAATGATTGCCTAGAGAATACTGCTCTGCATATCTTATTCAATGATTTACCTGCTGTTGAGTAAATATAATTCTACTGCTCAGTGTTATTCTATTATCGACAATAACAATGTTTCTGGTGGAGAGTTATATCTCTCGCTGGGACAATTTTTATAATTGTCTCACCCCCGTGGGATTAAATTTTTAGGTAATCGCCGAAGAAGAGGAAGAAACCTTTCAGTGGGTGAGCAACAGCAGCAGCAGTCATAGGGACAGCAGTGATCCAACAGGTGGAGACATTGGCTATCTGGTTTTGTGTAGATAGTCCTATGAGTCGTCTCTGTACTCTCGGGTCCTAGGAGTAATGTTTTGATGGATCGATCGGAGATTTTGGCTTTAAGCCTCGAGGGTTTTATACTACCTGTGTACAGATAAGACAGAGTAGTTGATGTTTGTATTCCTCGAGAAGTAATAGTACATGAGATGTATATATGAACCAGGATGTAAGGTTTTACTTTGGTTCTGAATGAAAGAGTTTTCCTGTGAATGGATCTCTTTGCAAATGGTTTTAATTTTCACTGATTTTTGCTAATCCGCTGCAACTGATTTGCTTCCGCATGTTTTATTATTGCTGACGACACTTGTTATCTTAAATGATGGAGGGTGTCGTGACAAAGGCGGTGTAAGGTTAATGGTGGATACCGAGAGATTGACTCTAATGCACCTAGTTTAGGGTATAGGTTGCTACGACGGTGGAACCGACCTAGACATAGGTAGTGAATTGTACCACGACAGTGGGCAATTCTGATATCAGGCCACTACTCGGATAGAGAGATAAATCTGAGTGACTAAATAAAAATTCATACAATGAAAACCCGTGGTGAAACCGCAATCCTAAATATTCCCACTTGAATTGATTAAACTAAACATTTAATCGATTGCTTTGTTTTGTTTTATTTTATTTTCTTTTAATTTTACAACAACCTCCAACTTTTTAATCGGTTTAGCTGATTGCGAGTAGTTAGTAGTAGTCTCTGATAATTCACGTGTCCCTGAGTTTGACTTGGGCCTCACAAAGGCCTATATTACATTGACGCATACACTTGCGTTTCTACGCACGTAAAAACCGTGTCAAGTTTTTGGCGCCGTTGCCGGGGACACGGCAGTTGTCGACACTACGAGTGCTGCAAGCGACCACTCTAGGCCACTTTTTTATTTTTTTTTTATTTTTTTGAAATCATTTCCAAAAATTTATATCTTATCTTCGCATCTTGTAGTTGTCTAGCATGGTACTGAACTTAAATTTTCACTTTGCAGGTACTGTGCATGGTGCAGACGCATAGCACTGACTACACGCAACAAGCACCAGAGGTTCTAAGGCAGGGACCAGAAGACGAGGATGATTTCAATCAAGACCATCTGGAAGAAATAGACTCAGAATCTGAACAGGAAGAGATGGCAGATCCACAGACAATATGGGAGAAGATCAAGGCTTCATCTTCATCTGCTTCAAAAGGGCCGATCAAGAAGCAGGCGATCAATATTCCGACATACAAGATTGACCCTACGTTAATTAATTTGGTCAAGTCAAACACATTCCATGGGATCAAGAACGAAGACCCAATCACGCATATAAGCCAATTTGTGGAAAATTGTGACATGATAAAAATTAACAGATTTCCATAAGAGACACTTTACTTGAAGTTGTTCCCGAGTTCTCTGGAAGGAACTACACGTGAGTGGTTGCACAATCTGGATGATGAATATGTGGAATCCTGGAACCACATGGTAGAGGTTTTCTTTGAAAGGTTCTTCCCGCCCGAGAAGACCAATGACATGATCAGGAAGATCCACAAATTCACTCAGAAGGCAGGAGAGACCTACTCTGAGACCTGGGAAAGGTTTCAGATCATGCTTAGGCGGTGCCCGCATCACATGCTTGATAAGGAGACACATGTCAAGATCTTCTATTTTTCTCTCTCCGAGCATGATAGAAGTAACCTCGATTCAGCAGGCTCAGGATTCTTCTTGAACAACACAGACACGAGGTGTTGGGAAATCCTTAAGAACATGGCCAACAAGCAATCTTGGGGCGACAGGGACGCCATTGAGCACGTTCAAGTAGCAGGGGAGTCTAAAGCAATCAAGGATCTGAATGAGAAGATGGACCTTCTCGCGAAGAAACTGCTTACAAAGGAAGATACTAAGTCTGAGGATGAGGCACAAGTCAAATTCATGAAGCAGCAAGGTTACAGAAATAATGATTACTCATGGAGGAGAGACAAGAAGTTTTCTTGGAAGGATCCAAACAACTTTTTGCAGGACCCAAATGCAAAACCCCAGCCAGTTGCGGAGGACAAGAGCACGGAGTTGCTCAACCAAGTGATAAAGCAAAATCAAGAATTAATGGCTACTTTTGGCCAGCAGATAAAGCAACAGGGGGAATTTATGAACCAGTTCGGGCAGACATTGCAGAGCCATGGGGCTTAGATGAGGATAATAGAGACATCCATGGCGTAAATGGAAGCAGAGATAGCCAATCTGAAGAAGCCGGCGCATCAAGGTTTTCCCGGTAACACTAATATTCTAGGAGAAAACCAACAGGCGAAGGCCATCTTGCTAAGGAGTGGCAAGAAGCTTTTAAACCCCAGAGCCGATGAACCAAGCAAACCCCAAGCAGAAATTGAAGGTGAGGCCACTGAGGAGTTGCCCACACCGGTCACAGAACCAGTTGCGGATATAGCAGTGGATGCTACTGAAGATCCTATTGCAGATGAGGAGGAGACGCAGAAAAGGACACCTTATGTGCCACCACATCAAAGGGCACAGGCTGTCCCGGTCCCATATCCGAACAGTGCAAAGGCAAGGAAAGTGGATGCCCAGTTTAAAAAGTTTCTAGACAGTTTCAGAAAGCTTTCAGTCAACCTCCCATTATTGGAAGCAATTGAGCAAATCCCTTCTTACGATAAATTTCTGAAAGACATCATTACCAAGAAGAGGAAAATCCCATACACGGAGGTTGTAGTGCTTAAGGAGCAGGTGAGTGCCTTCATCATGGGCACATTGCCACCAAAGAGGCATGATGCGAGCTTCTTCAACATCTCATGTTACATTGGGAAAGTGAAGTTTGGTGAAGCGCTATGTGACTCTGGGGCGAGCATAAACTTGATGCCCCTCTCTACATTCAAGAAGTTGGGATTAAAAGAGTCACGACTGAGCAACATGACAATCCAATTGGCGGACAATTATGTGGTGAAGCCATACAGTATTTGTGAAGACGTGCTAGTGAAAGTAGATCGATTTGTTTTTCCAGTAGATTTTGTCATCATGGAGATGCAAGATGAACAAGGCAATGAGTTACTACTCGGACGACCCTTCCAAGCTACAACTGACATGATACTTGAGATGGGGAGAGGTCGTTTGACCTTGGGTATAGCTGATGATCGCTTCGAGATGGTCATGCCTTCCAACACTATGTCACTTAAAGCCAAGGAGCAGTGCCACATGATAAAGCATTTTGATCACAATTTCTCACTTTGTCTAGGGAAGCCATTTTTAGATATGGCTCATGTGATGACCAAGGTGGAAAAAGGGACATTAGCTGTGGACATCATGGAGCAGACCAAGGTGGTATCCCTTAGCAAGGATGTAGGTTTTCCGAATGATGAGGAGGACTGTCACATCCTAATTTTTAGAACCTACGAAGTACATGATTAAGTCATTGATGAAACTAGATATAAAATGTATTTATGTTTATATTAAAGTTCCATCCAATTTTATCGAGTATTTGTATGAATAAGAAAAAGAGATGATACATGAAGGCATATCGATATTTTCATAAATAAGAGTGCTTAAAAAAATTCTTAAGTGAAATTTCACTAGTAATAATTGTTTATAGTGTGAGATCAGACTTCTATTTTGGATTTGGTATCATTCGAGGCCATATGTACGTTAGAAGAAAATACAAGGAAAATGCTATTAGTTGGGTCTTAGTTTTGTACCCGATCAATTTAAGATCATGATCCAAATTCTCCTTTATAATCGTATGTATGAATGAATTTTCAAGAGCTCTTATGATAAGTAACCACTCGTTAAGAAAGTAAATCATCAGTCCCACATTCGTATGGAATTTGAATTATAAGTCTCGTTTCCAGGCTTATTTGAATTAAAAATATTCTACTTCACAACTCGGGCAAGATAATTTGCATGGGGTTTCTTAAATACAATTAAGGATGATGGAAAGATATTTGCGTGTAGTTGGGAGTCTCGTCGCTTGTATACATGCGAAGGATAGCCTTTGCAAGAAGAGAAGATAAATTTAATAATCCCAACACCTTTAGGATATTGGTTTTATCTCCATATTCCGTTAGGATTATCATAACGGAAAGGTCTAGATATCGGAAGTAGATGAGGTGATGGATTATAAAGGATTCCGTATTACTTCAGAGCCTCGAAGAACTAGAGCACTAGGCCATAGCCGTGTGATATCTTTGACTTCCCTATACAAAAACCAATAACCAATGCGATCGGAAGTGCTCGTTGGGAAGTAGGCGAAAGGCAAAGTTTGCCGGCTGAAGGACGTGACCTGCATGCCAGCCGGGGAAGCTGAAGTGTTGACTGGTGCGAACTGGTGCAAGGACCTGGAGCATCCTAGTTATTCGGGAAGTCCAGTATGTATATATCAGACAACACCGAAGGCACCTCTTTGTGCCAACACAGTTGCTAGATGCGGTAGGGGGAGGCTGCAGTGAGGCTAGCAGTCATCCTCCGAGCAACGTGTGGCGCCTAGGCACGAGATTGATCGTTGAAGGTCTCAGGGGGCGGTCTACCATGTTCGTGTCGTGGAAGCAGCAGGGGAGGCGGCACTACAGCCAGCCGTGTGGGCGAGATCCCGTTTGGGTTATGCCTGGGTTCCCTAGTTGTGTATACCTCATCGTCAAGGAAAGGATCAGCACCGGATCGTCCCATTCTTGTTGCCGGACTGGTCTTGGGTGTTCGTTTTCACTGGAGGGGCGGCGGGGGAGTCGGCGCCCTGTTTCACGGCAAAATAGGGGCACGCGATCCCTGGTCTGCACCGCTGCGTGTGAAGGAGAGAGAGAGCTCCGGGTCCCTCCTTGCTGGGCCACCAGCCTGAGGCCCAATTAGGTTGAAACGAATAAGAAAAACAAGGTAATAAGCATGATTCAAGTTTGATTTGTTATATATTTTGGGGATTTGTAGCATTTGATCTGGTTGTCGGAATAGGGTGTTTAAGGGCTCGTTGGAAAGCTCGATATATGAAGAACATCTTGAAGGAGGTTCCAGACTCTTAAATAATTTAGATAAGGTAATTTAATTTGAGGAAAAGTTAGATAGGTTGAGCATGCACATATTTGTTTATACCTTGTTAAATTGATGTCGTAGGTGTGAGCCTCATCACGGAACTTCAAGGAAGTGTTACACCATGACTTCTAAAGGATTCAGACCTGACTGGAGGATCCAAAATGAAGATGTTATTCTCTCTGACATAGGTAAGTGGTCCATGCACATGAGTACTCATAGTTTATGTTCAATATGTTTACATGTCTCCTAATAAGAGTTTCATGATCTATGTGATTTAATGTTCTAAGACTCCAATGTTAAGATTTGCAAACAATATTATTCTCATATTTCTATCCTTATGCAAGTTTAGATATCCAAAGTCTAAAATAGAGATATGTCACCCAAAATAGGTGTGACTCATGGACCAAGTCCATGAGGAAGTTAAAGAATCATGTTCTTATAAGATTTCTTAGAAATGTTTTAAATTAATAAATAAAATTATAAGATAAGACATCCAAGTGATGTTTCCTTACTTAGTTGGTGTTTGGGGACAACTGTGTATTGAGAATTTAAGTACACATATGTGATTAGGATTTCTCATATTTGTAGGCATAACTATGTATTAAGATCTCAAGTAGAAACATGTCATTGAGATTTTATATATATGTAGAGATCTACGCACTAGATTCCTTAGAATGAATAAGATATAGAAATCAAGTACAATGTAAGAATATGAATTTGAAAATATTAAGACATGGTCTACTTTTAGAAATAAAGGTACTTTTGGGATCACAATGTATTGTAAGAATGAGTTTATGATGGCATTATAAGATAATGACACATTAAGTTATGATTAGGTTGCAATACGATATTTTATCAGATTTCTATTTTGATATTTAAGGTTTAACATGTAAGTTCATATGCAAAGTTTTAGGGTAACATCATATTTTATAAGAAGGATTGAACCATCTTGTCAGAATTGATATTTTTTAGATATGTTGTACTTATGATACTTTCATAAGATTGACTTAAGATACTTTGTATACTTAGTATTTCTATATTCAGTGTAGATCCTTTTCCTAAGCTTTTATACCAATTGGTCATATTCAATATCAAGAAAGTCATCTCTATTAAATTAGAGTTCCAGATTTAGATTTATCCAGATAATAAGCACATTAGATTTAGATTCAGACTTAGACTACTCACTATGTGAGTAGCCAAATTTTTAATAAAGATACATGATAAGGGTTTAAGACCCATTCTCAATTATGAAGTAATTGAGGTCCATATTCACATTTAGTTCTAGATTAAGTTTAATACTTAAGAATAAAAGATTCAGATTCAGATTCAGATTTAGAATTCAATATATGCTCAGAACTCAGTAACCAATCTCAAATAAGTTCAATTATCAGTTTAATATAAGATAAGTTCAGATTCAGTATTCAGTAAAGCTATAAGTATTCAACTTCAATTCAGATTAAGAAGTAAGTAAGTAAGTTTAGACTTAAGATAATTAAGTTGAAACCTTCACATAAGACATTATATGATAAGTCCTCATTCAGTAGTCCCGGGACGATTCAGGGGCATCTTTTGCCAATTCATAGGAGTGTTTACTCCAATTCAGAGGTGTTGTGGCACCAATTCAGGGCGTAGCCACGCTAATTTAGAGACACCTCGGTGTCATTCAGGGCATGTAGTGCCATTTCATGGTACCTTGGTACTAATTCAGGGTGTAGATACACCAATTCAGGAGGACTTATTGTATAATGGTGGCCACAAATAGATAAAAATCGTAAGTAAAAGATACTTTAGATTAGAGTATGTCTGTAATCTCATCCGTGAGTGTGATGAGAGGAATTCAGATGAGATAAGTATGACCAAAACACTTTGGTGTAGGTCATGAGACCCATGGTATATGTCTCCAGAAAAGATAGAGTAGAAAGATAAGAGTTAAAGAAGTCAAGAGATATTATATTTTCAAATTTTAATCAGCATTTGCTATCAATTTTATAATGCCCAAGAATATAGTGTAACATTGTTCGTTCTTCAGTAATGTGCATTTTAGAATACTCATGCCACTTACTCTAACGACTGTTATGTTTCCCAATGCATGGCTGGGGACGTGATGTCCGCAGGTTTTGGAGCGACTGAGGATTAAAGGAACAAGTAAAGGTCTAGGAGATTTCCAAGCTTGCCTAGTGGGGTGCCATCTACCGAGACGGTCCAGAGTTTAGACATCTCTTTTTATGCATAATCTTGTTACCAGAGTATATTAGATGAGTTGTAGTTTTTCTTTTATCAAGGACTATGTATGAATCAGTTTTACTCAATGCAAAGTGTTTCATTTGCTTTTATTGCAATGATTATCATGTTTGTGACACTCCCAGATGAAGGAAAAAAAAATAGCTTCCGCTCATGTGTTATAGAAATTGGGGTGTTACAAGGACATTCCTCCCTCTACTGAAGATGAGACTATAGCAAATTTGGTTTTTGACACACATCTAGAATTACCACTTGAAGCATGCTTAGTCAATATCACACATGATTGGATGAGAAGCAAGTCACTGTAGGAGTGTGCCAAGATGCTTCAGATGTTGTCGTGCTTCTATGCAAGGTACTATGAAGACTTAGGCAAACTCCCACCACCGTTTCAATCATCTTTAATCAGCCCGCCAGAATTGGAGTTGAAGCCGTTGCCACCGCACCTGAAGTACACATTTCTGGCCGAGGAAGAAAAGCTGCATGTGATTATATCGTCTTATCTGAGTGTCGAGGAGGAGGACCAGCTGCTTATTGTGTTGAAGAACCACCGAGGAGCATTCAGGTGCTCGGTTGCAGACATCAAGGGGATCTCCCCTACTTTGCGCCAGCACAAGATTCGGCTCGAGGAGGGAGCCAAGCCGGTGATTTAGCCGCAACGTCGACTAAATCTGAGGATGATGGAGGTTGTTAAGAAGGAGGTGATTAAGCTCCTTTCTACAGGTATCATCTATGTTATTTCTGACTCGACGTGGGTGAGTCCTACACAGGTAGTCCCTAAAAAGGGGGAATCACTGTTACCCATAATCTTCTAAATGAACCTGTCACCACCCGCTTGGTAACCGGGTGGCGTGTTTGCATAGATTACCGTCGATTGAATGCCGCTATGCTAAAGGATCACTTTCCTCTTCCGTTTGTTGATCACATTTTAGAGCGCTTAGCTGGCCGATCACATTTTTGTTTTCTGGATGGTTATTCGGGGTACAATCAGATTTCGATTGATCCTAAGGACCAAGAGAAGTCCACCTTCACTTGTCCTTATGGAACGTTTGCGTACCTCTGTATGCCTTTTGGGTTATGTAATGCACCAACGACCTTTCATCGTTGTATGCTCGCCATTTTTTCTGATATGGTAGAACGCTGTCTAGAGGTTTTTATGGATGATTTCTCTGTTTATGGTGCATCCTTTGGCGAGTGTCTTTACAATCTGGATAAGGTGCTACAACGTTGTGATGACACACATTTGGTCCTCAATTGGGAGAAATGCCACATGATGGTGAGCGAAGGAATAGTGCTAGGACATAAAGTGTCTAACAAAGGTTTGGAGGTAGACCCGGTGAAAATTGAAGTGATTTCCAAGTTGCCCCCACCAAATTCGGTAAAAGGGGTACAGAGTTTCTTAGGTCACGCCGATTTCTATCGTCATTTTATAAAAGATTTTTCTAAAATCCCCAAACCTTTATCTGAGCTTTTAGAAAAAGATGCTATTTTTGACTTTGATGAAAAATGTCTACATGCGTTCAACGTGCTTAAGGAAAAATTGATTTCCGCACCGGTTGTGCAAACACCGGATTGGACCAAGCCGTTTGAACTAATGTGTGATGCATCTGATTTTGCAGTTGGGGTTGTGTTGGGACAACAGGTGGACAATAAACCCGCTGTGATTTTTTATGCATCTAAAACTTTGAATGATGCCCAACTCAATTACATGACTACCGAGAAAGAATTGCTTGCCGTTGTTTTTGCTTTTGAAAAATTTCGGCAATATCTAGTTGGATCGAAAGTCGTGGTATGGACGGACCACGCCGCCATTAAGTATTTGATGGAGAAAAAGGATGCCAAACCTAGATTGATTAGGTGGATCTTGCTTTTACAGGAATTTGATATCGAAATCAAAGACAAGGCGGAGATTGAAAATGTGGTCCCAGACCATTTGTCTAGGTTAGAGAGGGTAGATGAAAAGGATTTACACATACCCATTGTCGAGACATTTCCGGACGAACAACTTTTGAAAGTGAAATCAAAAGACCCGTGGTTTTCTTATATTGTGAACTATCTTCCTTGAAAAATCATCCCAGATGATTGGACGTACCAAGAGAAGAAGAAATTTTTCCATTCTTTACGTTATTATTTCTAGGATGACCCTATTCTCTTGAAGCAATGCATGGATGGTGTTTTACGCAGGTGTGTGCCAGAGGAGGAATAAGAAAGTGTTCTTAGTCATTGTCACACACTACCGATGGGCGGCCACCATGCAAGCTCTCTCACTGCAGCCAAAGTACTGGAAAGTGGCCTATACTGGCCTACCTTGTTTAGGGATGCTTATGAGTTTGTGCGTCAATGTGATTCCTGCCAAAGGGCGGGCAACATATCAAAAAGACAAGAGATGCCCCTTAATGTATTCCAGGAGGTTGAGGTATTTGACTTATGGGGCATAGATTTTATGGGACCCTTTGTGTCCTCAAATTCTAATTTGTACATTCTTTTGGCTGTTGATTATGTGTCGAAGTGGGTAGAGGCAATACCCACAAGGACTAATGATTCTGTTGTAGTGTGCAAGTTTGTTAAGGAATATATTTTCTGTAGGTTCGGTGTGCCCAGAATGATCATTAGTGATGGGGGTACACACTTCCAGAATCAAAAGTTTGCGACACTGTTGAGAAAGTATGGGGTCAAACATAACATTGGTACCCTGTACCACCCGCAAACTCAAGGACAAGTGGAGGTCTCCAATAGGGAGATTAAGAAGATATTGGAGCGTACTGTGGATTCCATAAGGAAGAATTGGAATACCCTACTACCGGATGCATTGTGGGCATACAGGATGGCGTTCAAGACACCTATAGGCACTACGCCTTTTAGGTTGGCTTATGGTCGGGCATGTCACTTACCGGTGGAACTGGAGCAAAAAGCGCATTGGGCACTGAGGAAGCTAAATCTGAGTTATGATGAAGCGGGAAAGAAGAGGTTACTTGAACTCAATGAACTTGACGAGCTACGAATGAATGCATATGAAAGCTCACGGATCTACAAGGAGTGCACAAATTTGATTCACGATTGCCATATTCAAATGCGCATTTTCAAGAAAGGATACTGTGTCCTATTGTTCAACTCCAGGCTGAAGATGCATCCCGGGAAGTTGAAATCCCGATGGAGTGGACCATTCACAGTAGAGGAGGTCAAACCACATGGCGCGATCCTGGTGTGTGATGGCGAGACCACATTCCTGGTCAATGGATAAAGGTTGAAATTATATTTTGGTGAAGATTACACAAGAAAAGTGAATGAGGTCAAACTCATTGCACTTACAGATGCATGAGAAGCTTCATGTCGTCTATCCTAAGACGTTAAATAAGGGCACTTGTTGGGAGGCAACCCAACCATCGGTACATTAGTTTAGTTTCTTTCACATTCGTAGTTTGATTTGTTTTGACTTTGTTTTTAGTGTAAAAAAGATACCATGATCGTTTGATCATTGTGCAGGACTGAGGCAGAGTCGATACCATCGACCCTTGTGTCGATGGTATCGACCGGGGTACAGGTTGGCGACTGTAGAAATCACAATGCGTCGATACGATCGACGCCTCGTCGATGGTATCGACATACCAACAGGCTGATAGCAAGCAGAGGTTGATAGTATCGACATGGGTGTCGATACTCACGAGATCTCTGGAGATATTCAGAAGAAATCGTCTCAGTAAAGTCGATACCATCGACGGGACTGTCGATGGTATCGATCCAGTTTCAAAAAGAAGGTGGTGGCCATGCCTCGTGAGGGTGTTGCCCTAAACGGAGGTCGATACTATCGACTTGCGTCGATAGTATCGACGCGCCACGTCACCGATCCGCGAGAGGAGATGAACGGCGATCGCTGCAACCAGAAAGTCGATCCGGGGGACGGGTCGATACCATCGACATCTGTCGATAGTATCGACACGTCAGCGATCCAGGCCCCACAAATCCAGCCATCGACGACCGTCGATACCAGCGGCAGTACGGATTGTGCTACCTGTGTCGATACCATCGAACCGCATCGATGGTATCGAGGGGCATACAGCAGCGCCGCCCACGGCTATATATGAGAAGGATTGTCGTCATATGACATCACAACTCCAGAGCAATTCTTCTCCACCTGTGCCGAGCGTATTCCAGAGCGATCCGAGCCCGGCAACGAGCATCCATGAGCACATTCTTCATCGAGCGGAGATTTCCTTCTCCGATCTTCATCGAGCTCTTTCTCTACTTCTCCTTCTTCCACAACCATGGTGCATGTTGCCGGTGCATCTTCTTCACACGCCAACCCAATGGATATTTCCAGAGTTTGTGCCTCCACCGACTGCATCGATCCCACGC
Source organism: Alisma plantago-aquatica (assembly GCA_963693085.1). Lineage (NCBI taxonomy): Eukaryota > Viridiplantae > Streptophyta > Magnoliopsida > Alismatales > Alismataceae > Alisma > Alisma plantago-aquatica. Next base: position 1,442,682,036 of record OY856410.1, on the reverse strand, counting down.
CCGCGGATTGTCCATCCGTCCGCGGAGGTCAAGAAGATCTACGAGGAGATCATGAAGAGGAAAATCGAGCCGACCCGCTATGTTGATCGGGAGGTGATCCGCAACTTGGGGTTCAACGCTAATCTCTCCTACGTCTTGAAAGGGCAGGCGAGACACACGAGAAGGACGCCCGATGAGATGGAATACCATGTTGATGGCCAGCCGTTCTTCGGTGATTGGACGACATACAAGGAGTTGGTGGGTGAATTCATGGCATCGTTGGACGTCTGCGTCGTGCCCAATGACGTCGTCGCTACGGATTGTGAGTGGATCAAGGGTCGTGTTTCTTTTCGGCTGTACGATAATGACTACACTCTCACCCTCTGTCAGTTCAACTCCATCTACAACTGGAACCATGGGTGAAATGACTATCAGTAGCCAGATAACCGGACTGACTATGACGCCATCTTCGCCGAGCTTGTGACGGTGCCGCCGGGCAAATCTGTGAGCTACCAAAACGTAGCGGTAGCAGACTTCGAGCATCCGTTCGTGCAGATTCTTCATCGGATGCTGTGTTCTACCCTATTTGCTAGGGGTGATCTATCTCTTAGCAAATTCCAGGAGACGAACTTGTTTTTCTTGCATAAACTACTGAAGCGCCAAGAGTACAACTGGGGAGCATTCTTTCTGCAGTGAGTGTTGGCTATAAAGCGGAGTACGCAGAAGGTGCCAATTCACTTTGGAGGGCTCATTACACCGCTGACCTCTTACCTTGGGTTGAATTTCCAGCAGCTCACTCCTCTCTCCAGCAGAATCAAGGTTAATTTGTAGCATCTTCACCGATCCAATCTTATCTTGCTTCGGGGTGGTTTACCCTATGCTCATTGCCATGTAAACCACACATATCAAGAATTCTCACTTCCCGATCCTGTCTTCCATATCGAGGGTGCTCAACATTTCCGATGGCCAATCATAGCCATTGCTGACTCCGATGAAGACGACGGCAACAACAACGACAACAATAATGACGACAAGGCTGAAGAGGAAGAGGAGGCCTACACTCCTCTTCAGGCACGAGTGGCACCTAGGAAGCGTCCTCGCATGCATCCGGGTGCGTCTTCATCTTCGCAGCCTCCGCCACCACCACCGCCCTTGCAGCCAAGCGAGGATGTCTATTCCATGCAAGGAATGTATGCCATGCTGCAGGATATACAACAAACACAGCAACACCATACAGCAGTGTACACCGATGTTCAGGAGACGACAAACCGGTTACTTGACAATCAGAGGGCTATCTTCGAAAATGAGCGCCTCCTCCTCGACAACCAACAACAGATTCATGACAAGTTGCATAGGATGGAGATGCAGCAGCAGCCCTTTTATGATCATTACTGGAGCCAGAACTACTTTGGGGGGTATCCACAACCTCCACCCATGCCCCAGTATGATCCTAGCTTTCAGGGGCAGTACCCATCCTGGGACCCCACAGCCCCACAATACCCGCCTCTGCCAGAAGAGTAAATCAGTATCTCTGTTCCAACCTTTAAGATTGTTTTTGACTATGAGGCCATAGTCGAATTCAAGCTTAGGGGGGGAGTTGGAACAACTCTATCTTTTATTTTCTCAGTTTTTAGTTTTTATTATTTTACTTATTGTCATTTAGTTTTTGCAATCTTAGTTTGTTCGTAGGATCCACATTCTATCTAGTGTAATTATGGATGTCTTAAGTCATGTGTCATCTCATTTGCTTGTACATGGGGTAAGGGAAAATTAAAATTTTTTTGAGTGTTCACAAGCTTGTGTTGTTCAACTTTGAGCACATAACTTAAGAAAATGATTGGTTTTGTCAACTCTAAAATAGAAAATCACAATTGTACATTCTTCATGATTCATGAAAAGTGGACGGATTTGGTTGTGTGAGCCTAAACTGACCAAATGATAATGAGACTCTAATTTGAAGTAAGAGAGAGAAACCTCTTAACTATTACACAGGTCAGTAAGGAGGGACACATAATAATTTTCAAAGGTTCAGTCAATCAGTCTTGTGATCTTTCCACCTCATTGTTTTTCACAATCCACCATAAGAATTGGAAGTACTTTACGGTTTTAATCTTTTTGATTGCATCTCATATAGATAGGTTTTGCATTGCAACCACTTTCACATGTTTTACATGAAAATAAAAAAATTAGAATAGTTATACATGCACACTATCCTTAGGTGCGTGTCATTTAGCTGCATTCATAATTTCTATGCATAGAGCACATCATGTAACTTATTTCTTCTCTAAGGGTGATTAGCTGTTCCATACCTTCATAAATGCTTTAAATATTTGAGCTATGCAGAAAAAGTGAGCCCAACAAATAATTCATTGTCAATTATGGATATAAGGGTTTAAGAAAAAAAAGAGTGAAAAAAAGAAAAAGAAAAAGAAATTATTGAGAAGCAAGTAGAATAAGAAGGAGAAAGGAACATAGTCTCATTCACATTTTAAGATGAGTAAGGATATGATGCAGCTCAGTTAGATATTCCATCTCATTTTGAGACGGGATGTTAGTGCATGCATCATTCCACCCAATCTTAGGAATTAGGGCATGTTCATGTACAAATGCATCTTTTAGGGAATTTTTGTTTTATGCACGTTGAAACCGTATACTGCTTCCATTTCTTCTATAAGCCACCCATTTCATCCACCCGTTGCTCGAATTGGTAGGCCACCGTGATTTTCTCCTCATTTGTGAATATTAGGAGAGCTGCTTCCATGTAGATGGTAGTTAGGGAGAGCAACGTAGTATAGGAGATCACAAGATGCACCGAGTCTGAACCGACAAATTTTATTATGTTAACTGCCTTATGTGATAGTGTTCATCAGTTTTGAGGTAGAAATCTTTTATGGATGATTACTGTCGCCTTTAGGGTAATTATCATTCCGTGGTTAGTGAGGGCCAGAATGTGAATGTCCGGTGGGGATCATATGGTAATGTTTGTTGTGATGATTTGTTCTTTAGTTGACTCTGGCAATTCTATTCTAAGGTTCTGTTGCTCGAGGGCGAGCAATGTTCAAGCTTAGGGGAGTTTGATGCGATGATTTTGAGTCACATTTAGAGACATATTTTACTTGTGTTTTATGCATTTATTAGTCATTTTGGTGGTTAATATTGCATAATTCATCTACTTTGGTCTATGATCATTCTCTATGTCAAATCTCCCTTATTTCAGTATTTTGAGCATAAATTATCATAAGAATATGTTTTGTTTCGGCTTATGTGGTTTCATGTTAAAATTTCAGGAAAAACAAGTATCTGCTGCTGTCGATACCATCGACAGTGGTCGATACCATCGACCGGACCACAGGCAGCAAGAAACAAGGAGCATCAAAATCTCGATACTATCGACAGGAGAGTCGATGGGATCGAGATACCATCAGGTTGCTTCAAAAAAGAGAGTCAATACTATCGACACAAAAGTCGATACCATCGACGAGTGGAGCTACAACGACGTAAAAGGACAAAACGGACGCCTATGAATGTCGATACCATCGACCAACGTCGATGGTATCGAGGTGGCATCAGTTGCGACAAAGAAAAGAAAAGAAGACCAGCCGATACAGTGCAGGGTCGATACACCGTCAGATATATGTTTGCTTCAGATTGATCTAAATCGGACGGTTGTGATATTTTGGTGACCTAACTCGGTGATTATACCTAATGACGGCGGCCAAGAGCAAGCCATCACGTCATTAGCCGTTGCACACGTCCCGAGAAGGTGTGGAGAGAAGAACAGTGCCTAGAAGCATGCCCGAGCCGTTCTGAACGCCGAAGAAGATGATTCCCACCACCGAAAGGTGGGAGAACGCATATTCTATGCCAATGAGCGATTGGATCTTCTCCGTTAAGGGGTTTCACCACTCAATCACGTTTTTCTCCATGTTTCCCTTTTTCTCTACCATGTTTTGCTTTGAGATGAACATGCGGGGCTAATCTCCTTTGTCTTTAGGACCAGGAGTAGCTCGGGAAATCATTGTATGACAATTTTATCATAGTAATTCATCTTTTATCTCTTAAATCCGTGGTATGATTTTGTTTTCTCAATTATATTGTTATGCTTGATCACCATAATAATAACCTAATGCCCTTAATTACTTTGAAAGAAGAATTAATGGTTGAAAAGAGATGAAATTTACATTAATTGATAAATCCCTTGAACAAGGCGGTGTAAGGTTAATGGTGGATACCGAGAGATTGACTCTAATGCACCTAGTTTAGGGTATAGGTTGCTACGACGGTGGAACCGACCTAGACATAGGTAGTGAATTGTACCACGACAGTGGGAAATTCTGATATCAGGCCACTACCCGGATAGAGAGATAAATCTGAGTGACTAAATAGAAATTCATACAATGAAAACCCGTGGTGAAACCACAATCCTAAAGATTCCCACTTGAATTGATTAAACTAAACATTTAATCGATTGCTTTGTTTTGTTTTATTTTATTTTCTTTTAATTTTACAACAACCTCCAACTTTTTAACCGGTTTAGCTGATTGTGAGTAGTTAGTAGTAGTCTCCGATAATTCACGTGTCCCTGAGTTCGACTCAGGCCTCACAAATGCCTATATTACATTGACGCGTACTACGCACGTAAAAAGCGTGTCACTGGGGATGAAGAAGATTAAAATATTTTTATAGTAATGATGAGGTTGATGATAAAACCCACTTCATCATTGTAAAGATAAAAATACAATCGATGGATGTGACATTAGAGGGGGAAGAAGTACTAATGATAGCCTTGAAAACCTTAGATAAAGCCCAGTTTTAATTCTCAAGTGATAAGTTTAGCTTGTAGTATCCTCTAAGAATACAAAGATGTTAACGGAGAGGGGGACCCCAACTTCAAGATGTGGCAACCTCAGAATAGGACCCTCTAAACTTTTTTGTCAATTGAGAACTAGGAGTCATGGGCAATTGTAACATACTCGATTCCAGACATATAGGCTAATCCTCCGTTCTTCTAGACCCCTATTTGATTATGTGGATATTTAATCACCCTTTTTCCCCTTTTCGGTAAACTACCTATTTGTATCTATATTCCACAGTGATTAACATAGATCAAGCAATATTAGGAATTGATAACCCTAATCGACTCATTAGTATCCCATAGACATGAAATCATAGGATGTAATAACCCTAATAATGGAATTATGGAAAACCAATAAATGATAATAATAAACTATAGTCTTGATCCTTATTGAATGCCCTAGTGTTACCCTATGATATTAGAGTGAGAAATGTGGAAACGATGTTAGAAGATTCACCCTATTTTGCTATTGGGTTAAGATAATAACCCTAATTAAGTAATTAAAGTATTAGGGCTTAATGGAAACACAAATAGTCTCATAATGAAAAACTAAGTCCAAATTTGTGTTCCTCATGCCCACATTAGGTAACCCACCAATTTTGGGATTAATACAATGTCAAATACTCCCTAAAAGTATTCTAGGAGATAAAAACTAAGTAGGGATGAAATATATCATTTCAATCGTAATTTTGACCGAATTGGGATCAAAGTTGGGCTTATTATGCGGACAAATTCATTAGTCGTGACTCGTGGGTCACTCAAGTTGACCGGGTCGAGTAGCTGGGCTGGAAGACTTCATCTTCCAGCTCCATCCTTTCCGCAAACGCACAAGACCAGCTCTGTGCAACGACTGCTCCCCGACCTTCTCTCGATATAGCCACCATTTCTCCACAATTTTCTCACCAATTTATTCTTCGTCAAATACCGATTCTTTTAGGCCATTAATCGTGATTGAAGGTGGCCAATATCGCAAATGCCCAACTAAAACCTAGCTAGCTGCCGCCGTCTGCTGTTGGTGGAGGAGTCGGCGGGCTCATATTGGTAACCTTCCTCGTCTTCCTCCCTCCCTCCTTGTTTGCTTCCTTAACCTAGCCACCAGTATTCCCTCTCCCTATGCCCAACCACCATTGCTGCGAGACCTGGCGCCATCTGCTATGTGCCCAACCACCGTGGAATCAAGACTTGACGCCGTCTGTGGTTGACGGACGGCCTACAAGTGCCTGTATTTGAAACCCTACTCCGCTCATCTACTTCCTCCCTGCTTCTCTTGCTCACTTCTTTTTCATCTCCCCTATGAATCCAATGATACTTGAGTCCGCCACCACTCCTGTGGTGCCACAATCTTGAACCGTAAGTTATGCTTGTCAGTCTCCTTCCTTGCACCAGCGGTAGCCACCATAGTTGGGCCTCTCCCTTTCCAGAGTCCATCGACAACACCACAGATTCTCTTCCAGCTACGAGGTCACCATCTCCTCCAAATCCGGCAATGCCCCAACCTACATCAGCACCACCGATGTCTCTACACCTCGTCCCCCATTCATCTTCCTCTTTGTGCAAATCGTTGGAAATGACTGAGCAATCATCAACAGTGGCACATTCCCTATCTCCCTACCTCCATAATGCCCCTCTCCACCATGGACATGGTGGCTAGAAGATGACTACTCCACACCCACGATGACTAGCAACACCCGCCGCCTACTTCTCATAGCCATGGTGCCAATGGTCAGTCTTGACCCTCTCTGCCCATGTTTCCCTTAAATTACAGATTACCAAACTACACTTGTTCCAGACCAAGAAAGTGGAGGCAGATGACCCATATAAGATGCCATGATCATCTACCTTGAATCCACATCCAACATAAGATTCCAAGGTGAACCTAAACTTTAGCTTTGTCACCCTCTTACCCTTCCTCTTTCCTTGCTGACGGCGCATAGAGGCAAACCTCGTACCTCACCTTTCTTTTTAGTGATGAATAGGTGTGTCTGTAGCCTATGTTTCAGACAAAACCTGCAATGGAATTTCCTTTGTCTTCCTTCGTGCATCCTGGCATTGCCCCATACCCAATGCCTCCAAATTCGCCACACTCACATCTTGACTCCTCCAAATGATCAAGTTACTGTGTAGGTCAATCATTGGTTCCTACCTATACCACTCCACCGTTGTATCCATTACCACCCATGTTCACAGTGGCCCAAGTGATATCAAAACTTGCTCATGCATACTTGTTGTCTATGTCAAAGTCTATTACAGCTAAAGGAGATAGCTACAGATCCCTCACATATGTGGATTTGACCTCATATCGAGGCATGACAACCCATCTCGATGCATGTACACCTTCTAAAACTCCATGTAATCAAATAACGGATACAACTCAAGCTTTGTGGTCTGGACATCATTTGAAGCCGTCGAAGACCCACTCAGATGTGACTTCAGTAAGTTGGTTGTTCCCTTCTTGAATTTCAGTTATTAATTATCATCTTAACTAGATTATAACATTATATATGTGGTATGGGATTAATTTATAACTACAATGTATGATGTACAACATGTTCAAATACATGAATCATGTTAGACAATCTATTAGATATATTGGTATCTTGATAGGATATATATGATAACGTATTAGTGGTACTAAATGATAATGATTTGTTATACATACTTGTATTTAGGACCCATTCAAGAATTAAATAATATAATGTTTATACACACTAATATTTGGTTAAATATGATGCAAGGCATAATAATGAATCATAGGGGGAGTAACATTCCAAGACCTTATTTTGAGGAACAAAGTGTCAAAACATATTTATAACTTTGACATGCCTAGAATTATGTACCTCAAGATGGATATTAGAACAAAAATTGATATCGAATCATGTATCTACTTAATAATATTAACAAACTTAATATGCCACTAAGTAATCTGGACTAGGATGAGAATAATATGGAAATATATAATAGAAATGTATAAACATGCTCACTTTAACTGACTAACACACCAAATGTGCTTCTAGGATGAAATCTTGACCTTATGGACCAAGTATATTGTTGGATTAACCATTAACTATGGTGATCAGGTATGTACATCCTCTATTTTATTTTGGGCATTATTTGACTAAATCCATATACATTTTATTGAGGCATCTCTTGAACTGTTATTTCTCTTGGAAATCTATTATTATTGGACATTTATAATTCCTGATATGAATCTCTTTTACTTCTGTGATTATTACTTGACATGATTATGGGTCTTCAGGCCCCTCCTGCCTTTTTGCCTTTTTGGTTTGATATTGAATGAAATGATAGTCTTGCCACTCTATTATAGCATGCTGCGTGTTTGACTAGATTATCTAGAATAGTGGTACTTATGTACAACCATACTTATATAGGGCATGCGTATTCCGCCCGGGGTGTGCGTTTCCACCCTTGTTTATTTTTAGGCCATGATCCTATGGTGTTATGGCCCTGTTTTAGGTATATTTAGTGTACATTGTTATGCATGCAAATATTTGTTGATTGAATGTGAATCTGTGGTTGATTGATATGGCAAGACACTCTTTATTATTATGCTTGTAATCTGAAATTTAACATGCCTCGTTTCTTTTGCTTCATTTCTTTTGTTACTTTTCTCTTGAACATAGCTAATTGCTAATAGCCCCCTTCTCTTGTGGGAACATCTCTTTTTATACTTTTACCCCAATATAATGCCCAAAGTTTATTATATGTACATACTCAACCTTTGCTGACCTCTTTATTTGTTTTCTATGTTCTGGGGGATGTTCCCTTCCACCCAGGTTTAGGTGCATTAAAGATCAAGGTTGCTCGAAGATCATATAAAGATAATTGTACCTAAGGATAGCTTGGAATGGCTAGGTTACTCTCTGCTACTGGGATTATTTATAGTTAGTTCAAGTTTTTGTAATATCACCTGTTATGGTGATGATCAATTGTATAATGATACCCATTGTAACTTTGTAATAGTTTTGTTCCACTGCTTATTCATTATCATGCTCTGTAATATGTACCATTTGAGAAATGAACGAAATTCCTCCTTTCCTTATTACCTTTTGGTATGTTTGGGATCGGATGGGCTATTTCTTCAATTTAGTAAAGTGTGGATCTCCTATTGGGTCTCACTCTTTACAGCAATACTCTTGAGGATGTAGTAAGTGATCACTCTTTGTCGTGGGTCAAAAGTGTAAAATACAATTATCCAGTCAAAAATATCATACTTTAAGTTTATACCCAACTATAAGAGACGTCCACAACTCAATATAGAGTCTATTGTAGTAGTGTGGGGTCAAACACAAGGATAAGGAGAATTACATAATAAAAATGAAGCGACCTTAGGTTAGTCTAGCCGAAACAAATAAGTAATTTTGATGGTGTCCCAGTCAAGGATGAATTAATCTAACCGAGTATTAAATCCAAGGTTGTAGAAAATCAAAGGAAAGAAATAAAGATAAGTTATGAAACAATGATAAAAGAGACTTGAATTGGGTTTCATCAATCAAACCAACCGCAACATGTAAAACCTTCACCCCTAGATGATATATATTCTTTACTCATTTTGCAAACAATCATAAAGATATATGTTCCTTCCTTCTCTCAAGATCCGAACAAATTTGTTATCTAAGGGATTCTCTCTCTCTTGAGATAATAACCAAAAGACCAAAAAAATTGCATGAATTTTTTTATATTAACTACCCACTCTCATGTCTCATCACTAACCTATGATTGAGATCTTTATTAAAATCATTCTCTCAAATAATATTCATATCAAATATCAAAAGAGTGTAGCTAATCATCAAGGATGTAGTAAAACAAGAGTATATGAACAAAACTTGTATAAACACATGTCATAAAATAGAAGAATAAACAATTACATGGTTAGGAGGGCTCAACGATTACTCCCAACTCAAGTTATGGAGTTAAGCTACTCATGGCACAAAAAAGAGACAGATTATAGCTTCAATAAGTCATGATAAAGAAATAAAAGGGAAGAGGTCGATACAAAGGTATACCGAGTGATCGATCTACTGAACCTTTCAGCTTGATCAAGCAAGCGGTCGATAGCCAGTAGTCGATGAATTTTCTCCTTCTTCTTATCCTGAATTCGTACAAGCATTGTGATAACCTTGATTTTTTATGGTTTAGATACCCAGTATAGTGTGATTCAGGATCCATGAATGATTCATATATGGTCGAACCCAATTTAGAAACTGCTTACTCCATTTTGTCTTCTTTTCAATTGAAAGTATGATTAGAGATACAATTTATGACCCTTTAATAGTCTCGATGAGCTCAAGTGATATATTGATAAACCTTAAAGTTGATAGGATCATAAAAGTCATATGAGACTTCTTTGATGAAGATTTAATGACTAAATAATTTTTTGTTTATGGTTTATACTTCCATTTATTAGGTTGTTTGAGGAATTTATTTATATGATCAAATAATAGATTTTTTGTCTCAAACATTGACGGAAGCTACCATAGGATATTACAAGACTATGTCTAAATTTCAAAATTTTTGAAGATTTCTACAAAGTGATTTTTCTATAAGAATAAGAGGACACTAATGATATAGATGTGATCGAACTATGTTCTTGTGGTTATTTAGTACTTAGCATGTGACAAATATATGTCACACTACCCAACTTTAAGAGGGAGCCAAGGATCATGGCTATGACATCACCTGGCCTGTCAATTTCCCAAAGATCTGATGACTCTAGAGTCGTGAGCTACCTCTGAAAATGGAGGAACATAACTCAGTGAGGTGTCCTCTAGATCCAATTAAGGTGGGGGGCACTGAAAGGGAATATCGTTGGAAAACCCATGATCTATGGAACAATCGAAACACATTAACCCCTCACACAACATTGGAAACCCATGGTACTAAGAGATCGACCTCCCCCATTTCTTCTCCTCACCATTGAGAAACATAGAAGGGGGAATAGGGAAAGAAGAGCCTAGGGTCGGTCTCATCTCCACTAAAACCTTCCCTAGACTCATCAGAACATGTTGGATAGATCGAATGGGGATGACAACCTATAGAGGTGTCTTTTAAATCCCCCTTTGTTTGGAGAAGAGGGTCTGGAGGAGATGTTTGACCTGTGGTGCCTTATTTTGATGACTGGAACAAGTTCTTAGCTTCCCTGTAGACCTTGGCGCATCTTCAAGCAATAGTGGGGTCTTGTGGATGAAAGCACCAATCCACCGCCACCCAACTTTTAACTCTCCATGATAGATTGGAGGCTAATGGTGAGCTGAACCACTGTGGTTAGCCACTCTGTCCCCAATGTCCAGTCACCCCTTTTCCACCAACCTTCCCTCCTCGATGCAGAGGACCTCCATGAAGGAACTGGGCGATGATAGTTCCTGTTGTGAAACCCTTTTCTTTGAAGAGGGGTCTCATATTTCCTTCTCCTCATGGCGTTGAACATAACCTCAACGGAAGAACATGTTGCATAGAACGTGCAAACGAGGGAGAAAGGACGTGCGATCCAACCTACATCTAGCTTGACTCCTCACTGGGGTTCCCGCTCTCACAATCTTTCTCCCTCAACCAAGCAGGAGGATGAGATCAGGCCATGAGAATTATCATGGACTCAAGAGCGAGAGGGAGGGTGATAAGGCCCAGGGTGCGATGGTTTGGGAAGGGGGAAGGAGAGAGTGGATCGACCAAGCTAGATCCCAACCAGATGAATCCAAGAACCCATCAGTTTAGGAGTAGACTAAGCTGATGAACCATGCCCCACTCTAGTGTTCAGGTGGTAGGCATCCAAGTGATCCCAAAGACCAGATCAACAACTCCAGTAAATCCCTAGAGGTAAATGCAAGTTTACAATTTCAATATTACATGAAAACTTAGAAAATGCATAATAAATCGCTCCCTTGGCCTATAAATTCTCCAAAAATATCTTTGGACTCAAAAGAATGTCTAGTTTATGTTAAGACAACTAGATCAGACCTTTGAAGCAGTAATATTTATAGTTTTTAAATTACTAGATTATGCTTCTTTTCAACTTCATTAAATATAATAAATAGTATCCAATCAAAATAAATTCTCAGGGATATTCTTTTAGAAGGTTAATGATGATTGGAACTGACTTATGGACTCTGATTGATTATTATCACAAAATACTATTTCTTTTTCTATTAAAGACCAATTAGATGCCTTAAACCTCAATTTAACACCAGAAAATATTACAAACATCAGAAAAATATGAAAATTGGACCAGACCCCTAGAATGACTTCTAGTTAGTAGAAAAATACTAGATTCATGTTTAATATTAGTTTGACACTAAGTGTGACCTAAACCCTAATTTGGACCTAAACAACTATGCTAATAATGAGCCATGTATTAATGATGATTAATTGTTATTAATCAGGTGATGACCAGAGATGGTAGATGGTCAAGGATAAGTTAGGATCTCTGGATTTGGGTACATGGTTTTATTAAGTATGAAACTAATTTTCATGGATGCTTAATGATATGATGTACTTTGGATGCTTTTATTTGCATATAAATTCTAGGATGCATATTAGTAGTATATGCTTCGCCAAACATAAAAGAACATAAAATAATATGGTTGGTTTGTAGCTACTAAATGTTTATATTCTCTCTCTCTCCTTATAAATATATAAGGTTGGTACATCCCCATATCCCGAGGGGTGGGGATTCTCATAGCCTAAGGGGCAGGGAAAATATGAAGTGCGACACCACTTAGTAGTACAAACACATCAAAAGACATCTAAAAATACGTGTTTACCTGATTATCACATTAAATAATGTTTTCCTTTACCATTTCTTCTTTCTCAAAATTTCCAAGTATGCAAGCACAATATATATGTTGTTGGGTTTTAGGGGAGACAGACAAGGCAGCGGAAACAAAAAAAAATTCTCCCCAAACCCATACCGAGGAAACACGTCAACGTCTATATAATAGGAAAGGATGGTTTGTGGAATCATACCTTGTCCCGAGGCTTGCTCGGCGACAATACCTCGCGCAATGCGCGGTCTTAAACTCCGGACTTCGACGGTGTCTGTGCAGCTCCTGGTCGCACCGGGACTGACGACTCCTACTCGAACCGGACTGTCAGATGACAGTTGTCCTCCTAAGCGGCAGTGTCCTCCCGCCTCTGTAGTAGTCCACACGGACCACCTGGAACTCCACTCTCCTTGTCCCACAAGGAAGTGGAAGGAGCCACACCCTCCTGTTGACGTACTAGTCGCCAACACGCTCTCCTGCCTCCTGTTGCAACTACAGTTGTCCTTCCCTTGCTGCACCTCCCTTTTGCGGGAAGCACTTGCTCGGGCTCTCTCACGGTTACCAAAACCAGAGAGAACGACCACTTGCAGAGCAACTGGTTGCACTGAGCTGTACTTTGAGAAGCCCCCAATACCCCTATATATAGGAGAGTCATGGGACAGGGTTCTCCATCCCGGGCAATGCGAGACTAATGCAGGAGTAGAAGGGTTTGAGAATTTTCCACAAAAAGCAACCGGTTCGCAACTTGAAATGATCGGTTCACAACTGAACCGATCGGTTCGGCCATTAAGCCGATCGGTTGGACCTGAGCCGATCGTTTGGGGCACTCCAACCAAACGGTTGGTGCCCTGAACCGATCGGTTCATGGTCCTAATCTGGCTCAAAAAGACTTTCCTTGTTTCTTTCCCAATTGGTATCGAATACCAATATTATTCCCAATCGAATTGGCAATTTGAAACCAAAGGAAAATTCTTGCCGACATGACTTTTCCCAACTGGTCGGTTGCACCAGTTGAGCCGATCGGTTCAACCCTTGAACCGGTCGTTTCAACCTGGGCATGAGCCGATCGGCCTGGACACTCCAGCTGACCGGTTCAGCAACCTCAGCCGACCGGTTCATCACATGAACCGATCGGTTGGGAGCACAGGTTGGGCAAAATCAGTCAAATGCGATTTCAATCAATCCGATACTCCAATCAATGCGTCCAACACCTTGAACCATACGATATTGAGCTATCGACTGATTGAGTGTTTAATTGAACTACTAAACTCCTTTAGTAATCAATCTAAACATTGCTTTGTGGACAAAACTCCTCTTCTAGGTTAAATCCTATGTGTGTGACCCTGCAGGTCCATTTCACATTGGCAGTGAAAGTCCATAACACTTATGACTTCACAAGCAAAGAGCGGTGCCTAGTCACACATCAGTGCTACCCAAGTGAAAGTAGAAAGTTGGAAAACAACTTTCATCCTACAATCCGTGAATGGTGTTATAGTGAATGTATAATTCCTTTGTCATTGATATCCCGAATGAACTCGAGGCATGGAACAGTCATCCTGTCAACGTTCATTCACTTCCTTGATCTCAGAGTAGACTGGAAGAGATATGTATGACATCAGTATCATATACTGATTCACACATGCGTGCACGCCTTTCTCAATCCTACTCATCAAGTGGCCATGAATATCAAACTCCCTCAGGAGGGACAAATCCCATATCTATCACTCACCCCTCAAATGCCCCATGTGTCAAAGCCACCCAATCATCACCTTTATAACAACCCATGTTTCAGGACTGTGTTTGATGATGTCAAAGTGTGCCCAACGACATGTGTTGAGTGCAGTGATTTCAGGTCTAAGAATCACACTCACCACCATCACTGTGAGTACTGACTGTGACTACCATCTCATGGTTCCATGTGTCAAACTCACGGTGGGTCTGTCCGGTACCTTGTTCTCTAACAAGTACCAATGTGTTTGGTTTGATATCTCTATATCATGACTAATGAGATTCTGTCATCAACCAACACCACAATCTAGTCTTGTGTGTCATTGCTGTCTATCTACCTTCCACAATGACATCCGACTAGGGACATATCAAGAATGTACAAACTCTTAGCATCCGTATGATCTCATCGTTCAGGTCATGAACCTGAAGGCATACGTCATTGAGTACTGTCATTCTCTAGACATTCAATCTGTTCTATCACTATCTCATATGACTGAACCAGAAAGAATTGGAAGCTTGCCTTTGATGTTTATCAAATCAATCTTAATGTATCCCACCAATCATCCCATGATTGGCTCTCAGGGCATACATACCAACAGACTCCCACTTGCACTGTGAGCCAATCACCCATGAATCATATTCATAGTGATCTTCAAACACATCCCACATGTTACTGTGCTCTAGTGCCAACATAGTGAGTAATGACAACACCTTGCCAAAGTCTGTACAAATTGCATGTGTCGCATCTTTTCGCTGTACGTCACACGTATGAGATGGAGTTGCCGTAATATGCGATCTTGTATTCCATTTGCTAACTTTTAGCCACATTGCATGATCAAGGATTCCAGACTTGTCATCAATGAGTGGAATATAAGTTCATCTAATGAACTTTCAGATCCATATAGTATCCACTGCTGTTCACTAACACATAGATACTCGGCTTTTCCCTTTTAAATGGCTTTATTGGAACACTTCCAATTATCAACAAACATTCACTTTTATACATCTCATGTATATATATTGCGATTAATTTTCTGTCCTTTCGGAAGTTCGCATCAATGTAACTCTTTACATCGAACTCTTCCTTATCTCCATAGAACTAGTACTTCCCAAGTACTTATCAAGTTCTCATGGTATTCCAGTAACCCTTACTAGAAATAGACAACCATCCACTCGTCATGTCACACATGCGAGTTATCAGGATGAGCACATCATATTGCCATGTGCTACATACAAGATGATGAATGCATTTTATTCTTTCCATGTCATACACGCAGGATAATGGGATGATTACATACATGATAGATCCATATCTATTCTTAGTGTTCCCATTCTTCATAAGAATTGGACACTTGGCCTTGGGATACTAATATCCATGTAACATGGACAAGTTTTCTCCCACTGAATTTGTGCATACTGAACACTTCAGTACAGATTGCCAATGTATGCTTTCTCTTTCCAGGTCAAGAGATTTTCGAGAACTATCTCTATAGATCTCTATTCCTATCACATAGGAAACATCTCTATCTTCCTTAAAGATAATTTCCACATTCGGATTTCCAATCGAGAACATTTCCATTTCACATCAATATGTGGAATGTGAACACGCTCCCACTAAATCACAGATCCCTTCTTTATCTTTGACATATCAGTCAAACCCTTTGACTATATCATCAAAATAAAGATCCAATTTTGAGTTGCTTATACTCAATCAATCACATTGATTAGTCCATTGTAACTTATAGACTTCATTTTCATTAGTGGATTCATAAACCTTATAGGCTGTGTCATGTACACATCCTGGTTTTATTCCTCATAGGAATGCGGTTTTAGTATCCATATGCAAAATGTCTTAGCCATTAAGTTGCAATCAACAAGCATCATCCTTCTCAAAATGTTATCCATGTGTCTTAACACTTAAGACTCATCTGCACTTATGGATATGATCCAATGAGTGCTACCATCAAGGTCATACCTTATGGTTCACATGGAAGTCATTTAGGATGTAATGGTTTTAAACCATAACTCAAGATTCAGTTCCTCATATTCATCTTGATAGTTGACTCATCACATGAACAACTCATCACATAGATAATTGAGGTGTATCTGTTAAAGATATAAGAACTCACAACCCTTGTGATTCTTAATTTCTTTTATTAGTGTGGGGTATTCTTTTATTAAGAAGAATTCAGTTATTTGATAATCATTCTCTAACTCCTTAGAGTATGATTCCTTCTTGATTCAGACATCACTATGCCTTAATCATGAGTTCACTATGATACACTATCATAATCACTCATAAGGATCTCAAACATTTGGTCCAAGTATTTCATTCATTGATCTCATCAAGAATTAATACTTTACCAAATTTGTACTTCATTTATGATAATCTTGAACATTTCAAGACATTCATATTGGTATTTCTCTAAACACCATTTGAAGTATTAGCATTTATTCAAAATAGGTATGTAAATACATCACATGTATTATACCTAATAGGATAATCACTCTCCCACTACATTAGTGAAGATTGATTAATCATGTCCAAGATATTCATGTCCCTTACTGGTTCTCTAACCAAAAGAGTCTAGTTTTATCCATCACATGGAAACTAGAAATGAATTTCTCATGATTAATGCTAATTAAATGTTTGAGTTATCTATAACTTTTAGGTATCGTCTTATCTTATGCATATCAAATATCACAAGATAAATAAGGCATTGCCACAAAGATCACATCTTTATAAATTGAAACATCTCTTTATTAATTGCTATCATTGTCATACAATATGCAAAAATAAAGTGTTTCTATCTATTGGCAAGTATGAAATAGCAGTTCATAACTGTATTACATGCCTTATTGGCTGAAAATAAACTAAAGTATTCCTATCTATAAAGGCAACACTTGCCCCAAGTAAGAATGCTTTACACTTTGCATCTTGATATCATATATCTCAAAAAGTGTTACAAGTTTATTTACATGACACCTTCAAGTAGAGGCTTCAGTCGCCTCCTTCTTCTTTTGTTCTTCCAGGTAGAGAGGACAATTCCTTTTCCAATGTCCTGGCTTTTGACAATGGTGGCAATTTCCTTTCTTTGTCACACCTCCCTTGGCCTTGAGAGCTGAAGATGGCTTGGACTCCTGGCTAGCTTCAGAACCGTTCTTAGCTTTGCCCTTGCCCTTGCGCTTGGACTTGCCTTTCTTGCTCGTGATCACCATCACGGACTTAGGCTTGTCCTTCTTCATCTGTAACTTGGCTGTCCTCAACATGCCCAACAACTCTGACAGTGGCCTATCAAAGTTGTTCATGTTGTAGTTCATCACAAACTGACTGTAAGATTCTGGCAACGATTGCAGTATCACGTCAGTAGCCAACTCTTGGCTCAGTGGAAATCCCAGTCTCTGCAGGTTGTCCACATACCCAATCATCTTGAGTGTGTGAGGACCAACTGGATCTCCTTCTTTCATGACACACTTGAAAAGCGCCCTAGAAACATTGTACCTCTCTTGCCATGCCTGATCTTCATACATGTTCCTGAGATGCAGAATCATCTCTATGACACCCATGTTCTCATGTTGCCTCTGCAACTCATGGTTCATTGAACATAGCATCAAGTCACTTTGCATCAATGGCATCATCAGAATGCTTCTTGTAAGCATCCCTTTCTGCCTTTGGTGCATTAGGAGCGAGTTCCTCTGGAATTGGAGTATCCAGGACATAGAGCTTGCGCTCTTGAGTGAGAACAATTCTCAATGTCCGATACCAGTCGTGGAAGTTTGTCCCATTTAGCTTGTCCTTGTCAAGGACCGATCGCAAAGAAAAGTTGTTGTTGTTTGTTGCCATTTGAACTACAAAAAGGAAAATATGCAATTTTAGTCCAAAACTCATTTTTGACTTATTTGATTGATTTGAAAGTTTGACGATATAATTAGGCCTTTAATTAATTATCGCTCCCACTATTTTAGTTCAAATTGATAGCCCTCACCATCAATTCAGAAGATTGCAGCGTACAACCTTCTAGTGGGCAAGATCCTGAAATCCTCTAAGTCATGAGTCAGCTAGGGCTGATCGCCCACAACTTAGATCTCTCAGGTAGGCAACTTTTGCCAATTGCATCATATGCAACTCTTGATAAGATGTCATATACAACTCCTTGCAATGATCATCTCCATGCCTCAAGGTGCTAGATCCTATCTAGGTCACCTTGTTAAGTCCGACCCAAAGCAAACACGACGAATATGCACCCTGCTAGGGCAGACCCACACATTCATCCTTCACGCTTCCACGAGATAGACGGTGCACCACGCTAGGGCGTGCCCACACTTGGTCGATCAAGCTTTTCACGTGTGTCGCATTTGGAAGGCATCTAAAACTTAATATTTTAATGAGGGATTTGGTTTTATATACATATACATATCCAATCACCACAATACATAGTACGTATCATATACAAGCTATATCCCACAGAAAACATGCACAAATGATAAAAAGCGATGATTATGGCCATCCTAATGTGATTCCTCGAGCCAAGAGGAATCACGGTCATCTAGGTCTACATCACATGCAACCTGTACAAGATGAACTATGTGCCTTGCCATCCGAGTAGATCAACTCATCACATGAATGATCTGTACTCTTCAGCCGGTCGTCTGGGTGCCACCAACCGATCGGTTGGCTCCTCCAACCGATCGGTTCGCCTGGTCGTCGTGCATCTCGTCATGTCCGCCACCCGCTCGTCTCGCTCCTCGAACCGGTCATCAACCGATCGGTTCACTCCTTGAACCGACCGTCTGAGCAGTCGTCTTGATGTCCGCCGATCTTTGACATAACAGGAAATAAAATCCTATTCTATTTATTACATTGCTTTAAAAAGGAAAACCCCGAGTTACATTCGGGGGGAGCAAAGGTAGGAAAGAATCTCGAATTATTTCGAGTTACATCAGGAATAGGAGAAGGAAGATCGGTGCGCAGACCGAGATGCAAGTAACCACATACAACCAATCACAGATAGGGGTTTATAGGCCATAATCACGCTACACACATCCACCACAAAACTCGTTTAAGGGCGACGCGTATCGAGTGCATTAATAATACATATCATATATGTAATTTGGGATGTGGATTTAGGATTGGACATGCATAAAGCCAATATTATTCGCATCACATGCAATAAATAAAGGCGACAAACCAAAATCGATCATATCGATATTCCTAAAATATAGAACAGCTGACCTGGCTCTGATACCACTGTTGGGTTTTAGGGGAGACAGAGAAGGCAACGGAAACAAAAAAAAATTCTCCCCAAACCCATACCGAGGAAACGCGTCAACGTCTATATAATAGGAAAGGATGGTTTGTGGAATCATACCTTGTCCCGAGGCTTGCTCGGCGACAATACCTCGCGCAATGCGCGGTCTTCAACTCCGGACTTCGACGGTGTCTGTGCAGCTCCTGGTCGCACCGGGACTGACGACTCCTACTCGAACCGGACTATCGGATGACAGTTGTCCTCCTAAGCGGCAGTGTCCTCCCGCCTCTGTAGTAGTCCACACGGACACCTGGAACTCCACTCTCCTTGTCCCACAAGGAAGTGGAAGGAGCCGCACCCTCCTGTTGACGTACTAGTCGCCAACACGCTCTCCTGCCTCCTGTTGCAACTGCAGTTGTCCTTCCCTTGCTGCACCTCCCTTTTGCGGGAAGCACTTGCTCGGGCTCTCTCACGGTTACCAAAACCAGAGAGAACGACAACTTGCAGAGCAACTGGTTGCATTGAGCTATACTTTGATAAGCCCCCAATACCCCTATATATAGGAGAGTCATGGGACAGGGTTCTCCATCCCGGGCAATGCGGGACTAATGCAGGAGTAGAAGGGTTCGAGAATTTTCCACAAAAAGCAACCGGTTCGCAACTTGAAATGATCGGTTCACAACTGAACCGATCGGTTCGGCCATTGAGCCGATCGGTTGGACCTGAGCCGATCATTTGGGGCACTCCAACCGAACGGTTGGTGCCCTGAACCGATCGGTTCATGGTCCTAATCTGGCTCAAAAAGACTTTCCTTGTTTGTTTCCCAATTGGTATCGAATACCAATATTATTCCCAATCGAATTGGCAATTTGAAACCAAAGGAAAATTCTTGCCGACATGACTTTTCCCAACTGGTCGGTTGCACCAGTTGAGCCGATCGATTCAACCCTTGAACTAGTCATTTCAACCTGGGCATGAGCCGATCGGCCTGGACACTCCAGCCGACCGGTTCAGCAACCTCAGCCGACCGGTTCATCACATGAACCGATCGGTTGGGAGCACAGGTTGGGCAAAATCAGTCAAATGCGATTTCAATCAATCCGATACTCCAATCAATGCGTCCAACACCTTGAACCATACGATATTGAGCTATCGACTGATTGAGTGTTTAATTGAACTACTAAACTCCTTTAGTAATCGATCTAAACATTGCTTTGTGGACAAAACTCCTCTTCCAGGTTAAATCCTATGTGTGTGACCCTGCAGGTCCATTTCACGTTGGCAGTGAAAGTCCATAACACTTATGACTTCACAAGCAAAGAGCGGTGCCTAGTCACACATCAGTGCTACCCAAGTGAAAGTAGAAAGTTGGAGAACAACTTTCATCCTACAATCCGTGAATGGTGTTACAGTGAATGTATAATTCCTTTGTCACTGATATCCCGAATGAACTCGAGGCATGGAACAGTCATCCTGTCAACGTTCATTCACTTCCTTGATCTCAGAGTAGACTGGAAGAGATATGTATGACATCAGTATCATATACTGATTCACACATGCGTGCCCGCCTTTCTCAATCCTACTCATCAAGTGGCCATGGATATCAAACTCCCTCAGGAGGGACAAATCCCATATCTATCACTCACCCCTCAAATGCCCCATGTGTCAAAGCCACCCAATCATCACCTTTATAACAACCCATGTTTCAGGACTGTATTTGATGATGTCAAAGTGTGCCCAACGACATGTGTTGAGTGCAGTGATTTCAGGTCTAAGAATCACACTCACCACCATCACTGTGAGTACTGACTATGACTACCATCTCATGGTTCCATGTGTCAAACTCACGGTGGGTCTGTCCGGTACCTTGTTCTCTAACAAGTACCTATGTGTTTGGTTTGATATCTCTATATCATGACTAATGAGATTCTATCATCAACCAACACCACAATCTAGTCTTGTATGTCATTGCTGTCTATCTACCTTCCACAATGACATCCGACTAGGGACATATCAAGAATGTACAAACTCTTAGCATCCGTATGATCTCATCGTTCAGGTCATGAACCTGAAGGCATACGTCATTGAGTACTGTCATTATCTAGACATTCAATCTGTTCTATCACTATCTCATATGACTGAACCAGAAAGAATTGGAAGCTTGCCTTTGATGTTTATCAAATCAATCTTAATGTATCCCACCAATCATCCCATGATTGGCTCTCAGGGCATACATACCAACATATGTATCTTTCACCCACGTACACAACACATTGTATTGATTTGTTGTTTCATGTATGTTTTAGGTTCAAAGATAGCATGGGAAAAAAAGATGGGAGTGTGCAGTTGTACATGTGGTACCTATTGTGTTTAGATCTTGTTAGCATTCATGATCATAGACTTGTAAAACTTTCTTTTTAAATTATGTAATATAAGTTGGAATAATTCAAGTTATAAATGTACATGTTGAATGTTGAGATTGAATGTATGGTGTATGCATTATATTTGAATGTTCATGTATGCGCAAATTGCTTCCGCAACATACTTTGATACAATTTCCTAACATTTTTGGATTTGTCCTCTCGGGCCTCTGAAGTCTTGAGAAGGCGAAATCTGGGGACGTTACAGTTGGTATCAGAGTATGAACAATAGCTACACCTGACAATTGCTCACCATGAAACATAAAACAAAATTTCACCTTTCACTTTAAACCCTAGAAACTTAGTAAGTTGTTGTATAGGAATAAGGTTTGACTTAGCCTCTAAGTTAGAACCTAGATGTTCAAGAACTAGGTTTAGACAAGTGTGTGAAACCCTTTCCATATAGAGCTCATATGTATTGAGTAGCTACACTGGTCTACACCTTGCTCATGCAATTTCACTCGGTGACATGACACTGGACTATCTATTGTGTGTGGGACACTCATTATGCTGATTTGATTTTGTTTTCCAATAGGCTCGAGCCTCGATAGTTTTCTCTGATGTATGCTGAAATGACCGATAAACAAATCGTTACTGATTAAGCAGAATTAAACATTAGCAGCGGATTGCTGAAAATCACTAAAAATTAAAACCATTTACAAAGAGATCCAAACATAGGAAAACTCTTTCATCAAGAACCAACGTATAACATTTACATCCTAGTTCATAAATACATAACTTGTACCATCTCTTCTCGAGGATTACAAACATCAACTGCCCTATTAACATTATATACAAATAGCATAAGAACCTCGAGGCATCGAGCCCAAATCTCAGATTGATTCATTAAAAGTACTAACTACTAACTCTGAGGACCTGAGAGTATAGAGATGACACATATGACTACTATCTATATGACTTGATAGAAAGTATCTCCACCTGAGATCTCATTACTGCCCCTACTGTTGCTGTCCTTCCTTAGCTGTAGGGATTTCTATTTCCTTGTCCGCGTCCACTAAAAAAAATGTGGATCCCACAGAGTGAGACAATTGTAAATTTCCCCAGCGAGAGATATAACTCTCCGCCGAAAACATTCACTAGTACATAACCAGCATTTAGTGTCGGTTATTTAAGGCCTTTAGTGTCAGTTTTAAGCGACACCTATGTGGGTGCTGCTAAAAGACCAACCGTTATGCGTCGGTTCTCAAACCGATGCCACAACCCTTCACGCGCCACCAAAAACGCACCGGAAATGCACCATAAGGGGGTATAGGCGTCGATTATTAGCTTAGAAACCGACGCCATATACCTTCGCGCCACAGAAAGGGTGCCATCTGGGGTACTATAGGCATCAGTTTATTAGTGATAACTGATGCCACCTCACCCGCTGCCACGGCCGTGCTGGCCAACATGGCCGTGGTGTCTGGCCTCTAGGGAAATCGACGTCGGTTACTAGTAGGGCAACCGACACTGTTACCATATGTCATCGGTTTTATACAAATAACCGACGTCTATTTTATATTTTTTTTTTGTCAGTCTGCAGACCTGCTGTGGCTGGTCGTAGGATGAGAAACCTGCAGTTCAGTTATGAACTGCAGGTTTTACGACAACTATTGATATCAGCCAACAACATGCCACAAACCTGCAAAATTAACATGATGGACAATATTATATATATGTGATTCATACTCATGTATAAGAACATTTAATTCATATTATTTTTTCATCACACACATGTAGAAACCAGTAGCAACCTACAGTTCCATTTATTTCATCTCTTTTCACATTCAGACACATGTAGAAACATTCATGTATTGATAATTTTCACACACATATGACAATTCATAAAAAATCCATTCACATTCACACAAAATTAATTATGAGAACAAAGTTATTCTTTATTTATCATTGTCATCATTGTCAGGAAAATCATATTGAAAAATTCCCACTCTTTGCATGGCTTTTGCCCAATCTTCTCTTACAACATCTAATTCATCTCTTGTATAGGGAGAATGTACATCGAAACACTTTGCACCTGTGTTGAAGTCCTCAGTTTTAAAGACCTACAAAGAGAATGACGTACATACATAATTATAATAATATATAATAAGATTCATATATTTCATATTATCTAACGAGACTATGTGTAATACATGTTGTATGTTATCAATTTCCAATACGACGTGTTTGATGATTAGGTCCATAAATCGCATCACATAGTAGGCACATGCCCACCCGTTGTCTTGTGTAGCACACTATAAATTGAAACATACAAAATATTCAAAAATACAAATAAGCACAGTTCACATAAATAATATATACATTGGAGTCAGGAAATTACTTTCACATTCTCCCAAATGAGTGTCAGATTTTTTTTCCTGGGGACCTTTCCTCCAGCTTTTTTGTACTCTTGTAAATCCCTATATATGTTAATGTAACACATTAAATTGCATAATTAAATAGTAATGCAGTAACAGATGTTAACAGATATAAAAACATAAAATATTTCTCACGAGAATAATGGCCTTTTAATTGCATGTCCATATAATACATCCAACTCACTCCCCGCAGGATCTAGATAATAGACGATGAATGTCTTGGGGACAATAACTAAAAACTCCCAATGCTTCGCACTACAGGTAAGAAAGTAGAAAATTAATAACTCAATATCCGCAATAAAAATGTAATTTGCTTAAGTCCAAATTACAAGTAAAGTAAACTTACTCGACATTGAATGGAGCTATTATCACCGTCTTATTATTTTTACCAAAATATTCAAAAGCATCACATCAGTGTGAAGTAAATGAAGAAGGGTCTGTATCTACAAGACTAATCAAAGATGGAACCAAAAATCCCACATGGGAAAACCCAAAATCTGTACATGTCTTGTATAAGTGGCTGCAAAACATGTATTACGTATGCATTAATATATAAGAAACTAGATTGCCGTATATAAAACAAGGTATATGGATGTATAAACTAGATTTCCGTATGCATTAATCTCACCATATCCAAAGCTCTATCATAGATGTGTTCAACCATTCATAACTAAACAACTCCAAAATATCTTATATAAATATGTTGTTTCTGAATGTTTGACATGTATTAATACGTATCCAGAACTTCTATTACGTATGCATTAATACGTATGCTAAACTTGTATAAATAGATTGTTATCGTATGATTTACCTGCATCATTCTCTGGAATAGTAACATTTATAGGGAAATTTGGATTATGTTCGTCGATCCATACTGCCACACTCCTACAATTAGGACCTATCGAGGCATGTAGGTCCCCTGGAAGCCAACTTGGTAGTTGAGGAGGTGGAGGTCGAGATGTAGCGGGTCTCGTCTTTTTGACTTGTATATATAATTTCATATCAATTGACATATATATATACAAACTAACAAAGTGAAGTAATGAAAATTTATCATACAATATCAGTATAGAGGACATACGCTTCGGGCCACAGTATCACTCTGCCTACTGCCTCACTAAGTGTTTCAACATCTGGGTGTGCATGAGACAGTGCAAGATTTGTCCAGCCAGCGAGTATATGTATCAGGCTCACACGTACCATGCCATCTGGTACTGGACTCCCATGAAACATGCACCCTTTAAGGGGTGGGTAATCCGATGCATCTGCAACGATATATCCTTCACTTTGTAGTCGACATGGCTTCAACCCCTACAAATTTATGTAAAGAATGTTAAATGCATATATACACAAACATATGATCATCTTGAACAGACTAGCTATTATATATGCCATAAAAATACTTATAGAGGACATGCTAGGTTGTGGGTCTATAGGATTACTCCTAACCTCTGCAGTACGAGCAGTAGGAGAAGAGATGTTTTCCACAGGTACTGTCTGAGTGGCAGTCTGAGACGCCTGCCACTTGTTAAATGCTTCCTGGAGTCTTTTATCAACTACTTCCTCGTCTCTCCTATCAATTAAGGAATCTACCTATACATGGATAAAAGAAATGCTAGTTTCTAATTATTGAATTCCCTTTCGCAATAATGTTCTAAAATAAGAATAAGTTACCTCAGCTTGTGAAAGTCCCTCTTTTGGGACATGTTTGCGCTGGGATGGCCCAAAGAATGCTTTGATGCCCACACCAGCGCATGCACCCCTTACACGTCCAGGATGCTCTGGGTTACCCAGAGCAACTGTCAGTTCATCCCTTGTACCCTGAGGGATGAACTTGCCTTCCTTCCTTTGCTCGTGCAGCTCCCGCTAATCACCATTAACAAAAATTTGTAAGAAAACATAACAATAATCAATATCGATAAATTGCTCTAAGAGTTGATTTTTACCATTTTTGCAGCCGCCTCAGTGGTTGTGGGCTTCGGTATATCTCCCTTCTTGTTTTGCCTCCCAGCTATCCACATAACATGACGAGGCAGAGGTGCAGGAGTAGCAGTAGAGGACTCTGCAGTCTCCTAAGTAGCAGTAGGCTGAGTAGACTCAGCCTATAGTCTTTGGTGAAAGCCTGCATATCCTCTTGGACCCATTGTGTGGTCGTGCACATTCAGTGCACACCTTGCTTGTTGAGCATCGCTAATAGCCTAGTTAGTTAGCACATTAATTTGGTTAGTAACACTAAAGGTTAATCTTGAATAGGTGAATACATAAAAACGTATATTAATTAATTTGGGAGTGGCGCTTAATACCATGAATTCATCTATTTTTCTTTGGCTAACAATCTCCTCCCATTCTTTGGGGTCCAAGTAGTTCCATTGCTGTGTGGCTTCCTTCTTCCTATATTTATTTTTCTAAGAGAATACAAACAAAAAATATTAGTGTAGAGTTAGTGAAATACTGATCAATGTCTAGAATTGGAATCAATCAAGAACCTATTCTCAGCATCGCGTATGTAATCTCGGGTGAGATTGGTCCTATAGTTCCTTAGGACCCTCCCACAATGTTGCATCACACATTTACAATGCAACTTTTCATCCAGATCAAATATGATCTGCAAATTAAATAAAATTGCTATAAACTAGTATCCTAAAAATTAGTATTATACACAAATAGAATTACAAATAATAATAACTCACGCATAGTTCCTTCCATATGTGATCTTTCTTCCCCTTAGGAACTTTATGCCATGATTATAGGATAGGACTACAATGGCTGTGAGTAAGAACCCCAAGATATGAAACAAATGAGTTGCGGTTCACTCCATATGGATTTCTTGCCTGATCGAAATCCACAGCCAATTTGGGTCCATTGCCCCTTTGCTGTATTAACTTGTTCATCATTGTGATGCCCCTCACTTTCTCAATTTTCTTTTGCTGCTCATCAAATGCTGTAATTTCTTCAGGGGGTACATCACCAACCTAAAATTTGATAAAAAACACACTTACATAATATAATTATAAATGAACATATAGATAGAAACCTCAGGGATATATTCTTAAAACTTACATTGTCAGGCGGTGCAAGCACGTCCTCACCCTCACGGTGATCATCAGCACGGTCCTGATCATCCATCTAAAAGTTCACATTCAAATTATAAATTTCACATCGTAAAGTAACACTAATTGTAAAGTTCACATTGTAAAGTACACATTCACATAGTAAAGTAATTCACATTGTAAAGTTCACATTCTATGATCTAAGAGAAAACAAGCTATATATTACAATAAGATTAGGGTCTAGGGTTAACAGATTAGAGTTTATGCATGGTTAAAACTTTAGGCCAACAAATACATGTGATGTCATTCTTATATATAATAAATGTGTACCACCTATCCCATTCTTGAACACCTAATCTCACTAGTAAATGTATAACGTGTATTGGGTTTTCAAGAAAATTTCGGCAACATTTCCCCGCTATTCTCTAAGTACATATGTACTTAGAGAACAAACGGGGAAATGCTGCCAAAATTTTCTTGAAAACCCAATATACATTATAAACTTACATCCTAAGTGAGATTAGGTGTTCAAGAACAGTCCCAAACTGGGGACTATCCAAGATTTACTCCTAATGAGTAAATCTTGGACGGGTTTCTAGGCCAACAAATTCATGTGTTGTCATTCTTATATATAATAAATGTGTATAAACTACAGGCAACATGGTTAATCCTAATCTATAAAGCATTATTAAATAATAAATCAAGAAATAAATAGTTTCAAACATGCAATAATTCACAATGCAATGCTATAAACTACATGCAACATGGTTAATCCCCACACTCTAGTAGACAGACTAACCTTAAATATAGTGATGTATAAGAGATTAAGAAAAACATTTCTTAGGTAAGAGTAAGATGAAACTCAACATATATGCACAATTAGCATCAAATATAGGACAAAAGGGTAGATTAGAACCCTAGTTTACTCAAACATGTATAAAAATTACCCTAATGACAAATAGTCTAGGAATCTTTACTAGACATTATATATAGCCCTAATCATCATATTTAACATACTACATTATTATTAACATCCAGATCAGATTAAGATCATACTATGTTATAACTATTGGTTTAATAACCCTATTTCCACATGTACATGATTATCAACTTTAAAACCCTATAATTCATTGAAATCATTCTAATTCAATTTAAGATGTTGGGATCACATAATTATATACTGACATGAGAATAAATAAAAGAATCATAATTAACATGATTAACAACATGCTCATCAAACTAGGGTTTTCTTGAATATCATCTAATATTTGTGTACTAACTATACCTTTATAACAAGAAGAATAATAGAGATTTAAGTATATTTTATTCACAATCTACGCATTTTTCTGATCAAAATCATATACAACATGGTAATATTAATGTGAATCAGAGCATTTTTTATTCACAATCTACGCATTTCCTACATTATTCGAGCAGGAGCAGGGTACCTAATTGAGGGCGGAGGAAAAAAAGGAGGAAGAAGAGCAGGAGCAGGGTACCTTTGTGGCGGCGTTGGGCACGTAGGAGTTGTGGTCAGAGCAGAGTAGTGACCTGGAGAGTAGGGAGCAGATCCCTAGGAGCCGCGGCCGGCTTGGAGAGCAGCGGCCAGAGAACTGGCGGCAGCTGGCGGAAGCAGAGGTGGTGGAGGCAGAAGCTAGCTGAGATGCGGCGGCAGAGGAGCGGCGACTAGTGGCGGCGAGTGGCGGCGGTGTCGGCGACCAAAGCACCAGCAAACGGCGGCGGAGGTGGAGGCAGAGCAACAACGAGCGACGGTGGAGTAGAGGAATCGCCGGACCAGCAAACCCTCAGCGGAAATGAATGAAACAGAAGGGGAAGAGTCTACCTCACGTGGGTGCATTGTTAAGTTAACAATAGGTGTCGTTAATTAACAACAACCGACAATAAAAACTATAGGTGTCGGTTACCAACAAAAAACTGACACTATTGTTCAATTATAGGTGTTGGTTCCAAACATAAAAACTGACGTCTATATTTATATGCTGACAAAAATAAATGTTCTCGAATTAAGACCATAGTCGTCAATTTCCTTATAAAAACCGACACTAAAGGGAGGTGAAAATTTTTGCGGTTATGCGCATGAAAACACAATGGCATTAGTTATTGTAACACAACCGACGATAAAATTTGGTCAAATTTCTGTCTCGCAGAAAACCTTTGGTCGTCGGTTTCTTGTTAAAAAACCGACGATGTATGTTAATTTTTGGAGGTAATTTTTTTCTCTAGAAATTTTGGATTTGGTGGTTACTTTTAGGCGTCAGTTTGTTATTAAGGAATCGACACTGAATAAAAACGATACCCGTCTCTGGTCGCCCTTCACAGATTGATGTCATTTTATTTTATAAACCGACGCTGTATTGTTTAGGTGTCAGTGTATTATTACAACCGACACCTTTAAAAGTGATGTTATAAGCCATTTCTGTAGTAGTGATTATTATTGCAGTTTGAATAAAACTGAGCATGTGTTCTTATATATTAACAACAATATTAATCATTATATGAACAGAATAAGATAATCTCCTTTCTTAAGGAGGACATTGCATCTGCCCATGGTAGATTATAAATCATCTATCTGCTTTGTAAAGAATGTAAAGAGATATAAATGACATCTATCAAGTAGAGATGCATAAAAGAAATGTAACATCAGCCAGTAAATTTCTGGATTCAATCCTTAAGCAAACATGCTATACGGTTGATTACATTTTACAATCACACTTATGCCCTGAGAATATGAGGTATACCGCTCATACTCCAATCAACCATTGCGAAGTCAAAATTAGTACCATACAAGATCAATGGAAGAGCTGACTTCCATGACCTCCCACATCTCGGTCAGTGAGAGACCACATGCAGGACATCTTGTGTCTCTGCTATATAGCTTTCCAGGGTATACTGGAAACTTTTCTATAGAGCTACAACGGCGGCTGCACTCTCTTCGCAATCGATAGATTTCATGTTTACCTCCATTGATCTGACATTAATATTATTGGGAGATTCGTGATACTTCTATCCCAATCTTCAGGAGATTCGAGATACATCCATCCCGGTACAAATAATGAAGGATTGAGAGGTTTAATGTTTACCTTCCATCAATTCCCCCATAAGGACGTAAGGATATGTTCGCCCATCAAACCCCACATATTCAAAAATATGCATTCCAGGTTTTGCCGCGGAGCAACCCGTTTCACCATTAGTAAATACTGACACTGATGGATCTATGGTCAGGGCTCTACATGATATGATTTCACTTGATTAATTAAGTACATCAGCATATTCTTTTAGCATCAATCAAGTTCTCAAATAGGAATTATTGTGACAAATGCTACAAAGAAACATGTAAGCTCTTATCAATTGCTTTACCAGAACTTATAATACATTGGGATCTTAATCCCTTATCTCATCACTTGAAGGTTCACATCTCACAACAACATCATTATCTTACTTATCAAATATGGGTATTCATACCCTCAGTTCATCACTAATCACTATTACCACTTGTTAGGTAACTATTACCTCTAGGTCCTCAGACTGAGGTATACATGATACTTGTTACACAAGCATCTCACATGGCTCACAAGGCCCATTAAGTGTCTTGTCACCTTTCACTAGGAAACAACTTACTCATATGGCTCATAAAGTCCATGCACATTTTGTTACTTTTACTAAGCAACAATAACGTTAAGGCACAAAATGCCAATCAACATTTTTATTATATAAATATCATAGCTCAAATCTGGCTATGTTCATCATCTCATGATATCTACATGATTAATACACATGATAACAGTCATGACAATTTCACATCACACCATGCAATACAATAGTAACACCATTATTCCCTTACCATGGTTAGGGTTTATCATCAAATAGGGCTTTTTCATCCCTTTATCCAAAAAAATAAGGGTTAGGGTTTCCCATTTCACATTAATTAGGGTTTCCTGTTTATATTATCTATCCAACCCTAATTTATTGTTCCATTCCTCTAGGAGCATTCAATAATATCATAAGTATTCACTCATGATCATTACTCTCATCATATATCATTAATGATTATCAATTCAAGGTATGAGTTCATCTCTCTACCTTACCATGGTATGTTTATATCATACTCATTATCTTGGCTTAACCCCTTTCTCATAGTATGTTAGTCAACACTTATCAAAGTGCATTGAATTCATTACATCTTCATTTTAACAATTTACATAACACACACTTCTGGTGTTTCTTATCCAAGTATATTGGATTTGAGGTTCTTCAAGGTATATCAACCCTAAAATGCTAAATGTGATATCTATCATGTCTTGATGTATCACTTTTCTCATCACTTCCAACTTAGTTAATCAACTGACCTTGTATTAAGGTATTTCCCTCTTATGACTTTTAACCACTAACCTATCACTTTTATCATGTAGTGCATAGGTCACCCATTAGAATTTGTACAACTATCTTTAATGATATGAACTTAACTCAAGTTAAGGCATTACATACAAAAGGTTGCCTATAATCAACCACTTAAGATATTTCATATCCATAAGGTATTACCCACTATTTCATCATTAGGGTTTTCTCTTACCTTCAACCAATTTTTGGGATAGGGTTTCATATAACATTACATATCACCACCCTAGTTCAGGGTTTCACATGGCATCACCCTATATTAGGATTACATTGTTAACCTAGATTAGGGTTTCACTCAGAATTTCCCTAAATTAGGGTTTGAATTCATCAATCAACTCAATTAGGGTTTTATGATCTCTTTATCAAGGATCATACCCTAATTGTATATCACATTTATTTTGAATGCATTAGGCTTGACTGTTTACATGATTATCATTCATGTATGAATCTCTCTCTCATCCTACCCAGGATGTCCACTACTCAATTCTTGATTAGATTGAGCCTCCTTCTTATTCAAATACATGCATTTAGGGTTAGCATGATATATTGAATTATTGCATCATTATGAATCAATGATTAATCCAAATAAGGGTATCAATCATCTAAATACATTAGATGTTCAAATGGTTTGGTCAATTGAACTTTCGGTTACATGATGTATCTAGTTGAATTGACCAATTGAACCTTCAAATACATTAAGTATTCAAATAGATTGACCAATTGAATTTTCAATTACATTAGGTATCCAATTGGATTCACCATGTTGAACCTCAAATGGTTTTGATTACTTAGACCCCAAACAGTCTTGGTATCTCAAAACTCAAACGGTTTGAAACCGTTTGGGCAAATTGCCCTTGAAACTATTTAAGAAAGAAATGCATTGAAACCGAATGGACTTCGGTCTCCAAATGGTTTGAGACCGTTTGGACCCAAATGGTTTTGAGTCCGTTTGGACCCAAACGGTCTTGAGACCGTTTGGACTCAAACAGTCTTAAGATCATTTGGTCCAAACCCTCTCAAAACCAAATGGACCAAAAAGGTCTATCAACACTTAAACAATTCAAGTTTTCAATCAATGAACCGATTATCAATTGAATCCTTGATTCATTCATCAATTGAACTATTGAATCATCATTCAAATGGACCATCAATTAGGTTTTTGAACCCAATTGAACTAGGATTTATAATCAAGAAACCTTCAATTAGGATTTTGAAATCGAGGAACCTTCAATGATTAACATTATGGAACCGATTCAATTGAAATCAATGAATCATCATCAAATTATGATATGACCTGACCTCAAACGGTCTTGAGGTCATTTGGATGACCTCCAAATGGTCTTGAGACCGTTTTCCCCATCCATCATTGAAATATATGAAATTCAATTAGGGTTTAGATCATTGGATTAATCATCAATTGAGCTATTGATTGCATTTTAATTTGATATCTTTGGATCTTCAATTACTCAATCATACTCAACGCTAGACCTCCAAATAGTATTGGTTGACCTACAAATGGTCTTGAGACCATTTGGGTGATCTCCAAATGCACCTGAGACCATTTGGGTTAATCAACCCGAAATTTTAAATCAACCTATTGAAATTTCAACACTTAACCCGATTAGGGTTTGGTAATTGATTAACCTTCATCTGATGAACCCTTTGGAATCAATAAATTAAATTTAATGGGTCATCAACCATAAACACTAAAATCAAAACTCCAAATGGTCAACTATGGTAAATCCTTCCAAACGGTTTGAAACCGTTTGGCTTCTAATGGTTTGATGAAACCATTTGATTTCAAACGGTTTTGTTGAAACTGAATGAACATCTTGTTGAAACCGATTGAATAACAAATTTTTGGGAAACATGTCCAATATGATGTCATCATCATTTAACTTCGTCCATGTAGTTCCTAGTACTTCTCATTTCATGGAATTACCAATTTCAACAAGCAATAAATCAAGAAGAAGAAGGAATCAACATAATTGCAAAATTAATGGTTGAATAATAATGTAAATGGGTTCAAGTTATATAAACCACCTCCAATTTGAGCTTCAAAGCTTTAATCTCACGTCAACAATGGTGTATGAAACTCCTTTCACTATCCCAAGGCTCGTCCTCAAGCTTTGAGTGAGAAGGAATGGTTAGAATTGAAGATGGAGTGAAGATAAGAAGAAATCAAGCATTGATTTGTGATTTCCACCATGGAATCAAGGTGAAAGAGGGCCATGGAGATTACCTACAGGTTGGGAGTCGTCCTCCTATTTCTCCTAAGATCCCTTGGTTGTTTTGCAAGAAATAAGTGAAAGTGGATTCGAAATTACCCTTTCAACTCATGGATAAAGGAGCATATATATGAATTTTATTGAAAATTCATTTTAAGAGAGAAAAAGTAGGGATTATCTCCTCCATTTCCTTGCCACTTGCCCCCTTCCCTTCCTTGGTTACGAGGCTATCTCCCTTGCCTCTTATTCCTCTCAATTATCCATGATTTAAAGAAAAACAAATTAAGCACCTTAAATCATATAATACTAATATCCATAAGTTAGTGGATATTTCTTTTTCTTTTCTTAATGTGAGTGTGTTCTCCACTCACGTAGATATTTTCATTTCCTTTGCAAGGCACAAGGACGTCCACACTTGTTTATTTTCAACCAAAAAAATTTTGGTTGAAGGGTAATCCAATTAATATATTTTTTTTGCATTAAATTGAATTAGGGTTTCAATTATGCTTAAATCTTGATTATTTTAATATCAAGATTCTCTCTCCTTCAAAGTGATACAAATGATATGCCCCTCTCATTTTATTTGATCTACATTATGCCAATAAAAACTATTTTAAAGTGGTAATTTGCATATTGAACCCTAGGTTTTGGGTAAATTGCATATTATACCAAAACTAGGTTTTAATGCACAAACATTGCTTTATTAGCTCTTTCTTGGTACTCAGGCTTTTCCCAAGCCATACCTCTACATAATATTCATTCTCATGATGATTCAACACATGAGGAACATTTAATCATGTAACATTTTCAAGTTAACCCCTCAACTTGGGTAATTTGCACTTTAGTCCAAAATAAGAAAACATTGCTTCAATATTATTCAAACGGGACCAAAATTGAAACATAGGTTTCTCTTGGTCCTTAATTACTTTTCACAAGATAAAATTAAGGATCTAATTAACTTTCTTAAGCAAAAATCCTAGGGTTAAGGCATAACCCAGGTCAGGGATGTTACATATGCATTCTCATAGAAAAACTATATAATACTTTATTATTTATATGTAAATATGAGAATGTGTTCCTCACACACGAGAGTAGGAGGTGTTCATGCAAACTAAGTGAAAAGGAGTGACATAAATATAGAAGAGTGAGTAGATCTAGATTAGATGTCTAGAGAGTTACTGAATATGTGACAATTAGAGTAGATAATTGATTTATATATGAAATAAGCATGTGTAATTTACCTAAGTTTGATCTATGATGGTATTAGTTTTGTAATGAAGATTTTAGTTTTATATGAGCTGAATCCAATATTTAAGATTCTAAGATAAGTCTTGATGATGAAAGTAGATTTTCTTTTCTTTCTTAAGATGAGCTAAGTTATGTTAAAGTGGAATATACATGAGCCTCAAGCTCTTTTACAAAGGAGAACCTCCAATGTTAGGACCAAATGTGTGGTGAAATCTAGAGAGAGTGAGACCCACAAGGAGAGGGTCATAAGACCTACCCTACAATATATGAAAAATATGAGATATATGAAGAATGATGTGTCCTAAGTGGTGTTACTCCTTAGTAGTCGAGTTGAGTCCTTTTGCATGATTCAACCCTATATGTGAGAGTTGGGTAAAAAATGATGGGTAGAAACTCATGATGATAAAGTCAATCCTTTGACTGAGTTAGGTCCTAGCTTGAGTGACCTATGTTTGTGAAGCTCATCATTAGCTACAAGTGATTTGATATATGAAAATCTAGATTCCTAGAGTAAAATGCCTTGTGCATAAGATACTCATATATGTTGATCCCTCCTCTTCTTTTTCTTAATACATGATTCTAGAAACATCACTTGAGATATATGGATGGTTTATATATGAGAAGTCACTCACATAAGCTTGACCTATTTTATATTCTCTTCCTATATCACAGATGTTATATCCATGTTTGGAATCATGATAAGCTTGACTTATTAATTTCTCCTTCCCTCATATCATTCATGAAAGATATTAGTTTTAAACCATGATTAGGTTGACTTAGTATATTCTCTTTCCCTCTATATCATGCATGAAGGATATAATTTTGAAATCATGAGAAAAAAGGATATGTTTGGACCATAAAAATCATGATCACCGAATGTAGTTCTTAACCTAAAATCTTCGAAATATACATTTCTAGATTGGAAAAACCCTCATAATGGGGTGAAACCCTAACATTCAAGAAACAAAATAAAATAAGCCCTTAGTGATGAAATCATAATGTGATGTTGATCCTGAACCACATTATGATGTTAAGTGTGAATGTTCTATTACTAGATGATGTATAATACTAATATAATCTTGCACACTTTAATGGTGTGAAAGATGGAACCCTCAATAATACATTTTCAACTCTATATGAGTAAATAAATCCCTAATTATTTTTTTGGTTGGTCAAAAAAGTGTGTTACTATAGAATCCAAAAACTTTGGGCACTAAGTACCCCATTACATCAACATGAGCTAAAATAGCTCAAACAAAGATCAAAATCCCCATACAGGGGGAACACATGATTTCTAGACAAGACAAAACTAAGAAGACCAATCTAACTAAACAAGCTAGTTCCAAGAATTCCTACCAGAAGAAGACTATTACAAGCCACTATTACATGCATTCAGCGTACCCACAAGTAGTAACAGTAGCTTGACATAGAACGAACACTAGTTTTCCTGCCTATAGCTAGCCTTGAAGCTTCTAACCTTCTCAGCTACCAGAACTTCAGGTTTCTAAATGGGAAAAATCACCCAAAAAGGAACCCCTAGCATCATATCAAAAAGAAGCTGAGCCAACCGTAAGAGAAGTAATAACCAACACGTTTAAGCAATAGAGCGTGGGAGGGAAAAGTACAGCTTCAAAATCACTCCTTCATGCTTAGCACAACACCAACTATCTATTAAGAGTACCCACAAGGTGTGGTACTGTACCAAGATTAGAGAGATCCTTCTAAATATCATCCCACCACACAACCAAGATGCTGACCTGCAATGGTCCTTGAACTTCAGAAACTGCTATTAACACAACAACATAATGACAATGCCGGGAAAAAATATGCCCATTGCTGCTTTTGCACAGAGGCATTTCAACGAACACCATGAGAGCATTCCATCACACAGTAGTATAAGGGTGTAAGATGCCCATTACTAGCACGACAACACCTCAACAACTCTTCAATCAGCAATGAAACTTCAACGTGAACGGAGAGAGTTTCAGAGTTGAGGGTGCCACCAAGCATGGGAACACTGCCGACCAGACAGGAGATGCTCAAACTGACCAATGAGGCTCGGCCACACCTCGACGGAGAAGACATAATTGTCAAGGGAGAGGACCTATGATAGAACGATGCATGAGAAAGTCCGGACGCCCGTTGAGGAGCCCAAACTCCACCTTGGACGCCAGATCAGGACCAGATGCAAGCAACGACGCCGTGAACCTAGGTAACGAGGTAATTTCTTGGGGGAAGGTGGCACAGGTGCCAGGGACGATGGAGCAGGAAGCGTGAGCGACGAAAGAGGAAGGCTCTTCTCCATTTGTCTCTCTTGACGAGATGGAGTCGATTAAATTCCTAATTATTAGGGAAGTAAGGGATGTAAATCCTAGAATAATAGAATGTCATGTATGAGTGAGATGATAAATGGTGCCTTGACCTATATATGGTAGGGTGGGTACCCTCATATGCTCTAAACCCTAAGGCGAAAACTTAGAGTAAATTTAGAATTATGATACCCTTGACACATAGGAGTGATGGCCTAGAGGCATTGGAGACTCTTTCATATCACTTGAAATATGAGGCTAATTGAATTTTGAGGATGAAATTCCATATAAGATAGGGTGGATGTGATGACCTTGATTTTTTTATGGTTTAGATACCCATTATAGTGTGATTCGGGATCCATGAATGATTCATATATGGTTGAACACAATTTAGAAACTGCTTACTCCATTTTATCTTCTTTTCATTTGAAAGTATGATTAGAGATACAATTGATGACCCTTTAATAGTCTCGATGAGCTCAAGTGATATATTGATAAACCTTAAAGTTGATAGGATCATAAAAGTCTTCTGAGATTTCTTCGATGAAGATTTTATGACTAAATAATTTTTTGTTTATGGTTTGTACTTCCATTTCTAAGGTTTTTTGAGGAATTTATTTACATGATCAAATAATGGATTTTATGTCTCAAACTTTGACGAAATCTACCTTATCATATTACAAGACAATGTCTAAATTTCAAAAATTTTGAAGATTTATACAAAGAAATTTATCTATAAGAATAAGAGGACACTAATGATATACATGTGATCAAACTATGTTCTTGTGGTTATTTAGTACTTAGGCATGTGATAAATATATGTCACACTACCCAACTTTAAGCGGGAGCCAAGGATCATGGCTATGACAACACCTAGCCCGTTGATTTCCCAAAGATCTGATGACTATAGAGTTGTGAGCTACCTCCGAAAATGGAGGAACAAAACTCAATCAGGTGTCCTCTAGATCCGATGAAGGTGGGGGACACTCCAAGGGAATATCATTGGAAAACCCATGATCTATGGAACAATCCAAACTCATTAACCCCTCACAAAACATTGGAAACCCATGGTACTGAGAGATCGACCTCCCCCATTTCTTCACCTCACCATCAAGAAATACTAAAGGGGGAATAGGGGAAGAAGAGTCCAGGGTCAGTCTCATCTCCACTAAAACCTTCCATGGACTCATCAGAACCTGTTGGATAGGTCGAATCACTACTACATTTTTGGCCAATAACGTCGCTACCCGTAGGGTCGGGTTTTCAAAATAACCGACCTTATATGTCTACAAAAAATGCAGGCACCACTTAAGACCTCTTGGGTCAGTTTTTGTAATATAACCGACCTTGTAGTGTATCTCTATAGAGTCAGTTTTCCAAATAACGTACCTTATATGTCTATAAAAAATGCGGGCACCACTTAAGACCACTTCGATCAGTTTTCTTAAAATAACCGACCTTGTAGTGTATCTCTATAGGGTCGGTTTTCCAAATAACCAACCTTATATATCTATAAAAAATGCGAGCACCACTTAAGACCACTTGGGTCAGTTTTCCTAAAATAACCAACCTTGTAGTGTATCTCTATAGGGTCGATTTTCATTAAATAACCGATCCTATAGGCAATGGGATCAGAAAGCTGACCCATTAAGTTTCCCATGGTAAAAATTTGCTCTATTTTGGTTTCACGCCTTGATCTATAGGGTTGGTTTCAAAAAACTGACCTCAGAAGACCTCTAAGACAATAATTTCTTGGTCGACAAAATTCTCGACTGAGACAAAAATTTGGCTCCATTTTGCCTTCGCGCATTTATAAGTACCTATAAGGTCAGTTTTTTTCCTTATAACCGACCTTATAGGGCATCCCAGTTGACAAAATTCTCGACCGAGACAAAACTTTAGCTGAATTTTTCCTTCACGCGTGTATAAGTACCTCTAAGGCCAGTTTTTTTCCTTATAACTGACCTTGTAGGGCATCTCGGTTGACAAAATTCTCGACCGAGACAAAAATTTGGCTCCACTTTTCCTATGCGCGTGTATAAGTACCTCTAGGGTCAATTTTTTCCTTATAACCGACCTTATAGGGCATCTTGGTCGACAAAATGCTCGACCAAGACAAAAATTTTGCTCCAGTATGCCTTCATGTGTGTATAAGTACCTCTAGGGTCAGTTTTTTCCTTATAACTGACCTTGTAGGGCATCTCGTCGACAAAATTCTCGACCGAGACAAAAAAAATTGGCTCTATTTTGCCTTCGCACGTGTATAAGTACTTATAGGGTCAGTTTTTTTCCTTATAACTAACCTTGTAGGGCATCTCAGTCGACATAATTCTTGATCGAGACAAAAATTTGGCTCCATTTTGCCTTACACGCGTGTATAAGTACCTCTAGGGTCGGTTTTTTCCTTATAACCGACATTGTAGGGCATCTCGGTTAACAAAATTCTCGATTGAGACAAAAATTTGGCTCCATTTTGCATTCGCAAGTGTATAAGTACCTCTAGGGTTGGTTTTTTCCTTATTACCGACCTTGTAGGGCATCTCGGTCGATAAAATTCTCGACTGAAACAAAAATTTGGCTCTGTTTTTCCTTCGCGCATTTATACGTACCTATAGGGTCGGCTTTTTTCTTATAACCGACCTTGTAGGGCATCTCGGTCGATAAAATTCTTGACTGAGACAAAAATTTGGCTCCATTTTGCCTTCACGCGTGTATATGTACCTCTTGGGTCGGTTTTTTCCTTATAACTGACCTTGTAGGGCATCATGATCGACACAATTATTGACCGAGACAAAAATTTGGCTCCATTTTGCCTTTGCGCATGTATAAGTACCTCTAAGGTTGGTTTTTTCCTTATAACCAACCATGTAGGGCATCTCGGTCGAAAACATTCTCAACCGAGACATACATTTGGCTCCATTTTGCCTTTGCACGTGTATAAGTACCTCTAGGGTCTATTTTTTCCTTATAACCGACCTTGTAGGGCATCTCAGTCGACAAAATGCTTGACCGAGACAAAAATTTAGCTCCATTATGCCTTTGCGCGTGTATAAGTACCTCTAGGGTCAGTGTTTTCCTTATAACCGACCTTGTAGGGCATCTCGGTCGACAAAATTCTTGACCGAGACAAAAAAATGGCTCCATTTTTCCTTCGCACGTGTATAAGTACCTATAGGGTCGGTTGTTTTCCTTATAACTAACCTTGTAGGACATCTCAGTCGACAAAATTCTCGACCGAGACAAACATTTGGCTCCATTTTGCCTTCACGTGTGTATAAGTACCTCTAGGGTCGGGTTTTTCCTTATAACCGGCCTTGTAGGGCATCTCGGTTGACAAAATTCTTGACCGAGACAAAAATTTGGCTCCGTTTTGCCTTCGCATGTGTATAAGTACCTCTAGGGTTGGTTTTTTCCTTATTACTGACCTTGTAGGGCATCTCGGTCGACAATATTCTCGACCAAGAAAACAATTTGGCTCCATTTTGCCTTTGCGCGTGTATAAGTACCTATAGGGTCAGTTTTTTCTTTATAACTGACCTTGTAGGGCATCTCAGTCGACAAAATTCTCGACTAAGACAAAAATTTGGCTCCATTTTGCCTTTGCGTGTGTATAAGTACCTCTAGGGTCAGTTTTTTCCTTATAACCGACCTTGTAGGGCATCTCGGTCGACAAAATTCTTGTCCGAGACAAAAATTTGGCTCCATTTTGCCTTCACATGTGTATAAGTACCTCCAGGGTTGGTTTTTTCCTTATAACCGATGTTGTAGGGCGTCTCAGTCGACAGAATTCTCGACTGAGACAAAAACACGAGCACCACTTCATTTGTAGCATAAATTTCCCCTGTTAACCGACGCTATAGGTTAACTATAACCTGTCGCCCGTGTTAGTTAGTCACCATTTCGATCAAAACCTACTACTCTCACGCGCTGCTGTCCGAGCTTCTATTTTCGGCCATTGCTTCCGCACACGATCCCATTGCCGACTCCAGGGTTTCGTTTATCGCGCACGTGCTAGCTCATGAGGTTCCTTTTGCTTCGATGAAGATGACGCAAGCCTTGAGGGTACTGGTCGTCAGTTTACAAACCTACCCACTGTCGTCTTGCCTTGAGCACCCACTGCCATCTCTCTGACCCCCGCAGAGGCATCGAGTCCTCATCTACAAGTCGCAACTTGCCAGGTTCGTATTATTGCATGCTTCCTCTTTGACTATTTAACCTTTTGGGGTTCAACATGCCACCACACCTACTATTCAGCGACCTCTTCATGCTTCCTGGCTCGCGGTGTGGGGGGTTGTAGCCGATGGTGGTGTGGTCAGAGTGGATGGCATGGTGAGCATGGAACTGCTCACAGGTTCATGTGGGACCACCACACCCTCCACCATTACCCTCTCCATAGACTCTTGTGCTCCACCGTATTCCTCTGCCTTATCTATTCCATGGCCATTGGAAACTCCAATAGGCTCTCTTCTATGCTTCCTTTCTTCCCGATTTGATGATTTTAAATGCCTACTTGCTACCTCCATTATTATGTAGAGGACTGAGAAAGGGTTACAAAGATGATCATGACGGAATACTACCTACTAGCATTAAAAAGTTTGAATTTATTTTTTTGACAACTTATTTTGTTCACTGTTTTTAGATCTACCTCGACCGTCGTTGGTTTGCTGTTCTACGGTGGCTTTAAGACCTATAAATGGGTGTCATTGCAGCCGTATACCCATAAATGATGTATGTTTCACAAAAAATTGATGGGAGATATCCTATATTTGATGGTTTTTGCTTTGGCATCATTGTATCCGTTTACCCATAAACAATGTATTTTTGAAGTCTATTCAAAACATTTTATATGGTGTCATTTTATTCATATACCAACATATACTGAACCCTCGATCGCCTCTTCAACTACAAGTCTTTAACTGATCAATAGGGTAATCCAACAACCAGTCATCCTCTTGCTCACGGTTCTCTCATTTTCATCTCGGCAGCTCTGGTCAGTTACATTATTTTTTCATTTTATTTGACTAGTAACCCAATCAATAATAAAAATATGTATTCTTTCATATCTACATTTTATTATCAGTCACATATGTAATCATTGTATACATTCTAGAAATATGAGGATAGGAATTGTGTAGTCCAGATTGACACTTTAGGGTTTATAGATGAGATCATCGATGCATGATGTTTAACTTAATATATAAATATGACAATAATACATTTATGCATGTATCAACTTAGAACCGCATTCAAAATTTACTCATTAAGAGTAAATTTTGGATAGTCCCCAGTTTGGGACTATTTTTGGATATTTAATCTTACTT
This sequence comes from Alisma plantago-aquatica, assembly GCA_963693085.1. Lineage (NCBI taxonomy): Eukaryota > Viridiplantae > Streptophyta > Magnoliopsida > Alismatales > Alismataceae > Alisma > Alisma plantago-aquatica. The sequence continues at coordinate 1,442,639,080 of OY856410.1, read as the reverse complement.
AGGATGTAACTGTATAATGTATTTATAGTTTTGAAGAAAATTTCAGTAGGATTTCCTCATTTGTTCTCTAGGTACATATGTGAGTGGTTATTTTCCATTTACATCGGTGTACTTGGAGAACTTAGGGGAAATGGTGCGAAAATTTTCTTCAAGACTAAACATACATTATACAGTTACTAGTGAGATTAAATATTCAAAAATGGGATAGGTGGTACACTTTAGTATAAAAGTAATTAACCTCCTATCAATAAAAACTTACAACTTATAATATCAATATTAAATGCTTAGTTTTATAATTAATTTTAATGTGATATAGAAAATGAATTTATCATATTTTCTGAGGAACATAGGAAACGACCTACATATAGGCTATATTTTCCATGTAGAAATTGTTGTAACAATTTGAAAGTTGATACTGGTGAGGAAATTAAGAATCATGTCATATGCAATGGGATCATACAAGGTTATAATGAATGGTATTAGCATGGAGAGAAATTTAATCATGGATCAGAAAATGTCATTACTAATAGTTGTGGCATAAAAGATATAGATAATGATGATAATGTCAATGATGAACCAATTCAGGATGATATGATTGATGAGATGCTACGTAGTTGTCGGGACAATGTCATTGATCCACCTTCTTTATTTGCAAACATTGTCCATGATGCTAAAAACCCATTATATATGGGTTTTACTAAGTTCATGAGGTTGAGTGTTGTGATGTGATTATATACTCTTAAAGCTCAAAACCGGTGGAGCGATAAGAGTTTCACTTCACTGTTGTCTTTGTTAAAGGAAATTCTTCCTGAAGACAATGAGCTTCCAATTTCAACATATCAAGCAAAGAAAATAATGTTCCCAATGGGAATGGAGGCTAAGAAGATTCATGCATGTCCAAATGATTGTGTGTTATTTCAGAAGGACTATAGTAATTTGATAAATTGTCCAAAATGTGGTGCGTCAAGGTATAAGACCACAAATTTAGCTAAGGCTAAACATGGATCTCCTGCCAAGGTGATGTGGTATCTACCAATAATACCATGATTTCAACGCTTATTTGCTAATACAGAAGATGAGAAAATTTTGTCTTGGCTTGGGGAGTTAAAGGCCAATGATGATGGCATCCTACGACATGCATCTGATTCACTACAATGGAAGAAAATTGATTTGTTATACCCTAAATTTGGTAAAGAACTAAGAAACTTAAGACTTGGACTTTGTACAGATGGAATGAATCCCTATGGTACATTAAGCAGCCAACATAGCACGTGGCCTGTTATGATTGTTATATACAATCTTCCTCCTTGGTTGTGTATGAAAAATAAGTATTTCATGTTGTCAATATTGATATCAGGGCCCAAGCAACCTGTAAATGATATTGATGTTTACCTTCAACCTCTAATTGATGACCTGATGAAACTATGGGAAGAAGGTGTTATGACATATGATGCTTCACGTAAAGAGATCTTTAGTTTGCGTGCTATGTTGTTTTGCACGATTAATGACTTTCCAGCTTATGGAAATTTGTCTAGATATAGCATAAAAGGATACAAAGCATGTCCTGTTTGTGAGGAAAATACTGATTCAATCTGACTGAAACATGGTGGTAAAATCATATATCTTGGTCATCAGAGATTTCTCCCACCGGTGCATCCTTATCGAAGGCAACATAAAGCCTTTAATGGGTCAAATGAGGAATGAAGTGCTCCTAAACCTATACCAGGAAATGTTGTATATGATAGGGTGAAACATATTGTTAATGAATTTGGAAAGAGTTCAAGTAGTCATACTCTCGCATGTGACAAATCTCTATATAAGAAGAGGTCAATATTCTGGGATCTTTCTTATTAGAGATCTTTGGCAATTAGACACTGCATTGATGCCATGCATGTTGAAAAAATGTTTGTGATAACATCATTGGTATACTATTAAACATACCAGGAAAGACTAAAGATGACATCAAATCTAGAAAATATTTAGAATTAATGGGTATAAGAAAAGAATTATATGTGGAGATCAGGGTTCACCGCACATATTTACCACCAGCTTGTTACACTTTGTCAAAGCAGGAGAAAAAGACTTTCTGTAAGTGCTTGTATAATATTAAGGTTCCACAAAGATACTCTTCTAATATTCATAGATTGGTATCAAAGAAGGATCGAAAGTTGATATGTCTCAGATCTCACAATTGTCACACCTTAATGCAACAAATTTTACCTATGGCTATTCGATCTATATTGCCAAAGCATGTAAGGTTTGCAATCACAAGACTCTATTTCTTCTTCAATGAAATATAAACAAAGTGATACATCTTGATACTCTCAATAAATTACAGAAAGATGTAATTATTACCATGTGTCAGCTCGAAATGTACTTTCCTCCTTCATTTTTTAATATCATGGTTCATCTTGTAGTACATATTACAAGGGAGGTGAAGATGTTGGGTCCACTTTTCTTACACTGGATGTATCCATTTGAACGCTACATGAGTCTTTTTAAAGGTGATGTTCAGAATTGTTATCGTCCTGAAGGGAGTATTATTGAGGGTTATGTGGCTAGGAAGGTGATGAATTTTTGCAATTTTTGAATTGCAATGAAACTTCTAGCGATCTAAAAAATTCCCATCACATTGAATCTTATTGTGGCAAAGGAACTCTGGGAGGACGAGTGAAAGGAATCAGTCGTGAGTTGTGGGAACATGCACATTTGTATATTTTACACAACATCGATGAAGTTAGTAGCTACATCACAGAACATAATGATCTTATCAAGAGAAATCATCCGCGATCCAGTTCAATGGGGCTTGTAAGAGAGCATAATCGAACATTTATTACGTGGTTTGAATAGAAAGTCGTTAATCAACTATCTGAAGCACCGAATAATGTTGCTGAGAACATAAAATGGCTCGCATTTAAGCCAAAAATGGATATGTCATATGAATGCTATGACATAAACATATTTTCATACTACACAAAGTGTTAAGATGAAAGTAGTGTTGTCCAAAATAGTGGGGTCACTGTTCAAGCTTGTTCATTATATTTTTCTAGTGCCAAAGATAAAAGACCACGCGAAGTTGAGATGTCATATTACAACGTCATTGAGGACATATGGGATTTGGACTATAACATTTTTTAGAGTTCCTATCTTTAGGTGTAATTGGGTTGACAACAACAAAGGAGTTTTAGTGGATGAGTTGAGTTTCAAATTGGTGATTTTTGAAAAGATTGGTGAGAAAGATGAGCCATTCATCATGGAAGACCAAGCAAAACAAGTGTTTCATATTGATGACCCGACAAATAAAAATTGGTCTGTCGTTCTTTATGGAAAAAGACAGTTTACTGTAGATCCTATAAATGAAGAAGAATACTACGAAAAGTATGATGATTCCAGCCCATTCTCAGTTGGTTTGCCAAGTGTAAATGATGAATACTATAAATGTCAAGACCATGATGAAGGAATTTTACTTGAATAACAACTCAACCAATACTAGAGGTATGTATTCTTTGAATTATTTATTTTATTATCATTCAAGCACGTAATCTTTTAAATATATATCATATATCATTCAACCACTTGTGCTTTTATTATCACTTATGTTTCTTTTATCATATATACTTGCAGGTTCTAAAATGGCAAGTGAAGATGAACATTCTGAGCATGAGCACCATGAGGATGGTAGTGGTCATTCTAAGAAAAGTAGAGGTCCCACACTGATGAGTAGGCTACAGGAGCTCAGGGCCAAAGGAGAGAAATTGGCATTCATGTTTGATGTCACAGGAGCACCTATTGGGGAACATTCTAGTGCTTTCAAGCATTACGTAGGGGTGACCGCACGCAGTAAGGTGGCAATAGATATAGAAAATTGTCATGATGTTTCTAATGCCTTAAAATACCTCCTATGGAAAGATATATCTGTGAGTGGAAGTGATATTATTTTAATATATTTTTGTTTATTGATTCTAATTTAGTTTGCTTGGAAAGACATATCCTTTTTAATACAACATTATTTCTTCTTTTGCATGTATAGGGTGTTTTTTATATAAATAAAAAATATCACAAGAAAAAAGTGCTACAACGTTGTGGTGTACGATGAAGGGCTTTTAAGACATATCTTAAAAGGGAATTTATAGATAATCCTAAACAAAAGAAGTAAGCAACAGATATGTATGTTTTTATAGATCCTGAGGTGTGGGAAAGATTTGTTGCAGCTACGAACACGGAAGAGTTTTAGGTAATAAAGATTGTGATGTATTGTATGAATCTTTAATTTTATACAATTAAGGAGGTGCATCTTTTTATATATGTTTGCCAAGTCTAAATTGCAATACCTCATTTTAAATGATCAGGCTATTCATGAGGCCCAAAAGGAAAAATGAGCCAAAAATGTGCATGACCATTGCTTGGGGCCCGGTGGTTATGCCTTCCGCCGCCAACTACAAGAGAAGTAACTCTCTTCTGGAGAAGAGTCTAGTACAACTCAAGCTGAGCGTCCACCCCAACACTTGTAGTGGATTGATGCTAGAAAGAATCGAGCAGGTGAAATTGTCAACCCTGCAACTAAGGAGGTGGCACAAAAGATGGTAGGTTTATCCCAACTAAGTAAAGAGTAACTCCTACAAACATAGATTTATTTATATCTAATTGATATTGTGATTTAATATTTTTATTAACTATGAATAGATTGATCTCCATGAGCAAAGGAAGGAAGGAAAGTTCATCCCAACTGGCCACATGGATTAACTATCAGTTTCTCTTGGTACAAAGGAGCATCCTGGCTGTGTTAGGGGATTAGCAACTGGCATAGGATTCAAGTCTTATTTTGTCCTTCACAATCTAAAAGAGGTCGTGCAGGAGGTCTTACACAAGAGGAAGTTGAAGCATTAGTAGCACAGAAAGTAAAAGAAATAATGTCTTAATTTCATCCTACTCAACCTTCTCAACCTATTCAAACTGTGCGTCTCTCAGATGATGAGGTACAAGCCCATGCTCTAACTGTAGAAGGTCATATGAGCACTCCCAATGACCCACCACAACAATCTGTAGTAAGTTGTTGTTCTATATGCTGTGTTATTAGTATGATATATATATGATTATATATATATCGGAATCTGGTAAATATATTCTGACGTTCCCCCTAACAAATATTAGGGGGTCAAGAGTACATGTAGGCCCAACGCCATACACCCAATTCAGCATTACAACTCATGCACCTATTCAACGTTTAGTCTACGTCTAATGCATTTACAAATTTTTATAGCAATAACAGTAGCACTAGTAGACTTTCCGTGGTGTTTCCTCACATTCCTTTCCTCCCAAACATGGTAGTAAAGGCCCACCAACAACAAATTTTTCCTTGAGCTCATTCCACATCTTGCTAGCATCCTCCGCGGATCTGCACAAAGCTGAATTTGTAGGCTGAATTTGCTGCATATATTCTCCCAGATCTCCCTCGTAAACTTACATTCACCCGCTAAATGGCTGTGATTTTCCTCCTCTTCCCCGCACAAAAAGCATATAGTAGATATGCCATAGTTTCAACCTCTGATTCTGTCCAAGGTAGCAAGGATGTTGTGCAGAAATTTATAGACGCAAATGCTCCATTTTGGTACATGTCTTTCAATCCAGAGTTGATCGCTCACTGGATCCTTTGCACCCCTTATATGGGACACCTCCCATATATTTATCTTCTTGTCTTTGAGCTGCCATCTCCCATTGACATTAACCACAAACAAGTTCTTGATTTGCGGCCATATCTCTCTCATGACGTTGATGGATCTCGAGTAGCCTTCTCTTATTTTTGGGATGAAATCCAGTCCCCTTGGATATCTGTCTCTCATCCATTTCCCCCATGTAGACAATCCTTCCTGGTAAGCAACAATCTGTCTCATGGATCCCCATCTCGCTATATCTCTTGGGGTCTTCAAATCAAGCCCACCTTCATCACTGGGGAAGGCCAGTCTAGAATATTTCATAGGATGATGTCCACTCCCCCATCAGAAATTAGCCATCTTCATCTCCATTCTGTCAAGATCTGATACATCGATTTCTCCTTATTGTACCCAGAAGATAAGAAGGCCCTCAATAGCATCTTTGATTAGATTCCTACATCCCACCATGGATGTTTTTTGTGTAGGCCATCTACTAATCATTTCCTCTACTTTGTCTATGCAATCAACAAAGTCCTTTACCTGTAGATTGCCACCGACAAGTGGAAATCCCAGGTATTTTATGGGAAATTCTCCTATCTCCACACCCATATCATGAACTAGTATTTCCTCCATTTGGTGACAATTTTTTGATAAGAAGATATGTGTTTTATTAGCGTTGACACACATCTCAGTTTGCTGCACAAACTTTCTCAGAAGACTTTTAAGGTTCTCTATGCATTGTTGTTTTGCTTCTACAAAAACCATGACATCATCTGCAAAGATCAAGTGTGTCATTACCTTTGTTCCATGGACAGTGTACAGCTTTATTTCCTTTTGTTCTTCAGCTTGTTGCATTTTCCTTGAGAAATACTCCATGACCATTACAAACAAAAACGGTGAAAGAGGATCGCCTTGAAGTAGACCGTTGCCACCGCGAAAGAAGCCTACAGAGATACCATTGACCAAGACAGAATGGCTAGTAGTCCCAACACATTGTTTCATCCAGCCAATCCATTTTTCATTAAATCCCATTTGCTCCATGATCCACCATAATTTTTCCCATCTCACACTATCATAGGCTTTAGAGATATCCAGTTTCAGGAAAGCTTTCCTACTTCCTCTCATGACATTAAAGTCCAGAAGAAATTCACTCGCTCATAAGGCGCAATCACTAATACTTCTACCAGTGACAAAAGCCCCTTGGTTGACAGAAATAAGGTAGTGGAGGACCATTTTCATCCAGGCAGCCAGAATTTTTGCAATGATTTTGTATTGGACCGAGCAGCAAGCAATGTGCCGGAAGTCCACAAGAGAAGAAATAACTTTGTTTTTTGGAATCAAAACCAGAAAAGAATGATTAACTTGTCTTACCATATTCCCTCCATCCATAAACCAATCAACATAGGCAAGTAAATCATTTTTAATGATATTCCACATTCTTTTGAAGAAGAGAGCATTAAATTCATCTGATCCAGGGGACTTGTTGCTTCCAAAGCTCCATAGAGCATCCTTAACCTCCTATTCATTTGTCTTTATTGTGAGGATGTTATTGTGAGTGATATTAATCTTGAACTTCCAGTCCACCTCTTCATTAGCATCAATATCTTCTAGAAAGGTTTTATTGTAGAGAGAGGAGTAGAACTGAGTAGCCTATTCCTCAAGGTCCTCCTTCTTTTTGATCACCTGTCCTTCTACATTTATAAGTTTAGAAATAATATTACCTACCTCTCTTATTCTAACTGCCGCATGATAGAGCTTTGTATTCCTATCGCCATCCTCCATCCATTTCTCTTTACTTCTTTGCCAATAGAATTTTTCCTCAACCTTTTTTAGATCCTCAAGCATCCTCTTCACTTCCCTTTCCTTCTCAATAAGATTTGGGTTCAGGGGATCAACCAGTAATTTTTCTCTAAGCTCTTTGCAATCCTTCTTCGTGTCTTTCAGCATATTTGGGATATTCACCTCTTCTTTTGCCCATTTCTTCAGCGCCGCTTTCGTATTCTTTAATTTCATAGCAAACATGTACATGGGGTTGCCCGTCATCTGGGTGCTCCAACTTTGTTTGACAATGTCATCAAATCCTCTCTAGTCTGCCCAGTAGTTTAGAAATCTAAACAGTCTTCTTTTCTGCTTTTTCTCTGTTATCTGGACTGATATAGGTGCATGATCAATAATGTCAGACCCTTCAACTTTAACCTGCACATTTGGGAGAATTTTCAGCCACTCATCATTTACCAGTGCCCTGTCAAGCTTGCTAGCTATCCTGTCCTGTGGTCCTCTTTCATTGTTCTAGGTGAAGATGTCCCCTCCTTCCATAGGTAGTTCAAACAAGCAGGCTTTATTAATGTCTCAGTTGAAAGCATCCACCTCAGCATTAATAGCTAGTCTTCTGCCTCTTTTTTCCGCATGTACTCGTACAATATTGAAGTCACCAATAGCCATCCATGGTAACCGAGCCTTCTTTGAAATAGAAACCATATCATCCCACAGATCATGTCTAGCCTTCCCGTCATTATGGCCATACACAAATGTCAACCATATGTGAAGACCTCCATTATTGATACAGTCCACTGTCACCTGTTGGTCTGACATCTGAACAATAAAAACCTGCCAAGTATTGGGCTTCCAAGCCACACAGACACGAGCAACATCAACACATTCAACATTAGACACGTGCTCCCAACCTTGTGGAAAAAGAAACGTAATACTATTTTTGTTTTGTTCCTTTATCTTTGTCTCCACTAAAGCAACCATTGAATGACCGCTAGATGCGATCCATTCTATGATTTCTTTCTTCTTATTCCTGTCGCACCCTCCTTTGATATTCCACAAGAGCATGGACATATCAAAGGTGTTTGTTTGACCTGGTATGCCTCGAAGGCCCTTTCCCAACATTCTTGCCCTTTGCTGTTTGCTCTTGTTGTTTGGAGACGATGTCCTCCTCATTATCTGATTCAAATAGCACCTCAAAACTATTAGTGGTATCTAGGATAGTACTTACCCCCTGGGTTCTCGGTATCCCAGTCTTCTTGACTCCTCTCCTTCTAGAACTGGATATGAATTCCCCTTCTTCTTCTCTGTCACCTTGCAATCCATTTTCCACAGATTTGCTGCTGCTGCTCAAAGGGCTACTTTCTCCTCATGCTTCTTGTTCAGGGACCTTATGTTCTTGCTGCTCGGCATTTCCTTCCTTCTCAACTAAATCATCCATTGGCTTGACGTTGTCTTCATTCATAGCTAACTCATCCTTCTGTTCTTCCTGTCTTGCATCATCTCGTGAAGCTTGCCCAGCCATAGAAGGTCTCTTCTCCTTCCACACCTTTTCCCCCTTCAAGTCTTCCTTCTTTTCCTCCTATATTCGATCGTAGTCCGCTGTATCATGCCCAAAAGCTTTGCAATGTTCACAACTAGCTAGGATGTGGTCGTAGGCCATCGAGACTGGGATGGGTTCATGTCCCTTGACATTGAGTTAAACCTTGGTAGGTTTAGGTCCTTCAACCTTCAACTCGATGAGCACTCGAGCATCTTCTCCTTCCAGTGATCTTTCATCTATGTGCAAGACTCAACCTGCTCCAGCGCCGATTGTCCCTGCTTCTCTTCTTGTCCACGACCGTCCGAAGGAGTTGATCGTGATCCAGGTCGGCACGGTGCTGAAGACCTCCTTCCTCAACTCGTAGTCATGCGTGTAATGCTTCACAATCACCAATTGGTGGTCGAACCACCTCGGCCCCATAGCGAGAGCCACCTCCTTATCAGCCGCTGTCGAGAATCAGACTAGAAAGATTCCATTCTCTCGTGATAGCAACTCAAAGGAACCTTTCGGTTGCCATGTTCGTTTGATCCATGCTTGCAGATGCAGATAGAAAGGTTTGCGTCCCAGTGTGTAGATCACCACTGTAAACTCCCAGATGTTGTGGAGTCTTTCAAATTCCTCTACATCGAGGTCGATGTGAATCTCACCCTCTTCCTCCCTTGGTGGTGGAAAAACCATGGTCTCCTTCGACCCTGGCTTTGGCTGCTTAAGGACTTGATTCCATGCTAATGGGGTTCGATTCGAACCTCCTGAGCCTTCACCAATCGCGTGCAGCTGGGCGCCGCCCCCTTCGTTTCCCTTCACACAGGAGCTAGGTTCAGCGACCTGCAAGCTGCTTCCTCCCTTAGTTCTAGAGGACTTATTTCTAGTAGATGCGGATGGTGGTGGAGGGTTGCGGGAGGGTTGTTGTGGTTGTGATGTCATGCGGGAGTGGACGCCATCAGCCGGAGTGGCTGGTGATGTGGGCGCCATGCCCAGGGTTGCCAACGAGAATCGCTTCCTGATCGCCCGGAACCAACCCTAGAGGACGACCGCTCTTTTTATGATTATATATATATATGTATATATAGTTGTAGTAGGTATCTAGTTTACTACTTTGTATATAACTTATATTATGTCAATTCTAGGTTGGTATGAACTGTAAACTTGCAGTGGAGGTTCTAGAGTATAATGTTGTGGCAGCGGGTAAGGTATACAACCTCGGTGGTACATTGCATTGCCAACCAGTTTCTGATGACATTTGTCGTGTGCCCATCCATCTTGTGTATGACAGAATGGGGGACAAACCACTACCCATATATAATACTAAATATAGTACAATTGAAGAAGCAGAGGGTGCTATGGTGGGTTGGCCTAAACACTTGGTTATTAATGAAAAGGTATATATTTGAAATCTACCATGTTTTTCAGATTTGACTACATATATGAACTCGTTTAATATAAGTATGTAATTTAATTAACATGTTTGTAAACCAAAAAGTAAAAATTCTACTAGTCGTCCTCCTATGCCCAAGCCATCTTTCATTCCCGAAGCTACATTCGATTAATTGGGAAGCAAATGTAAATGTTTGTGTAAATACTTAGCCAACTAAAGCTCGAGATCACATATGTTGGTCAATTTAATAGAAGATGCAGTTGAGAGGGACTTTGAGAATTTTATTTTTTTTGATGATATTAAATATTTGTTCCGATATGATTGGCTAAATACTTTGATATTAGAAGTATAGATAAGGTAAGGATTCATCAATATAGAAAACTCCTATATAGATTTTTAGCTTATTTCTATTATATTAAATGATTATAAATGTTTTAGAACCATTTATATACCGAGACGACAAACTTTGATATAAGGAATTTTGGATTCTTAGTTCCTTCAATCACTAGTCAAGTGGAGACACACATTGAGGATGTGAATGAGTACTTCTGTACTGCATTCAAATATTTTGCTAGTGTGGGAAAGAAATTATCCTAATTCCTTTTAACGTCAAGTAAGTATTATTATTGAATATAATTCTAATATTGACTAAATTTATCATTCTAATATTTGTTTTCAGTATGCATTTTACTCAGATCTAGACATTGGGAACTAGTGGTGGTTGTCTCAAAATTGATGACTTTCTATTATCTTGACCCAATGGGAATAACAACAAGGAGTCACAAACTGAAATTGCCAACTATGGAGTAAGAATAAATTTAGTTTCTACCACGTCAATTGTTATGCTTCAACATGATATTTCTACTTAAAATTTCTATTTTGACAAATATCATAATCAATGAATTGATAGGGGTATAAAGGCTTTTCGTGAAGGTGGAGGAATAATACCCACCAAATTAAAGTCATTGACTTTGAAAAATATCAAGGTTACTACTTTGATGGCTTAGTCTTATATATGTACAACTCTTATAGTAATGTATATGTCAACTCTTATAGTCAACCCTTATAGTCTCATCTCAACTCTATTTATAATAGTTTACTAACATTAAGTATAATTCTTTATTTGTAGTGTCATATACAAAATAATGATTGGGCTTGTGGCTACTATGTAATGAAATATATGCAAGCTATTGTCAAAGGAGCATCAAATGACATTCAGACTATAGATCAGGTAATAAAGAATAACATCTTTAATTTACAAGTGAGATGTACTCATTTTATAAATATTAGCATGTGCATTTTTTATTGCAGATCTTTACAACTCAACCTTACACACTTGATGAGTTAAATGAATTACGAGAAGAGTGGTCAAAGGCTTTTCTTAATGAAGTGACTATAGCATTAGATTGAAAGCATAGCTTCATTTATGTATGTAATTTTGAAACTCTATCAAATTTACTTTTGTATCTGACATAAATTTTAATATCATCTTAGACTTGCAATCTATCATTGTTGTTAGTATGTGCTATGTGTATGAATGTTAGTATGTGCTATGTCTCAACTGAATAAATCTATCTTAGACTTGCATGAATGTTAGTATGTGCTATGTGTATGAGTATATGTTTCAACTGAATATTTTGAATTATTGTTGTTATGAATGTGTGTGGTTTGGAGATTGATACATAAATTCAAAAAGGATTAGACATAAAAGCTTGCATCATTGCAGTTGCAAGTCTATTTCTATTGCAGGTTTTGAACTGTGTAAAGTAGAATTTTGTTCTGCAGGTTTCTATTCTGAAGATTTCTGTTCTGCATAATTTTTCTTTAAAAAAATGTGACTTCTAGGGTTGGTAAAAAAACCAACCTTAGAGACCTAATGCATCCGTTTTTTAGAAATAACTAACCTTACAAGACCCTTGGGATAGTACTTTTTTTGGTTGATAATTTTCTCAACCGAAAATCACTCGGTCTACAAGTTTTTCGACCGAGCAAAACTGACCTTACAGGAACTCTGTTGCTTTATAGGGTCGGTTTTTTAACTTCTAGGGTTGGTTTTTTAGGAATAGCTGACCTTATAGGCAATGGGATCAGAAAGTTCATTTTTTGTACTCTATTGGGTCAGTTTTTTAGAAATAACTGACCTTAGAAGACCTCTAAGAAGCTTAAGACAGTACATTCTCAGTCGAAAATTTTCTCGACTGAAATCATTCTCGATCGACGTATTTCTCAACTGAGAAAACCTCTGTTGCTTTATAGGGTCAGTTTTCTAGTAATAACTGACCTTACAAGGCATTTCTAGGGTTGGTTTTTGATGCGATCATTTTGAGTCACATTTATAGATATGTTTGATATGTGTTTTATGCTTTTATTAGTCATTTTTATGGTTAATGTTGCATAATTCATCCACTTTGGTCTTTGCTACTATTTTATGTCAAATCCCCTTTATTTCATTATTTTGAGCATTAATTATCAAAATATTATTATTTGTGTGAATTTATGTGGTTTTGTGTTTGAATTTCAGGGAAAGCAAGTGTCTGCTTCCGTCGATACCATCGACAGGACTACAGGTTGCCAGCCGCCAGTGTCAGTAAAGCGTCGATACTATCGACAGGGATGTCGATGGTATCGAGCTACCATCCGGTTGCTAATAAGGGAGCAGTCGATAGTATCGACACCAAGTCGATACCATCGACGCACGGAGGCTACATCGACGCAAAATGACAAAACCGTCGCTACAGGTTCGTCGATACCATCGACTCGCGTCGATGGTATCGAGATTTCATCAGGCGCTCAGATGAAAAGAGAGAAGGGTTGCCGCTACCACACTGAGTCGATACCATCGACTCGCGTCGATGCTATCGACACCGTAAGATATGCGTTTGCTTTGGAATGATCTTAATCGGACGGCCGTGGCCACCTACAATTTCTAGTCTTTCAGATCTGTTACAACATGGACAACCTCAAACACCTTAACCCTGCTCTTGCAAAACCCTTTCAAGAGATTATCTCCATCATAGAATCTTTTTAGTTCCCTTCTAAAGTATGATTATCTAGATTGTTTAAGTTATTTATATTTGAATGTCTTGTCAATATTACTACTTGTATTTGTACAGTAATATTATACATTTTGTACTAGGTGGATATCATAGTAACATTTGAAATACCTACAAGTACAAACATCCTTACTAGGCTTAATGAACATATAAATAGTACTCCAGGTCCTTTTTTCTAGAGAATAAACAATCTTAATGAACATATAAAAGATGCTTTACTTCTTGCTACTGAAATCCTGAGTCTGTTTCCTAATTCCCATGGTAGACCTAAAATGTGTATGAAAGCTTATCTAACAAAATCTTATGATAATGTGAATAGAAAATCTATCCATTTCTTAACAAAATCTTATGATAATTTGAATAGAAAATCTTAAGTATTTGTTATCCATGTGTGTCCTGGGCGCATGAATCTAGATTTGATATATTAAAAGGCAATAATATATTAAAATAAGTGTAGCATATTGTTCTCCATGTTAACCAAATCATCTTATGGAATTTGGCTATACTTGGATTTGGCTTGATAAGTAAATCAATGGATACTCGTATATGATGAAGCCTTAATAAAATACAACATATGTCAATTTTGCAATGTTGTATACTCTCACCTTTAAAGTGTTTTATATGCAGTCAAAATTGTGTGATACACCAAACTTCCTCACACAGAGTCTTGTATATATAAGGTGTTAAACTTGACTGGATTGAAAATTATGATGTAACTTCATGTAAATGAGGTTCATCACCAAATTATTAAGAAATTAAAAATATGAGTATGGTTTTACCAGAATTGGATTTTTAGGTGTTAAGATTTATATCTTGTTATCATCAAGATTGTCTATAGATCAAATATTTGAAATGTATGTTTCTAATAAAGATAAAAGTAGTCATGTTTACCCTATGTTTAGCTTTTGCATTATGTTGTATTATATATTAATTTAATTTAATTAAACTACCGTCTGTAATGACTACCTGAGATTTGAATCAAAAGGGTGTCTGTCACAAGTGTGCTATCAATGTTTATGTCAGATGATTGTCACGACAAGAGTCATGATCAAGATAAATAAACATGTTATGAATATGACAATTAAGTATTTTGAATAATACTTTTCCGATACAAATGAATTTCATAGATCAAAACGGTTCCTAATAACAACAGCCGTTTGCATATTATTGTGGACGTTAATAGTACGTGACTAGCTGTACAAACAAATGATTACAATGTTTTTCATTTAGATTTTGACATGCAAATTAAAGCAATGCCATAATGCATATCTTACTGAACAGAGTACATACAATTTTAGACTTTCAGTATTTGAACTTTTCATACAACAGGTGTACGTTCAGAAATATCAAGAAGGAAAATATATTTTCTAGTTTCTACTGTCGATGTTGACAATAGGTATTGGATCGGTTAGCAATAGAATTGGATCAGTAACATCAGTTCATTAGCAACTAGAGAGGAAGAGAAAAGAATAAGTTGCAACATTACAGAACAGAGTGCATTGCAATTCAACAGCCTATACAGTTCTTATTAGTTGTCAATGGCCGTTTGATATGGCTCAAATTCAGTTAGCATTCAACAATATCAGTACTCATTACCATTAGCAAGAAAGAGTGGTTGACGAGACAAGTAGCAAGGAAGAGGGAGAATACACTGTCTGTTCAATTGGTATTGACGTTGGTAAAAGAGGAAAAGAAGAAAGGAATCGGGAAGCTGGTGGAGAAGAAGACTTGATGAACAAGATAATAAGACTTACTTGAAATTGATCTGTTGTCTCCAACCTTGGCACCAATTGGGAACAGGTGGAGAAGAAGACTTGAAGACCAACAGTCCAACCTTGGCACAGGGGTCTCCGCCGCTCGTCGTTGGTTGCCGATGCCATGCTGGCAGTTGGTTGCCGCAGTGCTATCGCGCCTTTCTGTGTCGGGTGCCGCTTGTGTGGAGAGAAGCTACAGGGAGGATAACTTTTATTAAGCCAGTTGAGGGGAAACCTTTTGTTGTCGGGAAAGACTGCTAGGGCAGTGGCTATTTCCTATTCAGAACTGAGGAGTCATGAGGCGTGAGGAGGGAGCACGGCGTGAGGAGTCATGAGGCACGAGGAGGGAGCACGACGTGAGGAGTCGTGAGGCGTGAGTCGTGAGGCGCTAGGGCGAGGAAGGAACGGAAGCACCCCGCGATCGGCTAGCCTCTCCACCGCGACCCTCTCCAAAATGAAACAGGACACACACGGCGTAGGAGGGAGCACGACGTGAGAGGGGAGGGTTTATCTTTTTTTAAAATTTTTGATTTGCAAATGTTGTGTTTTAGAATGGAGGGAAGGGTTATAAGATGGAGGGAAATATTTGGCATGGCATTTTTTACGGGGTGATTAGTGAGTAATGTATTTGTGAGGGATTAGTGTTCACATAAAAGGTCTAAGGATGTAAAAAACACGGTTGAGGGATTTGGTCCCATGTTTGAAGGATGATCCCTCACAAATAGACATCATTATTCATGATTTTCGGTTCCTCACAAATGTTCTTCAATAAAGGCCAATTTTTTTTGTAGTGTATAGAGGTTAGAGTTAGAGGACACAAAGGGTCCCATGAAATCAATACCCCATAAATCAAATACCTCTACTTCTTGAAACACATTCAATGGCATCTCCTACCTCTTAGATATGTTACCTGACCGCTGACATGCGTCACACCTACACACAAAATCATATGCATCTTTGAATAGGGTTGGCTAGTACAAACCACTCTCCAAAAATTTTGCGGCTATCCTAGAACTGGCATGGTGTCCACCTGTAGGTAGTGTGTGGTAGTGTTTCAACACACTCTCATACTTGCATTCAGGTACACACCTCCTCAATATTCCATCCCTGCAGTGTCTCAACAAAATAGGATCATCCCAAAAATAATAGTATAGTGAATGAAAGAACCTCTTCTTTTCTTGGTACCCCCAATCAGTGAGTAATTCCTTGAAAGCTAAATAATTCATGATGTTAGCAAACCAAGGGTCCCTTTGCTTAAGGGAGAACAACTACTCATTAGAGAAAGTCTCTAGAATGAGTATATTAACATCTTTCTCATCTACCCTCTCCTGTCAAGATAGTCAGCTACCACATTCTCAATCCCCGCTTTATCGTTGACCTTAATGTCAAACTCCTACAACAAAAGGACCCATCTAATCAATCTTGGTTTTACATCCTTCTTCTGCAGCAAGTATTTAATTGCCATATGATTGGTCCACACCACCACCTTAGCTCCCAGAAGATATTGCCTAAATTTCTCAAAAGCGAAGATGACATCCAATAACTCTTTTAAAGTTGTAGTGTAATTTAGTTGTGCATCATTAAGTGTTTTAGATGCATAATATATGACCGTAGGAACTTTATATAAGCATTTCCCCAACACCGCTCCCACAACATAATCTGATGCATCACACATCAGCTCAAATGGTTGGCTCCAATCTGGAGCCTGCACAACCGGTGCGGATATGAGTTTCTCTTTCAAGATTTGAAAAGATTTTAAACATTTCTCATCAAAATTGAATTCAACATTCTTTTCCAAGAGCTTAGACAATGGCTTAGTGATTTTTGAAAAATCCTTAATAAATCGGCGATAAACCCTGGCATGGCCTAGAAAACTCCTAACTTCCTTCACTGAAGTTGGTGGAGGAAGCTTTGAAATCACCTCTATCTTAACTGGATCCACCTCCAATCCTTTGTTGGACACCTTGTGTCCTAGCACGATACCCTCGCTAACCATCATGTGACATTTTTCCCAATCAAGCACTAAATGTGTGTCTTCACACCTCTATAAAACCTTATCCAAATTTCTCAAACAATCATCAAAAGATGCCCCATAGACTGAAAAATCATCTATAAAAACCTCGAGACATCATTCCACCATATCCAAGAAAATCACCAACATGCACCGCTAAAAAGTAGCGGGTGCGTTGCACAACCCGAACCACATGCAGCAGTATACAAAAGTGCCATAAGGGTAGGTGAAGGTAGACTTCTCTTGGTCCTTAGACTCGATTGAAATCTGATTATAGCCTGAATATCTATCAAGAAAATCAAAGTGAGAGTGACCGATGAGTCGCTCCAAAATCTGATCAATGAACGACAATGGAAAATGGTCCTTAAGCTGGAAGTGCTCAATCTGTGATGATCAATGCAAACTCGCCACCCTGTCACTAATCTAGTGGTTATTTGTTCATTAGAGGAGTTAGTAGTGACAATGATTCCCCCTTTCTTTGGTACTACCTACGTTGGACTAACCCACATATAATCAAAAATAGCATAGATTAATTATACCTAATGACAGTAGCTTGATTACCTCCTTCTTGACTACCTCCATCATGATTGGATTTAAGTGACACTGAGGTTGAATGATCGACTTTGCTCCTTCTTCTAGCCAAATCTTGTGTTGGCACAATGTAGGGGAAATACCCTTGATGTCAGCCAAGGTCCACCCAAATGCACCTCGGTGGCTCTTTAGCACAATAATCAATTGTTCTTCTTTCGATTCACTCAATGATGTAGATATGATAACCGACAACTTCTTCTCTGCAACTAGAAAAACATACTTCAGATGAGGTGGCAACAGCTTGAGCTCCAACTCGGATGGGCTCAGGAGTGAAGAAACCAGTGGTGGTGGTAGTGGTCCCAAATCCTCAAAGCGCCTTGTGTAATAACATGACAAAGCCTTCAGTAGCCTTACACACTCTTCTAGGGACCGACTCCGCACACTATCATCTATAAGGTTCATTAGATATGCCTCTAGTGGGAGCTGTGGATGTATTTATACTAGAGTGTCCTCTCCATCCCCATCTGTAGTGGATAAACTTAATTCCTCATGTTCGTTGTCCAGATATCCTACTGCCTTGGCAAGTGAGACCACCTTAGTGTTCTCTATGATGTCCACAACTAGTGTACCCTTGTCCACCTTTGTCATCACATGCGCCATGTCCAAAAATAGTTTTCCCCAAAACAAAGAGATATTGCTATCCATGTGCTTCATCATATTGAATTGCTCCTGAGCACTGGGTGACTTTGAATTATCTGGCATATTGATCTCAAACCTGTCATCCTTAATTCCCATAGTCAAACGGCCTCTACCCATCTGCAAGATCATATCATCTATTGCTTGGAAGGGTCTTCCTAATAAAAGTTCATTTCCATGGTCATCTTGCATCTCCATCACCATAAAGTCTGTAGGGAAAACAAACCGGTCCACCTTGACAAGTACACCCTCACAAATACCATATGGTTTCACCTCTGAGTTGTCTACCAATTGTACTGTCATGCTACTCTTCCTAGACATTTTGAGACCTAGCTTCCTGAAGGTAGATAAGGGAATCAAGTTGATACTCACCCCTGAATCACAGAGTGCATCTCCAAACTTTTCCTTCCCAATGTAACATGTGATGTTGAAGCAACCGAGATCCTGTCTCTTCAGTGACAATGTACCTAAAATGAAGGCACTGACTTGCTCTCTCAGTACAACTACCTCAGCATCTGGAATCTTCCTCTTCTTATTAATAATATCCTTCAGAAATTTACCATATGACAATATTTGTTCAATCACATCAATCAACGGTATGTTCACGGAAAGCTTCCTAAAGCTATCTAGAAATTTCTTGAACTGCTGATCCATCTTTGTTTCCTTCAAGCTGTTGGGATATGGAACCGGTACCGTCTGTGTCCTCTAATGTGATGGAACATATGAAGCCCTCTTTTCCACTTTAAATTCTTGCTTCTTCTCTTCCCCTGTGTTGTCTGCCTCCATTTCTACTTGTGCGGCCCTACCACTAGGTCACCACTGTCAGTAGGCTTGGTCACCTCAGTCTCCACGGTCCTTGGAGTCAATGTCTTCTTCCCACTTCTCAGTAGTATGGCCTTGACATGCTGGTTTCCTATTGGAGTGTTAGTGTTTCCTAGAAAACCCTACTATGTAGGCTTCTTCAAGGCTGCCACATCTACTGCTAGCTGAGACAAGGCTATCTCAAAACTCCTCATCTGGCCCCCTTGATTATGGAGATCACGTTGGAAGTTGTTTATCAATTGTTCATTTTGCTTCACTATCCTATTAAGAATTTCATTTGTGCTCTCCTATACTGTCAGCCATTGCTACTGATTGTTCCCATGTTGGTTCTATTGATCAAGATCCTATAGGTAGTTGTTTGGATCTTTTCAAGAAAAATTGGGATCCTTTCTCCATGAATAATCATTGTTCCTGTAGCCTTACTGCCGCATATACTTCACTTGTCCTTCTTCATCCGATAAATTATTATCCTTCTCTAGCAGCTTATTTGCTATCAAGTCTAGCTTTTCATTCAAAGAGGTGATAACTTTAGACTCCCCTATGCTTTTGATCTTCTCTGGATGATCTCTCTCATTACCCCATGCCTGATTCTTTGCCATATTTTTCAAAATGTCCTAATACGTAGAGGGTGAGTTGTTGAGAAAGAACCCCGAGCCTGCACTATCTAAGGTAACACGTTCACTTTTGTGGAGCCCAAAGTAAAACATCTTGACTTGGTTCTCCAAATATATCCCATGGTGAGGGACCTTCTTGAGCATGTTCTAAAAATTCTCCCAAGATTCGAAATAGGATTCAACAGCCTGTTGCTTGATATTGTGAATGTTCCTCACCAGCTCATTTGTCTTTTCCAGAGGAAAATACCTTTCAAAGAATGTCTTGATCATTTGATCCCAAGTCTTAATCGATTCCTTTGGCAAGTTGTGCAACCATTCCTTTGCCTTGTCTACCAATGATGATGGGAACAACTTTAGATAAATAGCTGTCTATGGAAACCTATCCACTTTCACCATGTCGCAACACTCCACAAAATTGCTAATGTGTGCCACCAGGTCTTCATGAGTGTGCCCATAAAAAGCTTGTGACTTGATGAGTGCAATGAGTCCTAGATAAATCTTGTATTGTGCTACATTCACATTCTGCTTCTTGATAGGCCCTGTCTATGCAGCTGAAGAAGATGCCTTTATCATCTCCCATATTGTCCTGTCTGCCCCTAGATTACCGTCACCCATTTCTTGTTCCCTGGGCGTCAATCATATGTCTTATGATGTAGTTGTTTGAACGGGAACCTCAATAGTGACTGGGACCTCTGGTGTAGATTCTTCGTAGTTTGCGGTCCGTGTTGTCACCATGCACTAGTACCTAAAAATTTGAAATCAGTTAATCACGATACTCAATAGAGAAAATTTGTTCTATGTGTATACAATAAATTTTTAATGATTAAAATAAAGTTGCAAGAAATAAAAGGTGGCCTAGAGTGGCCGTTCGCAACACTTGTAGTGCTAAAACTTTGCCGTCTCCCCGACAACGAAACCAAAAACTTGACACACTAAATCCGTACGTATAAAATCAAGTGCATGCGTCGAGTAATATAGGCCTATGTGAGGCCCGAGTCAAACTTAGGGAGACATAGTCTCAATGACTACTACTAACTACGGTGTGATCAGCTAAGCTAATTGAAAAGTTGGATTTGAGTTTAAACAAAATAAAAGGAAATCAAAAGAAAATTAAAAGTGGTTGATTTGAATGAGATGGATTCATTAGGATTACCGATTTCATCACGAGGTCTTGTTATATCTTATTTCTACCGAATTAATATAAATTTTACTCCTACCCTGGATAGAAAGCCTGTAGTCAGAATTGCCCACTTCTATGGTGCAATCCCCTACCTAGATCTAAGACAATTCCACGTATGTAGTAATTTATATCTTAGTCTAGGTGCATTATCAAAGACTCTGGGTTTCTTTCCACTAACCGTACGTTACCTTTCCCAAGGAACACGTAAGAAAGTATATAACTTGTGATTTTCCAACCTTTAATCCTCCTTCCAGAGTGATTATCAGTCCATTACTCTATCGATGGTGATCAAACATAAGTAGATCATTTAAAACACAACTATATATCTAGGACTAAAGAGAAATCTATATTAATTCATGTAAAAAGTCGATACAATAATTCCCCCGGCTACTCCCGGGTCCTAAGGTAAGGGGAGGTTTAGCCCCATATTGGTTTCATGTGCGAATACATGGAGAGAGAGAAGAAAAATGTGGGAAACATGAAAAAAATTCATGTAACCCCTGGAGAGAAGGTGTTCTGGATGATCCTCCTCGAGAAACACATGTTCTGTAGTCTTTTGGCAGTAAAATCGTCTGTCGGAGGTGCTCAAATCTCCCAGTTGATGTCCTTTGGATCCATGCTCCTCTCTCTCCCTCCTCTGGTCTTTGTGTGGATGATATCCCCCTTAGGTCTGGCCGTCCTCTTTTAGGTCATATGTCAACTTACAACACCACATAACGTGGACCATTAGATCTGGGCAATCTGATTGAATTGCTGATTTCCGATAGATACGGTGGCACCGACAGCCTCAGGTTGCGCCCTTTGCCCTACTGAGTTGGTACCACTGACACATGATAGTCGGTGGCACCGAGCTGATGCACCCAATTGATCTGCCGCTCTGAACTAATCTCGGTGGTACCGACTTGGTGGTCGGTGGCACCGAGTCTTCTAGTCTCTTATCACCCGACCACTGTTGTGATCTTGGTGGCACTGACTTTTCAATCGGTGGCACCGACTCTGCCACTGTACATGAAGTACCTGAACAATGCATAAAAATGTGTATAAGGCCGAGGAATACATAAAATCATGTAAATATGATAAAATAAGTATAATTTGATGCAAACAAAGTGTACAAGCCAACAATAATGATTTATGAAAATATGATCAATTAATTGATTAATAAATGCACAAAACAAGTATAAAATGGGCCTATAAAAGTGACTCAAAACCCGTGCATCAATGGAAGCCGCAAATGATAGTAAAAAATACATCTCATGTAAAAAATTTAGTTTGAATTCACTACAATCATCAAATGTTGTTCGATGTACTTTAACACTACTCAATGTGACCTTGAATAAGAGTTGTCAATCCAAAGATTGATCTATGCAGCTTCATGGACTTTATTTCCATTAAGCTACAATAGCAAGCATTATCCCGATAGATTTATCCTTGGTAATTTCTGAAAAGATTTCATCATGTTCTTCACCTTGAACTTGTTAGAAACTCTTTGCAACCAAATTACCCTCCATGTCAGTCTTCTTCTGGAAGACCTAAAAGTACCCTATGGGTTTTACCCCTTCAGGTGGATCAACCAAGGTCATACTTTGTTGAAGTACATGGAGTCCATCTTGGATTTCATGGCTTCAAGCCATATCTCAGTTTATGGCTCTCATTAGCTTTTAGGTATACTGTTGACTCATCATATGATCAACTCACCATCTTCTTTTCCATAAGATATCATATATCATTCAAGGTCTAGGTGTGTTCTACCAGAACCATTAGTTCTGCGTGTTACTTAAGGAATTTTGAGATTCCACAACATTTGTGATTCTCTTTATTCCCATTGTACCTCTTTAAGTTCAATGTTTTTCTTGTTTGTCTTGAACATTTTAAGTTCTACTTTTCTCTCCCACTGATTCATTTAGAACTAGGTTCTCCTATAGGAATGCATCCATCCAAAAAACCTTTGTTGTTGGATTTGGATATCAAAGTATATTCAACAAAATAACATTTATGCGATTTGTGGACAAAACATTTTAAGAAACATTTTTCTTATTTAGGCTTTCAATCCTAACCTTTATAAAGACATATTGGGATACTTCCCATTCCATATCTCATATGGTGTCTTTTAAACTAATTAGATGGTACATTGTTTTAGTGTTAAGCATGTGTCCAAAAGGAAATTTGAAGTTTGGCTGGTATTCACACTCTGACTTATCAAGGTGTGATTCCTTCTTTTTGATACACTTTTCATGATACACTATCATTATGTTTCAGATGGAGTCCATCATGATACATTATCATGATCTTCCAGAAGGTTCTCAAACTCTTGGTTCAAAGTATTTCCATATCGATCATATCAAAATCTAATACTTATACCACATTTTTTATGTATTTCATTTATGATCTCCTTGAACAATTCAAGAGATTCATGTTTGTATTTATTAAATACAAACTACCATATCTACTAAGGTTATCAATAAATATATTTAAGTACTATTGATTACCTTTAGTATTCATTCTAAAAGGTCTATATACATCAATATGTATAATCCTTAATAGAATAATCGTTCTCCCACTACTTCTAGTGAAGAAACTTTGTCATATTACATACGAATAAGATTAGCATGTCTCTATTGGTTTAATAACAAAAATGAGTCTAGATAACCATCATATGGTTTTTTTAGAAATGCAATTCTCATTTACGAACTCCAAATGACTATACTATAGGTATTCAAGTTTGAGTTATCATGTCATTCATTACATGTGTCATACACATTTGTGATGGAGTGGGTTTTGGAAATCCATAAATCTCCAATAACATATTAGAATCCATATCTTGAGTTATAATGAGAGTTCCAAGTGTTTTGGTAAAGTGGAGATGTTAAATGAGATTTATATAATGATTAATATCTCTCCTTATATGCCTTCTTGAGGAATTTAATTGGATGACCTAACAATTGAGTTTTTGCACCAAATTTGAGTAGAAGGTAGATTGAGTGGAAGGAAAACTATGGTTAAAATTTGGTGGCATTTGGAGTACCCTAGAAGGAGTTATGAAGGGTTGAAAATTGGGAAATAATGTGCATTTTTGTGTTGTTTAGCCTAAGTTGTTGATTAAATAAGTGTCACGCGCCCCTTTGATTTAGGGCGGGTCATGTGGCTAGATCCTGGCCGTCCATAGATGATCTGGTGGCTGTGGCCTCTGGAGGGGGGGAAGCCATGGATGGCTTAGGTGGGCGATGGCTTTTAACCCTTAGATGAAGATCGTACGGGGGACAGACTCTCCCCTACCTCCGATCGACCAGGAGATCGTGGAGCAGTCTGCGATGCCGCGTTCCAGGCATTCCCACATCATGTTCGTGGCCTAGGAAGGAACGAGGAGTGGGCAGTTCTCTTCGCCTTGACCAGACCCACATCCAGACCCCTCAAGTTTGTCCTTTGGGCGACGGTAGAGGGAGAACGATCCCTCCTTTGCCAATGGCTCTCCACCGCAAAGAACAGGTAGTGGCCAAGAATGTAGAACAGAGATGCAAGGCAGTTCGGAGGAGGAGAAGGAGGGGAAAAGGAAGCTGGGGTCCAGGGGAATCCAACCCCACCGTCCCCATGACCTCCCACAGCGGTTTGGTAGCAAGCCAGCTCAACCTGGCCGGAGAAGAAGATGGATCTCGGAGACGGGTATGCTGAGATCCTCATCGTGAATCAAGGCTCGAGACAAGTTCATGGAAGACTTCCGAAGCTTTTGGGAAGCTTTGGATGGGTGCAAGGATGAGAGGGATGGTTTTCCCCTTCGTACTCCACCGCAGATGCAGCTAGCGGTGGCGCTCCTGCCCAGCTGGAGGATCGGGGATGCCAGAGCAAAGCGGAGTAGCCGAGGAGGTCGGGAAGATGATGACGAAGCTGAAGGAGGGTCAAGACATCTCTGAGGAGCTCTGGATGATGGCAGATTGTTCGTCGGAGCGCTTCCCTCACGGCGGCGCCCTGCCGATCAGTCTCGTTTGGGACTGATCGCGTGAGAAAGAGAAGGGGGATGGCGAACCGGTCCGGATCAGGCCAGAGACCGGATGGTCTAAGGCAACAGACCGGGCCCATTTACCCTGAACCGGACAAGTTAGAGACCAAGGACCGGCCGGCTCGCAGCAAACCAGTAAAGAACCGACCGAACTCAAGCAAGGGGCTAGAGCTGTGCGCCAAGGACACGTGGCACATCATGGTTGGCCGAAAAAGGTAAATCGCTTAGTATTTTCAGTAAATGTCCAAATCTTCCAAAATTCATAGTAATTAGCTCGGACGTCAGAAAAATACAAACAAAGTACCAAAATTCTCAGAAAATTGCATAGAACAAGATGGAACTATAATATCCAGCTTTTGATGAATTAATATCGATGATATCATAAAAGATATGTAATGCTAGTTTGATGCATAATAAATAGTAAATGATGACCTAAAGTCATGAAAATGCTCCAGTAGCTCTTAAATGTAATGTGTAATACATATGATGTTATATATGATGATATTTGAACATGAAATCATGTAGTTTGCTCCATATGGCGAATTAGGGCTTTTAACCCTAAATAAAATACAATAACTACATATATGCTCAATAAATGATGAGATTTACATAAAACCTTCATATCAGTAACTGGAAGATAACATGTAGATCTGAGATCAGTTTTATACATGAAATTCATATTATATGAAGAGAACCCTTAATACATGTGATGTAACCCTAATATGGTTAATGAAAGTGACATAATGTTAAATATGTTCACATAATAATGTGACACATGGGTATATCCAGTTGATGAACTATAATCTGGAATATCACATCAGTAATATAAATCTAAGACAAAAATACAAGTAACAATGTATATAACATAATGATCTAAGTGAAACCCTAATATGGACATAGTTAGGGTTAAGACGAGACATAATAAGAGGATAAGAACCTGATGATAGTTTATGATCTTGTCTTGATCAGGTTTAATCAAGGATATAGTTGATATCAAGAATATGTGGTGATTAGGATGTCTTTTTGGAAGGTACGCTATTACCTCTTACTTGGCTTATTATACATTATGCTTGTGTTATATGGCAGTAAAGACTTGGCATATGGTATTGATTGAAATGATTATTCCTGTATGTTAAGTTGTTTGAGCTTTTCCATACTTATGACTATGAAAACATGAAACATAATATATCTGTTCCATTATATGAAAGCACTAACTCTTTGGTAGTGTGCTTGGAAGTGACCTAACTCTTTGGTAGTGGTCACATTGTACATATGACCTAACTCTTTGGTAGTGGTCTGACCTAACTCTTTGGTAGTGGTCACCTTGTACAAATGATCTAACTCTTTGGTAGTGATCATAAAGGCCTGGATATATAATGGAAAATAAGCTTAAAATATGTGTTCTCTTTTGTTAATGAATATCCTCGTGCAAGTATATGCTTTTCTTATATTTTTTCTGTTACTGCCAAGTATTAGTTTTATCTTATTGCCAAGATATGATGAGAGGTATATAAAAGACACGTAGGCATACTTAGTACAATATTCATGAAATATTGTGCTGACGTGTACCGCATGTAATCTTTTGTTTAGGTTGTGGTTATGCTCTTGAAGATCCAGGATAGTTGAGAGTTGTGTGGCGAGCTGATGTACAGGTGGACCTGTTGTCTTAAGATCCTATAGTTTTAGATGTAGTACATGTATATGCTATAGTTTGTTGTTCAATATGTAATATCAAATGTTGTAACAATTCATGTTGTAATTATATGTTGAATGGTGAACATGTGTGTATGGTTTTATTATTGTTCATGTACATGTGCTACTGTGTTTCCTTCTGACTCCCTTGATTTTCTTCTTCTTAGCCTTGTGTGGGATGTTTAAATTGGGATTCTCGCTGAGGTGAGGGTTTCAATTTGGACGTCGCACATCAGATTAAGTTTTAGAAAATCCGGGGACGTCACAGGTGGTATCAGAGCATGAACAATAGCAAATCCTGACATTTGCTCATTATGCAACTCAAAACTAAAGAACCTTGAACGTAATAATCTTTTAGGGTTAGATTAGTCATCTTTTAGAGACTAGATCTGACCTAGCCTCTAGGTTAGCACCTAGATGTCTGAGAACTAGGTTTAGACTGGTGCTTGTTGAGTAGCAAGTCCTTAGATGTCGTTCTTTCCTTGTAGTGCAGCGGTATGGGACGTTGCACTATTTGGAAATGGCGCACATCAAGGGAAGAGAAACCCTAGACATATGGCGCTCGTTGTCTAGAGTAGCTACACTAGTCTACACCGTGTTCTCACCCCTTCCTTAGTTTTCATGACACTGGACTCTCTATTATGTGTGGGACACTCGTTTTCAGGATTTGGTTTTTGATTCCAGTCGGATCGAACCTCGATAGTTTTCTCTGACGTTTGTTTTATCGGAGAAAAACTATATAATATTTTATTATGTATATGTATTACAAAAATGTATCCCCACACATGTACGAGTAGGAGGTGGTCATGAAACCTAAGTGAAAGTGAATGACATCAGTCTAGAAGAGAGATTAGTTCTAGATTAGATGTCTAGAGCCTTGTTGGAATATATGATAGATGGAATAGATGAAATAAGATATGATGTAAGTCTTATATAGAAAACATAAGATAGTTTGTGATGATCTATGTTTGTCTTTGAGGACTTAAGTTTAGTTTTGAGGTTTTGAGATAAGTGTTGATGATGCAAGTAACTAGGCTTTTATGAGATAAGATATGTTAGGTTAAGACGAGGATGTGAGTCAGCATGAGCCTCAAGCTCTTTTACAAAGGAGGACCTCTAGTGCTAGGACCAGTTTTGGGGTTAACTCTAGAGAGAGTGAGACCCACAGGGAGAAGGTCAGAGAACCTAAACTCCACGATATGAGAAATATGAGATATGTGATATGATATGTCCTAAACTAGATTACTCCTGAGTGAATGAGTTGAGTTGCTTTATGCATGATTCTTATAGTTATGTTGAACCCTAGATGTCCTTGGGAGGACCAAACCCTAGAATCAGAGAGAGGCTGGTTTTATGTGCACATGTGTATATGGATATGAGAACCTGCCATCCGGGTGAGGGAGAGAGCCCAAGACCCTGGAGGAGGTAGCTATGTTAGTTCTGTGAAGCCTCATGCTCGGGTTGGTGGTTTCCCACATAGGGATCTAGTGGTTGCATGTGTAAGAGAGTTTTCAGTAAGATGTTTCATGGGTAGAGGCCTATGAAGAGAATGTCATAGCATGAGTTGGTTTGTGCTTATGTGGCTAGAGCTTGTAAGGCTATCACTAGTGCCAATGAGGTAATCTGATAACCCTAGATCACAGAGGAAAGATAAAGATTATGCTTTGAGTTGAGTTGGCTCAGAGAGACTAAGCATGGTATTACTCTCATGACAAGGGTTAGGACCTTGGTTGGACTAGATGAAGTTTTGATATACCTCTGTTGGATTAGATAAAGTTTTGATATATGTTTAACAAGTCACTCACATAAGTTGTTTAACACAACCATGGTATAATATATGTAAGGATGCGATCTAATCTCGAGACGTGATATATGGACATGATATGATGGAAACCTAGAGATGGTTTAATACGTATCAATGCATAAATGGTTAACCATATACATGAATAAAGATGATAATGTAATATGATTGGTTAATCTTAGGATGAAATCGCTAGTAGATGTTACAATATACTTTGAATAATGAAATGAGTTCATATGCATGAGATAAGTTACACGAGGTGTTAATCTTAGTGCTTGATAAAAATGAAAAAAAAATATAATTTGAAGGTTAGCACAACATAACATGTATGACACCTTGATATGATCTAGATGGATGATGTGAGTTAATGATTGTTAACTCCCTCCTAAAAGGCATATGTTAATGTGGAACATGTTCTAACAACTGAGCTCAATAAAATGTTAATGAAACCTTGCTGCACGAGTTAATCTTAGTTAACTCCTTTAGAACATGATAATATGATGTAGAAACCCTAATGCACGGATAAAGATAAGGATGCAACCCTAACATATGAGATATGTAATGACATAACCTAAGTTTCGAAACCTTGAGTTCACCCCTGAATGGAGTGTTTGTGCACCCAAGATGGTTGTAAACCTCCTAATAGTACTTTGGATACATGGTTCTAGGTAACCTTTGTGGATATGTTACACATAGAATAGTGCCTACATGTGGATGAAGGCAAGATAAGCTTTTCCCTGGAAGTATGAGTATGGTTTACTTTCGAGGACGAAAGTTCCTTTAAGATGTATATGATGTGAAAGGTTGGACTTTCTGACTTAATTCTGAGGACAGAATATCTTTTAAGGTGTGTAGGATGTGATGGAGTGGGTTTTGGAAATCCATAAATCTCCAATAACATATTAGAATCCATATCTTGAGTTATAATGAGAGTTCCAAGTGTTTTGGTAAAGTGGAGATGTTAAATGAGATTTATATAATGATTAATATCTCTCCTTATATGCCTTCTTGAGGAATTTAATTGGATGACCTAACAATTGAGTTTTTGCACCAAATTTGAGTAGAAGGTAGATTGAGTGGAAGGAAAACTATGGTTAAAATTTGGTGGCATTTGGAGTACCCTAGAAGGAGTTATGAAGGGTTGAAAATTGGGAAATAATGTGCATTTTTGTGTTGTTTAGCCTAAGTTGTTGATTAAATAAGTGTCACGCGCCCCTTTGATTTAGGGCGGGTCATGTGGCTAGATCCTGGCCGTCCATAGATGATCTAGTGGCTGTGGCCTCTGGAGGGGGGGAAGCCATGGATGGCTTAGGTGGGCGATGGCTTTTAACCCTTAGATGAAGATCGTACGGGGGACAGACTCTCCCCTACCTCCGATCGACCAGGAGATCGTGGAGCAGTCTGCGATGCCGCGTTCCAGGCATCCCCACGTCATGTTCGTGGCCTAGGAAGGAACGAGGAGTGGACAGTTCTCTTTGCCTTGACCAGACCCACATCCAGACCCCTCAAGTTTGTCCTTTGGGCGACGGTAGAGGGAGAACGATCCCTCCTTTGCCAATGGCTCTCCACCGCAAAGAACAGGTAGTGGCCAAGAATGTAGAACAGAGATGCAAGGCAGTTCGGAGGAGGAGAAGGAGGGGAAAAGGAAGCTGGGGTCCAGGGGAATCCAACCCCACCGTCCCCATGACCTCCCGCAGCGGTTTGGTAGCAAGCCAGCTCAACCTGGCCGGAGAAGAAGATGGATCTCGGAGACGGGTATGCTGAGATCCTCATCGTGAATCAAGGCTCGAGACAAGTTCATGGAAGACTTCCGAAGCTTTTGGGAAGCTTTGGATGGGTGCAAGGATGAGAGGGATGGTTTTACCCTTCGTACTCCACCGCAGATGCAGCTAGCGGCGGCGCTCCTGCCCAGCTGGAGGATCGGGGATGCCAGAGCAAAGCGGAGTAGCCGAGGAGGTCGGGAAGATGATGACGAAGTTGAAGGAGGGTCAAGACATCTCTGAGGAGCTCTGGATGATGGCAGATTGCTCGTCGGAGCGCTTCCCTCACGGCGGCGCCCTGCCGATCAGTCTCGTTTGGGACTGATCGCGTGAGAAAGAGAAGGGGGATGGCGAACCGGTCCGGATCAGGCCAGAGACCGGATGGTCTAAGGCAACAGACCGGGCCCATTTACCCTGAACCGGACAAGTTAGAGACCAAGGACCGGCCGGCTCACAGCAAACCAGTAAAGAACCGACCGAACTCAAGCAAGGGGCTAGAGCTGTGCGCCAAGGACACGTGGCACATCATGGTTGGCCGAAAAAGGTAAATCGCTTAGTATTTTCAGTAAATGTCCAAATCTTCCAAAATTCATAGTAATTAGCTCGGACGTCAGAAAAATACAAACAAAGTACCAAAATTCTCAGAAAATTGCATAGAACAAGATGGAACTATAATATCCAGATTTTGACGAATTAATATCGATGATATCATAAAAGATATGTAATGCTAGTTTGATGCATAATAAATAGTAAATGATGACCTAAAATCATGAAAATGCTCCAGTAGCTCTTAAATGTAATGTGTAATACATATGATGTTATATATGATGATATTTGAACATGAAATCATGTAGTTTGCTCCATATGGCGAATTAGGGCTTTTAACCCTAAATAAAATACAATAACTACATATATGCTCAATAAATGATGAGATTTACATAAAACCTTCATATCAGTAACTGGAAGATAACATGTAGATCTGAGATCAGTTTTATACATGAAATTCATATTATATGAAGAGAACCCTTAATACATGTGATGTAACCCTAATATGGTTAATGAAAGTGACATAATGTTAAATATGTTCACATAATAATGTGACACATGGGTATATCCAGTTGATGAACTATAATCTGGAATATCACATCAGTAATATAAATCTAAGACAAAAATACAAGTAACAATGTATATAACATAATGATCTAAGTGAAACCCTAATATGGACATAGTTAGGGTTAAGACGAGACATAATAAGAGGATAAGAACCTGATGATAGTTTATGATCTTGTCTTGATCAGGTTTAATCAAGGATATAGTTGATATCAGGAATATGTGGTGATTAGGATGTCTTTTTGGAAGGTACGCTATTACCTCTTACTTGGCTTATTATACATTATGCTTGTGTTATATGGCAGTAAAGACTTGGCATATGGTATTGATTGAAATGATTATTCCTGTATGTTAAGTTGTTTGAGCTTTTCCATACTTATGACTATGAACACATGAAACATAATATATCTGTTCCATTATATGAAAGCACTAACTCTTTGGTAGTGTGCTTGGAAGTGACCTAACTCTTTGGTAGTGGTCACATTGTACATATGACCTAACTCTTTGGTAGTGGTCTGACCTAACTCTTTGGTAGTGGTCACCTTGTACAAATGATCTAACTCTTTGGTAGTGATCATAAAGGCCTGGATATATAATGGAAAATAAGCTTAAAATATGTGTTCTCTTTTGTTAATGAATATCCTCGTGCAAGTATATGCTTTTCTTATATTTTTTCTGTTACTGCCAAGTATTAGTTTTATCTTATTGCCAAGATATGATGAGAGGTATATAAAAGACACGTAGGCGTACTCAGTACAATATTCATGAAATATTGTGCTGACGTGTACCGCATGTAATCTTTTGTTTAGGTTGTGGTTATGCTCTTGAAGATCCAAGATAGTTGAGAGTTGTGTGGCGAGCTGATGTACAGGTGGACCTGTTGTCTTAAGATCCTATAGTTTTAGATGTAGTACATGTATATGTTATAGTTTGCTGTTCAATATGTAATATCAAATGTTGTAACAATTCATGTTGTAATTATATGTTGAATGGTGAACATGTGTGTATGGTTTTATTATTGTTCATGTACATGTGCTACTGTGTTTCCTTCTGACTCCCTTGATTTTCTTCTTCTTAGCCTTGTGTGGGATGTTTAAATTGGGATTCTCGCTGAGGTGAGGGTTTCAATTTGGACGTCGCACATCAGATTAAGTTTTAGAAAATCCGGGGACGTCACAACATTTGTCTCTTTAACTATCAAGTATAGTTGATGAGATAGGCATTTTCATCAAAGATCATTTCTTTGAAATGAAACATCAATTCATTACACTCTTGTCCATACAAGATGTATAACGATTTCACTAATGGCAGATGTACAATAGCAATTCACTAATTCTATTATATGACCATGAATGTCATATTGTAACTGTAATGGTAGCGGCTCTTACTCCGCACAGTTTCTAGCTTACTTCTTCTTAGTTCCTAAAGTAGAGATCTTATCTCTCTTTCATATTCCTTAGATCCTCTATAAAGAGGTTATTTCCCTTTCCATCTTCCTCCTCTCCATATCGTGAGTGATGAAGACTTGGACCTAAGCTTGGTTTTAGAACACTTCTTGACCTTGCTTTAGTCTATGGACTTCACTCTACTGATCATTATCATGTGTTTTGTCCTTTCTTCATTCATGCTTTGGCATCAATATGTCAAGCACTTCAGACAATGATTATGCCAAGTTTCTCAACATTTGATAAACTGGCTATGTGATTCACCCAATGATTTATAGAATCATATGTTTGGTCAACTCTTGACCTATAATAAATCACAGTTGATCTATATGCACAATCATATTAAGCATATGAGATTATACTTGATCTCCATCTGTCTGATTATACTCAAACATCACTTTGAAGACATTATACCTTTCACGCTTTACATGATTCTTAAGATGTATAACCATCTCAAGAATGTCCATGCTTAAAGCTATTTATGCAACTCATAGTTCGTATAGCTCAACATAAGGTTCTTTATGTCTTAGAAATCATTGACATACTTCAATTAAGCATCCAATTTTAGCCTTAGACGCATTTGGAGTGGTTCTACTAGCTTTGGTCTTTCAAAGACTTTAGAGTTTACACTCATTATTGAGAACACTTCTCAAAGGTCCCAAACTAGATTTAAAGTTTATCCCATTTATGAACTGATCGCAATGATAATGTACTTGTGTTTGTCATTTGGATTCTATAAAAGAATTTTGCAACATTTCAAAACATTTTTGATTTGTTTGATTTAATGAAGTTGACAATATTAATCAGGTCTTAAATTAATTATCGCTCCCACTATTTTGATCAAATTGATAGCCCTCACCATCAATTCAGAAGACTGCAGTGTACAACCTTCTAGTGAGCCAAGATCTAAAACAATTGAGTTATTACCCGACCAACGCAACGTCCATAATCAATTATTAAGGTAGGTAATATTTACCAATTGCATCTTATGCAATTCTTGGATAAATGATATGAAAAAATCCTTGCCATAGTCATCTGCATGCCTCTAGGTGCTTGATTCGATCAAGGTCACCTAGTTAAGTCCAACCCAAATGCCAACACAATGAATATGCACCCTGCTAGGGTAGACCCACATATTCACCATCACAGTTCTATGAGATAGACGATGCACCACGCTAGGGCGTGCCCACACTTAGTCAATCAAGTTTTTCATGTGTGCTACTTTTGGAAGGCATCTTAAACTTAATATTTATATTCAGGGGTTTGGTATTTACATACATATACATATCCAACCACCACATATATAGTACATACATATACATGCTACATCCCACAAGAAAACATGGGAAGCGATAAAGAGATGATTATGGCCATCCTATTTATAATTCCTTGAGCCACAAGGAATTATGGTCATCTAGGTCTACATCACATGCAACAACCTGTTGTTGATGCAAATCTATGCTTGGGCCATTCTGGGTTGATCAGCTCATCCTATGACTGATCGGCTCGCCTCCTAGCGAGTCAGGTGGTTGTCACCAACTGATCGTCTAGCTCCTCTAGACGATCGGTTCGTTGGGTCATTGTGCTCCTCGTCAGGCCACCAACCACTCATCTCGCACCATCAGCGGGTCATCTCGGTCCTCCAATTGCTCGTATGGGCACCCACTGTTCCTTGACATGACATGAAATAAAACTATCCTACTTTTACATATCTCTTTGGGAAACCCCAAGTAACATTGGGGGGGGGGAAGGTAAAAGAGAAGGCTCGAGTTATCTCGAGTTACATCTAGAATAGAAGAAAGGACTCGTTATGAAGATCGAGATGCAAAAAACCACAAACAACCAAGCACACACATAGGGGCTTATAGGCCATAACCACACTACACATCCACCATTAAATCCATTTTAGGATGACGCGTATCGATTGCATATATATACCATATCATATACGTATATAGGGATTTGTGGTGTTTAATCAGATATGCACATTAGCCAGTTAAAGTATTCACATCGCATGCTATAAATAAATGGCAAAAAACCAAAATCCGATCATATCGATTAATCCTAAAACATAGTATGTTGATGTGGCTTTGATACCACTATTAGGTTTTGTGGGAAAGAACAGATAGCAAAAACAAAAATTTAACTAACCACAAACCCATAACCAACATATCACATCAACAACTATGAAATAGGAAAGATGTTTTAGCGAGATATACCTGGTCCTGAGGCTTGCTCAGTGACAATACCTCAGAACTAGTACAACCTTCAACCACCTAATCTTCAATGATGTCTATGCAGCTCCTGGTCTTGACCCAGATTGTGGTTGATAGTCGTCCTCCTGAGCGGCGAAAATCTCCCACCTCTATAGATAGTCTACATGAACCACCGAAAACTCTATTCGTCCTGAAGGATAGACTAGAAGGAGTTGTCCCATTCTATCAGCGTACTAGTCACCGACACACTCTCCCACTATCATTTGCTTTTCTATAGTTGTCTTTCCCTTGTTGTTCCTCCCTGGTTGGGTAGAACTTGCTTGGGCTCTCTCGGTTACCACAACCTGAGAGGACAACAACTTTGTAGAGCAACTGATGTTCTGAGTTGTGTCTCCTGAGAAGCACCCTGTACCCCTTTATTTATAGTAGAGGGTCAGGTCAGGGTTTCCAGTCTGTAAGGGAGTAGAAGGGTCCGAATTTTCCATGAACTGATTGCACTCCGGTAGGTGAACCGATCGTTTCATAAATGAATTGGTCGTTTAGTCAGGTGAGCCAATCCGTTCATAAATGAACTGGTCATTTGGTCAGGTGAGCCGATCGGTTCACCCAGTGAACTGGTCATTTCACTTCCCAGACTTGCCCACAATTGACTTTCCTTATTCATTTCTAATTAATACAAAGATTAATTCTTGTCCCAATCAAATTGAACAAGTGAAATGAGGATCTTTTCTCATGAATCAGGTAACCCAATACATGCTCATTTAGTCCTTGTGAACCGGTTGTCTCACTAACCATGAGCCGATCAGTTCACCCAGTGAACCGGTCAGTTGGTGGTCTAGGTTGTGCAGAACTCAGTCAATGTAGTTCTCAATCAATCTGACACTCTAATCAGTTGGTTCAACACTTGAACTTAATGATTCTAAGTCTATTGATTGAATGTTTAATTGAGTACCTAAACACTTTAGTAATTAATATTAACATCATTCATGGATAAACTCCTCTTCCAGGTTAATCCTATGTGTGTGACCCTATAGGTTCCATTTCACATTGGCAGTGAATGTCCATAACTAACTTATGATATCACAAGCAAAGAGTGGTGCCTAGTCACACATCAGTGCTACCAAGGTGAAGAAGAAAGTTGGAGAACAACATTCAACCTACAATCTATTATTGGTGTTATAGTGAATGTATAGTTCCTTTGTCGCTGATATCCGAATTGAACTCGCGGGACTTGTCATCCTCTACAAACATTCAATCCATGTTTCTTGATTCAAAGTAGACTATCTGAGGTATATGCAAGCTCAATATCATATATTGACTTACTTGTGCATGGCCATGCATTTCTCCGTCTCACTCCTCAAGTGGCCAGGATATCACACTCCCTTACGAGGAATACATTCCATATCTATCACTCACAGTCAAGTCCACATGTGTCAAAGTCACCCAATCATCACCGTTATAACAACCCATGTTTCATTACTGAGTCTGATGATGTCAAGGTGTACCCAACGACATGTGATGAGTGCAGTGATTTTAGGTCTAAGAACCACAGTCACCACAAATACTATATGAGATGATCTTGACTAACCATGTGTGGTTTCCATGCATCACTCTTATGGTGGGTCTGTCCGATACACTATTCTCTAACATGTATCTGTGTGCTTGGTTTGATATCATATATCATGACTGATGAGATTCTATCATCAACCAACACACACTCTAGTCTTTTGTGTTATTGATATCTATGGTTATTTCCATAATAACAACCGACTAGGGATGATAATGAGAATGTACATACTCTTAACATCCATATGATCTCATTGTTCAAGTCACATACTTGAAGACATACATCATTGAGTATTGTCACTCTCTAGACATATAAAATGTTATACTATTATCTAAAAAATAGTTAAAACATATAGACGGAAATTGCCTTTATTATTATCAAATCAAGTATCACATGCCTCATTGCAATCATCATATGATTGGCTCTCTGGGCATACTATACCAACACTATCTTACTCTCCCTATAATGTCTATCTTTACCTAGAATGAGATGGAGAGGGACAAAGTAGCTCAACCATCAGGGAGAGGGATTTCAACACTCTGTTCTTTAGAGATGAGCCAACAAAGGGGTTTGGGTGTTGAGTTGAGAAAATAAGGCATGGGAATGCGTTACTAAAAGTGCCAAAAATTTGCTTATGCTTGATTTCCTTCATTTTCTGGTTTAGGAGTAGGAAGATTCTCAATTGTTTTTGTTTTTGAATATGGTTAGGATATGACTATTTCAGCTTCTTCTTCCCCAACTTTTGCTATAAGAGGAGTAGGTACAGTGGTAGCAGTCTGGGGATAAGATGCCCTTAAGGCTACAAAGGTAGATTCCCTACCTGAGTATGATGCCCCTAGGGATCTGGATGTCACTGCTTTTGCTTTCCATACATGGTTTAGGAATCAAGAAGTAGTCTAGCTGCAAATTCACAACATCAAGACAGTTTCAGGAAAGTTTAGCAAAGATGTCCCAATAGAACCCGTTAAGGCAGTCAAAGTAAAGAGAGAAGGTGAACTCGCCATAGTAGTAGCTAGTGTCTTTGCATTCTTGGCATAAGTAGGAGAAGAAGGATTGGTCTCTCTAGTTGATTCATTAAGTCTTTGTTGAAGAATCTAGTTCAACAGTTGTCCATCAGAATCCCTCAGTCTACAGTTGTTATGTTAGCTATATTTCCAGCTATCCGGTGAGAAAGAACCTATTTGAAGGTCTCCATAGTTTTCATAGGACCCTAGGCATTTTTGGCTTATGTGAGAAAGAAAGAATCTCTTGAATAGGCTATTCGACTTGAAGACACCGTTGCCTAAAAGTTCGTATTGGATTCTCCAGCGCAAAGTAGTAACAAGGGATTGAGTCATGTGCGGTTAAGCCACCTATTTCGGATAAAATCCCGCCTATGATAGCAGCAGTTTGACCTCTATATGGTGAAGAAGTACCCATGTTTATGAGTAGTTGTCCAGTTGTCAAGTAAGCCAAGAGGCTAGATCCTGTAATGAGGACAGTGCGATATACCACTTTTAGGAAAGCCCCCCGGATCAATAGTTGAACAAGAGAAAGTGTGACCCATGAGTGAACTATAAAGAGATTCACTGACTCACATAATATAGCTCATTGATCTATACTTTTTGTATTAACATACTACATGATCATTATGAGCAAACACTTATCGAAATGGCATCAACTTACGATGGCTATACCTTTGATCTATCGACATTTCTGGACTTCCGCGGTCGAATATACCATAGTGGTATCTTGCATTTTCATGAGTGTGATCTTGCTCGATCTTCTTATAGATGATACACTGCATATATAATGATTAGAATCCTAAATTAGATGATTATTATGTCGATGATTTTCAAACTTCAGCTGCCTACCATCACAAGTCTTTCACTTTTGATGAGGCTGCTCTATGATGGATCAAAAATCAACTATTTGAGCTAAAAGTAATCAATCAAAAATTGTGAGGGTACTCTTATTGATTTTTCAATGGATGCTAAACACCCCTTTCAGTTCTTGGCCAATATAAGGGCCATTGTAGCTGTGGATAAGGTGAAATATAAGTCATACTCTTGAACTAGTTATGAGTTTTCCTATTACCCAAGACGCGCGTCTGCATATCAAATTATGAGTCTTGAGCTAAAACTCAATGTCAGAAAGAGCATTCCTCACATAGAAGCTTGAACTCTTGGATGAAGGTCAGATTCAGTGAATGGGTCCGCTTTCTCACTCTTCTTACTTTCTCTCCAAAATGGCATCCTCTGATGAACCACAGATTACTTGGTTGAGTTCTTCCACATAGCATCAAGGAATCAAACCTTAGAAAAGAACAAGAAAACATCAGACAATAAGGTGCATAAAGCAGATGGTTCTCCAAGAAGAGGATAATGATAGGGATATAAGGACATGTCAAGTCAAAGTGAGTTGAAACGAAGTTGGTTTTCTAAGATACAATTTTGATTGAGTATAAACTCTTCTTGACTATATAGAGGAACTACTACCCATTTGAAGGAGTAAGGACTTCAGGACTCTTTTGCTAAAAGCTTCTCTTCCCTAGGATCAAGAAGGCCCTTATCAAAAAGTGGAGTAGAACAAGAAAGAACCACAAGTAGTGCCTCAAGGGATGAATTGCTACTGTCTATCTATAAGGGAGTGACAAGTGAGCCATATTTTATATGCTACGGAATTGAAGGTTGTGAACTGGTTGGTGTTGTTACTCTCAAGACTCTCATTGTGTGAGATCCATCCCTCCATATGACAACTGAAGAAGCCCTCAATATATCCAAATGGAATCACCCCATAGTTTCTCGCCTTGGGGCCGTCTCGCAAGGCATGAAGTGTATCTTCTAGTTGCTCGCCACAATGGGGGCATCCGAGATCAACCACAAGATGATGACGTACATGATTGACATTTGTCATCAGTCCCTGGTGTTGAATCAGCCAATAGAACATTCTATACCTGATAGGTAGAGCATTCTTCCATATGAGTTTCTGGTTCCTAGGAGAGTGAATTTCCTTCCCTTGACAAATTAACTAGTATGCTGAGCGAATAAAAAAGTGTCCCTTCTTTTCCAGATCCCAACACTAACAATCTATGGCTAGACTAGGATTCAGTGGCGGTAGGCAAGAGCTTTCCTTTGGTCATTTCCTAGGGACCAGAACTGAAGCTAGGAGTTGCAAATCCATAAATCAGGGAGTTAAGAGTTATAGGCATTGGGATACATAGTGTTCTTCCTCCAGGTTGAGGACTCATGTGTCTCGTCCAGAGTTCTGGCAGGGGACTCCAGGTGGTGTAAGAGTTAGATGATTCCATGAGATTCCCTTGGTCTGGGTCCCTAGTTCTAACCAGGTCCTCTCGGTCTAAGAAGCAGAGAGTGACCAGAGTTAGAGGATTTGGGTGTCAAAGTGAAATTCCTTTAGGGCAGAGGACTCGGATGTCCAAACCGTGTGACATACTTTTTCCTTTCCCGCTTCAAAACTCAATCATTTAAAAACACTAGGTGAGAAGAAAAGAGAACTCAGCAAGCAGCTTCCCAATGCTCGATGCACATGAGTCTGAACTATCCCCCAGGAAACCTCCAGATATAGGGTTGAGATTTGGACATGAAAAATCCTTCGCCCACACTTGATTTTTTCCCATGCCCATTCTGCATGTGCACAAAGTGCAGCATTGGTGCTTTGCTCTCCACTTATTTCTTCATTGGACAGTTATGATGGACTTCACCATTCTTTCACAAAAAGAAAATGGAAGGGGCTGTCTCACATCGAGATGTCGATTTTTTTTCCACCCTAAATGAGATGGAGAATTTCTCTATCCCTCCCTCTTTCAGAATCGAGGACCCAGCTCGTGTCGCTCCAACAACTGACGGGGAGAACCACAATATACGATCGCGTGCCATCATCCTTTACATTTTAAGTTTGGGGTTTTGATTCAGCCCTATTTTAGGGCTTCATCTTGTGTCATATTGGATTTCAATCACATCTATTCCTGTTAGATTACATGTTATTTCCATCAATATGTATATTTGTATAAAATGTACTTATGGGCATTATTTGCATGTTTCTTAGGCATTTGGACCACACTTGATGGAAGAGAGAGAGAGAGTAGGAGTGATCCTAGGGTTTCTCTACCCTTGGATAGACCCAAAGTGAAGTTTGATGCTCCCTCAACCTATCCCTAGTGGCCAAAGATCCATTGAAGAAAAGATGTCCAAGAAAATCCAAAGAATCAAGTCAAAGTGGTGATCTAGACACCAGCATAACCGTGGTACCACAAAATGGCTGTTCTAGGACATTTGCAAAATCAACAGGTTCAAAGCTCAATTTGTGCATAAATTCCCACGACCATGGTACCACAGAACGGCCGTGGTGCACTGACTCCAGAATGGCCGTGCTGCACAACATGACCATCGTACTTGTAGAGAGAACGGGTAGCTGAATTTGAACCACCACAGCCGTAGTACCCACCACGGCTGTGCTACCCTTACCCCACCACAACCGTGCTACCCTTACCCCACCACGGCCGTGCCATTTTCAGTACAAAAGTGACCTATTCCCTATGATTTTTCAGCATTTCTCACCATAATCATTCCCATCCACCATGACCATTCTCAACCCTCCCCACCTCGACCGTGATGCCCACCACAACTGTGCTACCTACAAAAATTTCGCTACTTTTGCACTATCTTTCCTATAATACCTCTGTATATACCTAGGTGGCGGCTCCAACATGAGTTTAGCTACCTTATACCACCTCCTAGACCCCCATTTCACCCCTTATCCATTCCACTCCATTTCCACCTCCATTCCACTCCATTTCACCATTTCCACCACCAAAACCCTCATTTCCAAGCCTTCCATCCACTTCCCACCATCATTCCACACCATTCCATCTTGGAGGAAGGAGGTCACCCTACATCAACTAGGAGGTAAAGGAGGATCTCAA
This sequence comes from Alisma plantago-aquatica, assembly GCA_963693085.1. Lineage (NCBI taxonomy): Eukaryota > Viridiplantae > Streptophyta > Magnoliopsida > Alismatales > Alismataceae > Alisma > Alisma plantago-aquatica. Next base: position 1,442,597,577 of record OY856410.1, on the reverse strand, counting down.
AAAGCTTGGTGTGTCACGCCAAAGGTGCACACACTAACCATTTGGGTTTGATTCGGTGCACCCCAAAGAACTCAAACGCACATGTGGATATTTCGATATTTATAAAAAGTCCTAAAAAGATTCAATCACAATACTAAACATTTCACCCGCAAGCACACATGGTACTATTATAGTAAAGATAAGAGGAAAATATAGTGGTCGATCCTTAGGGATTGAGGGGGCATTAGAGCTTAGTTGGCATTGACTACATTCCTAGAGTGGAGACTAGGGTTGAAGGGTTTAAAAGGGGTTTTGGTTTGATTGCACTATGCAACAAGCAAGTAAAGGCAATATGAAAACTAGATTACCAAAAACTAGGTTATCCTAGACAAGTTAGCTCAAAGAAACTAGATTAAGCAAGCAACTAAGCAAAAGAAAGATGATCTACTCTACTCTAACAAAACAATCATCAACTAAGAACTAATTTAAACACTAAAGAAAGCAAGGATCTAGATTAACCCTAACTAGCAAGACTAAGCAATTAGCTAAAAGAAGCAAAGACAATTAAGCTACACTAGCATTAACAAGCAAGAAGGTTAAGGTGGGTTTCAAGCAATGGATTAGGTAGGTGGGCCGTTTGGGAATGTAATTTGATATTAGTTGGGGGGTGTCAACATGGCATGCAATCATCACAATTCAATCTAGATTACCAAACTAAATAACAAGGCAAGTTCTATTAGAATGTACCCTATACTACTAGTTGGAGAACTAGGGTTAGGTGTAATTCTAGTAGGACTTGTCAAGTCTAGGTTTCTAGGGTAAGTGGTATTAGGGTAATTGAGAGGCAAGGGTAGGAATGGGAGTAGAGATGAGAGTTTTTACCTCATTCTACTAGCCATCTAGCCTTTAGAAAACTCTAGGAAATTGCACTAATCACACTTACACTAGTCACTTAGATCTCACACTTACTTGTAGAAGGAGGGATATGTATGTAGGAATAAAGGGATCCGGCTAGGGATCCACTAATTGGACCTAGGAGCCATTCCTAAAATTGCCACATACACTCCAATTCCTCCTAGAAGCTAAGTATCATCAAACATCACAAAGCAAGAAATTTAAGTTTAAGAGCAAAAACCACATGCAAGAAAATGGGAAATGAGACAGAAGAAAAGGCAATCATCATAGAATGAAATTATGTTCAGTAAAAATTATTCTCCCCCAACATGGTATCAAAATCACATTTTTACCCCAAACAACCCACCACTAGGGGCTTAGCTAGACATAATCAAAGAAAAGGAAAAAGAAATTAGAAGAAGGGGATAGGACTCCATGGAGCTCAAAGTAGATCCTCCTTCACCTCCTAGCTGCTGTAGGGTGATCAACTTCCTCCAAGATGGCTGATGGGCATGAAAATGGAGGGGGTTATGGTAGAAAACCTAGAAAACTAGGTTTCTATGGTGGAAATGGTGGGTGGAGAGCATTAATGCAAGGGGAATGTAGTGAATGCTCAAGGGAGGGTGAGGAAGAGTAATGGAAGATGGGTGAGTGTAACCTTCATGCTCCAACTGCCACCTATGTATATATATGTGGTGGGAAAGCACTAGGGTAAGTAGGGGTAGAATAGGAAAAACAATGTAGAAAATGGGTAGGGTTAGGTGGTCACCACGACCATGTTGAGGTGCCACATATGTGGTGGGGGTTGCATGGCATGCTTGTGGGGGTATGGAACGATCGAGGTGTTAAATGGAGTGGAAATGCTAAGTATATGTGGTGACCACGGCCATGGCGGCGTGCCACAGTCATGCTAGGTAAGGGGTATCATGACCATGTTAGATACCACAACTGTGTTGGAGGAGGAGGCCACAGGTGAGGCAGCTTGGAGGTCATCTTGTCTTCAGTTCACCAGGGGCGTGGGGAGCACCAAGAGCGAGGCCGTCTTTAAGGGCCGCAGACGTGTTGATGGCCACGACCGTGGTCATTCACGTGTAAAATGGACCACTTTGTTGGCTAAATGGACATCTATAAATCCCTTTGTTTTGATTATGACAAACATTTCATTCTTATTAATCTAACGAGCTACTTGAGTGTGCAGGACTAAGATGGATGGCAAAGAAACTAGGGAAAATCCACAAGCTAAAATGTTTATATTTTCATGCAATGTAATCATTGTTGTAAAAACTTGTACAAATATATAATGTACAAGTAATTAGAATTGCATGTAAATCAAGCGTTAGATTTTCCCTAGCCAAACACCATAGTTAGACATGTCATCCCATTTAAATAGGATCATTTATGCACACTCACACATATAATTAGTGCCTAAATTGAAATCTTGAAACAGGATCATTCTCGGTCGACAAACTCCTCGACCGAGACACTCTCGGTCGACAATCTTCTCGACCGAGAAAGATCCAAAGTAGCCGTTAGACACAACAGACAAGTTAGTTGGCAGTTGAAGAAAGACGTTGCAAATCACTTGTTCCAGAGAGCCTGTCGGTCGACAAAAGTTCGACCGAGTAGGTGTCTCGGTCGACCATTTGTCGACCGAGATGGTCTCTGACAGCAACTGCAGAATAAATTAATTAGCCGTTGTTAAAGCAACAACTTTGTACCTAACGGCTAGTTAAGCACTTAGAAACCCCTAGAAGTTGTCTAGAACGTCCTTAAGCATACTTAGGCCATTTCTATAAATATGACAAGCCATAGGACACTAGAATTCACTTGTTACACTTGAGAATACACTTGAGCATACTTGAGCAATCTATTGCAAGCAATTTGAGCACTGTGATCATTTGTCTACATTCTCCTTAGCTCAATCTCGTGTCCTATAGGCTAGATTCTCCTATCCACAGCAATCACAAGTTCACACACTTGGCTAGGAGATCTATATGCTTGATCTAGGCATATCAAGCCTTGGGCTTGAAGGATAAGTTGTAATTTCCTTTTTCTTTCTTGTTCCTTTTTATCTTTTGTACTCTCCTTGCTACTCCTAGGGTTGGAGGCTGCGGATTGGAGAGGGTTGACTTCTCAGGTGGAGAAGGGGACTTCAAGCTACTTCAAGAAGGCTATCGCAAGGGAAGCTACTTCAGAAGGCTGGTGCAACGGGAGTTGGTGCATCTACTTCAAGGGAAGGCTGCTTCAAGGTTGGCGATTACTTCTAGGTGAAGGCTGCTTGAAGGGTTTGGGAAAAGAGATTGTATTTTATGTAAATTCCTTGCGAGGTAATAAAATAAATTTCTTTTCAAATCCCGGTTGGGTAAGCAACCGGGTAGTGGATTGACGGCTATAGTATTTGCTATAGTTGGAACCACTCTAAACCCTGTGTCTCCTTGTCCAATATTTTCATTGTGGTTGTTTGAGTTCAATAATTGTTAAATTATCTATAAAACTCTTTTCACCCCCCCTCTAGTAGTTTTCACACTTCTCTTTTGATTTTAGGGAACTTTGTGCATAATTCCCATGGCCATAGTGGGAGGTCACGACCATGATGTCTTCAGTTGGCTATGGTCGTGGTGCTTTCGATGCAAAAACACTGACGTCCATGTGATTCTTGGCTTTGATTCCCATGACCGTGGTGGATGCCCACGGCCGTGCTGGGGTCTTCAGTGGCAACATTAACTTCAATCTTCATCATCAATGGACTTCTTTGCTTGATGTTGAATCTTTGCCATTAGGGGTAGGTTGAGGGAGATTTAGGGCCTTCTTTGGACCCCTCCCTAAGTAGAGGAACCCTAGAACTCCTTCCTTTTCTCTCATCCATCCAAACCATGGTCCAAGTACCTGAAAATAATGCAAAGAACATCCATAAGTGCATTTGATGATAATACTCACATTGGGGAATTTAACTTGCATTCTACTATGTTTAGATGTGAATAGAGTACAAAATGGCACAAGATGGAGCCCTAAAACAGGGGTGCATCACCACCCCAAACTTAAAACATACTTGTCCTCAAGTAGGCTCCAACTTAATCTTTTTTTTTTCAATTTTCTTTCAATAAACAAGAATGACAATGTAGCAACAGATGATTATTGACTAAGTGGTCTAGGAAGTGACTAAGTGCATGTGTTCCACCTCTCTCCTCTGCTCTCATCTTTCACATACCAATCATGAAATGTGCACCGAGCATACAAACTTCAAATATAAAGCATAGAATACACAAGCTTTCCATATGTCCTTCATATCATTTTGGGTAAACCGTTTCATGCTGGCATTAATCAAAGATGACTAGGAGTGTTGCTTCACTTTCATGCATTCAATCTTATTCCTCAAACCACACCAAATGACCCACATGGTTGTAGGAAGGGTGAAACACTGGTACAGAAATGGCTTATAACGTCACTTTCGATGTGTCGGTTGTTTATAAGAAATCGACGCCTAAACACTACAACGTCGGATGTATACACAAACCGACATCTATATGTGAAGATGGGCCAGACACAGGTATCACTTTTTATTTAGCTTCAGTTTCTCATTAGCAAACTGACACCTAAAATCGCCCGCGAAATCCAATTTTTTAAGTGCAAAAAATTTCCTCCAAAATTTCACATACTGCGTCGGTTGTTTAACTAATAACTGACGACTAAATATTTTTTATTGATCCCTTTGTGTCGTCGGTTTGCGTAACATAACCGACGCTAATGAGTGTTTGCGCGCTATCCCCATGAAATTTTTACCCACATTTAGCGTCAGCTTTTCTCGATGACTGACGCTATTGGTTCTTAGATGTCGGTTTTTGAAACAACCGACGACTATGGTACAGTTAATAGCCCCATGAAACAGAGAAATGTTCCCCATTATCTCTGTTTCATTGTGAACCTGCTAGGTCTGGCGATTGTTTCCGGTGCTCCCCGCCGCCGTTGCTCATGCCATCGTTACCCCAACAACCGTTGCCCCCGCCGCCATTGCTCCCCCGCACCACCACCACTCGCTGCTGCTGCTCCTCTCCTCGCCGACGCTGCCTCCTAGTCGCCCGCTCTTGGTCAATAGCTTCTCCTCTCCTCTCCGACTCTCTACTCCTGGTCGCCCGCTCACCGCCTCCTGGTTGCCCGCTCATCGTCGCCGCCTGCTCACTGTCGCCACCCTCTCTCCTGCTTGCTGCTCCGGCCACCGGCTCACTACACCTGGTACCCTTCTTCCTCCTCTTCTTGCTCCTTGCTCCTGCTCCTGGCCCCCTACCCTCAGGGTGCTGGAAATGGGTTTGATGTTATACATGTTTGAGTACGTATCTACTGATTTGAATTCATCTTATCTACTGATTTGAATTGATATATCTACTGATTTGTGATTACTTATCTACTGATTTGTATTTACTTATGTGCTGATTTATATTTACTTAAATACTGATTTGTATTTGCTTATCTACTCATTTGTTCATCTAATGATTTTTTATTCATCAAATTATTTAAATTTATGGCTTAGTATTTGTTCATCTACTTTTTAAAATTATTTAATCATCTACTGATTTATATTTGTTTATCAACTGAGCTGTACTTTTTTATCTATTGCTTTGTATTTGTTTATCTACTGATTATATTTATTTATCTAATGCTTTGAGTTTACTTATTTAGATGTTGCTATTGTAAATCAACCTAGGATATGAACAAATTTTGTGCTTTCATATATTTGTGTTTCTAATCCTCATGCTTGACCTAATTCAGTAAATTTTGATGCATGTTGAAATAAGATTTAAACTTGTCCATTCTAGCACCCTAATTTGATTTGATTATGTGCTTTGAACCTTGAAACATGTGTGTTAAAGATACATTGAATCCCTATGTTGTATGATGTAGATTGATGATAATTTATGAGCTAGTTTGAAATTTTGAAATCAATTATGAATCTCTCCATCCCTAGGTCATACTAATTTAATTATGTGTGTCTTTATCTTGATGATGAACATGCATGGACACTCAAAATGTTGAAATCAATGTTATAGAATATGATACCTAGATTAAATGATGTTACATGAAACCTAGGATATGAATGATGAAACTAGGATTGTAGGTATTGGAATGACAACATATATACATGTATTTGTTGGCCTAGAAACCCATCCAAGATTTACTCATTCGGAGTAAATCTTGGATAGTCCCCGGTTTGGGACTGTTCTTGAACACCTAATCTCACTTAGGATGTAAGTGTATAATGTGTATTGGGTTTTCAAGAAAATTTCGGCAGCATTTCCCCATTTGTTCTCTAAGTACATATGTACTTGGAGAACAACGAGGAAATGCTGTCGAAATTTTCTTGAAAACCCAATACACATTATACACTTACTAGTGAGATTAGGTGTTCAAGAATGGGCTAGGTGGTACACATTTATTATATATAAGAATGACAACACATGTATTTGTTGGCCTAAAGTTTTAACCATGAAAAAACTCAACATTGAAGGGACTCTTGTTGCTAGGCCGCCGGCGTTCGATGGAACAAACTACCAATACTGGAAGAGAAGGATGCAGTTCTACTTCCAAGGCGTCAACTGGGATCTATGGAGAATGGTATCTACTCCTTATGAATTCCCTCAAAATGACTTTGCGGAATGGGATGCAAACACGGTAAAACAGGCCCAAATGAACGCAAAAGCTGTAAGCATTTTATATTGTTCTATTTCTGTAGGAGAATTTAATAGAATATCAAATTGTGATACAGCGTATGATATTTGGCATAGATTGTCCATCACTTATGAGGGTACAGCCCAAGTCAAAAATTCCAAAATTAGCCTGCTTAAAACAAAACTTGAACATTTTCGTATGGATCCTAATGAATCTATTAGTGAAATGTATTCAAAATTCTCTACTATTGTTAATGGTTTAAGTGCCTTAGGAAAACCTGTCCTTGAGGAAGATCAGGTATCAAAAATTCTTCGATCACTTCCTCCAAAATACAAGCCAAAGGTGACAGCCATTGCAGAAGCAAACGACCTCACTCGCCTCAAAATGGAACAACTCATTGGTAATTTAGAAGCTCATGAAGCAGATCTAGAAGAGGAAGAAAGAAGAGAACGTGAACAACAAAGTGGGAAGAAGAAGGATGTGGCTCTCAAAGCCTCAAAAGTCGTCACACAAGAAAGTGAGGAGTCAAGTGAAGAAGAAGAAGAAGCCTTAATCGTCAACGGTAAGAAGTACAAAAGGTTTAAATCTAACAAAATTTCTAGTTCCTCTACTCCCAGGTGCTTTGAATGTGGGAAGAAAGGGCATCTCAAAAATGAATGTCCCAAAGAAAAGAAGGGAAAGAAAAGCTCACATAAGAAGAAAGGAGAAAAAGCCTATAAAGCTGCCTGGGATGAGTCAAGTGACAGTGAAAGCGAAGAAGAGAAGGTGGAATGTCTAATGGCAAGAGAAGAAAATGAAGACTCTCAAGAGGTAAGCCTAGTTGATCTTCCTAAAGAAGAGTTAGTTACTAGTTTACAAGAAACTCATGGTAAGTATGTTGATGCCAAGAAGAAACTAAAGAAGGCTATAAAATCAAATAATGAGCTCATTTCCAAATTAGATGAACTTTCTTATGAAAAGAACAACATTGATCTTGAAAATGTATCTTTAAAAACATCTTTAGATGATTGCACTAGAAAGCTAATCAATTTGGAAACCAATGTTGATCTTCTATCAAAAGAAAAGACTGATTTGCTAGCTAAACTACAAGATTATCAAACTCAACCTATCTTGTGCAACCATCCGGACTATGATAATATTGTAAAAGAAAAGGATTCATTATTTTATGATTTAGACCAAGCAAGAAAAGATATACATAAGAAGATGAATGACATTGCTACGTTGCAAAGAGAACTTTATAAGTTAAGAAGAAAAAATATTCTTGATAACATATTGAGAGTTGGTACTGTCTTCAATGGAAGAAAAGGTTTGGGATATGTTCCAAAGAAAAACCAACCCAAAAAGACCCAAACTATGTTTGTACCCAAGAACACAATGGCTAGAAAGAGAAATGAAATTGACTCTATTACTTGCCATTTCTGCTTACGTCTTGGACATTATTGCTTTTCATGCCCCTACAAAACTAAGGAGTCCGACTTAGTTTGGATCCCAAAACCCCAAACTTAGAAGAATGGAATGTAGTTGAGATATGACCAAATGCTTAATTTTGCTATTTATATTGTCTTATCTCAACAAAAGGTGCCATGCTTATTGTTATTATTTTTCTGCATTACTGTACTGAAATAGAAACCTTGTCGGTCGAAGTATTGTCGACCGAGCTCTGGGTCGGTTGAAGTATTGTCGACCGACTGGATGTCTTTAACAAATCAAAAAATTTACAGCACCTATTTCGGTCGAAAAGCGGTCAACCGAGAATTTTTCTGTGTTTTTGCTTGTAATACAGTAACCTGCTCGATCGACAAATTGTCGACCGAAACAGATATCGGTCGAACAATTGTCGACCGAATGGTTTTCTGTATCAGAACTTTTATATACATAAGCCCTTAAAAAGTTTCTAACCATATCAGACCATCACATGGGTACCAAAATCCACATTCTAATGCAGGAATGGGTAGTTGACAGTGGCTGCTCCAAACATATGACCAGGAACAAGGACGCATTTCAAACTTTTGAAGAAAAGAAAAGTGGAACGGTCACCTTTGGAGACAATGGTAAGGGCAAAATCGTTGGAATAGGTAATGTTGGAACAAATCTCGAAATTAAAAATGTTCTACTTGTTGATGGATTGCATCATAATTTAATAAGTGTAAGTCAACTATGTGATAGTGGTTATGATGTGTTATTTAACAAAACCTGCTGCAAATTATTGATAGAAAACACTACAAATGTCGTTTATAAAGGAAAAAGAGTTGGAAATCTTTATATCCTTAAACCAAACTCTATGAAATCAGTAGTAGGTAAATGCTTGCTTGCAAATGAAAATACCTTACAACTATGGCATAAAAAGCTGGGACATGCTAGTTCACATGCTATTAAAAAGTTAGTGAAATATGATCTTATTCGTGGATTACCTGCTTTGTCTTTTGATCAAGTTGAAAACTGTGAACCCTGCATAATGGGAAAGCAAACCAAAACATCTTTTAAATCAAAACATGTACTTAGCACCAGTAGATCCTTAGAATTAATTCATATGGACTTATTTGGACCAATGAGGACACAATCTATTGGTGGTAAACGATACTGTTTTGTTATTGTTGATGATTATAGTAGATATACATGGGTACATTTTATTGCAACTAAAGATGATACTATTCATGTCTTTATGCAATTTTGTTCCAAGATTGAAAATCTTTTACAACATAAAATATGTACCATTAGAAGTGATCATGGTGGCGAATTTGAGAATCATACATTTGAGACCTTTTGTACATCTCGAGGGTATACTCATAATTTTTCTGCTCCACGTACCCCACAACAAAATGGTATAGTTGAACGGAAAAATCGATCCCTACAGGAAATGGCTAGGACCATGATGCTTGAACACAACACACCTAAAACCTTTTGGGCTGAAGCTGTAAACACTGCTTGTTATGTGCTTAATAGAGTAACTGTTCACTCTCATTTGAAGAAAACTCCATATGAAATATTACACTCTAAGAAACCTAGAGTTGACTACTTTCATACTTTTGGCTCCACATGATACCAAAGATGATAGAGACAAGTTTGATTCTAAATCACACAAAGCATTCTTCTTGGGATATTCCACTTCTAGCAAAGCCTTTAGAGTATATAACACTATCTCTAGAAAAGTTGAGGAATCCATTCATGTTTCTTTTCATGAAGAATCGAAGTCTGAAAATCTAGATATCATTGATCTCACTAATCAATTCGAAAATATAACCATTTCCAATGATAGTGAGAAAATTCCTATATCCGATCCCCAAGTTGAAACACAACCTACACCTAGGCTTATCAAGGATCATCCCCAAGAACTAATTATTGGAGATCCAAATGATAAAGTCAAAACTCGGTCTTCCTTCAAAGATGTTGCAAACATGGCTTTTGTTTCTATCATTGAACCTAAGAAGATATCCGAAGCTCTTAAGGATGATTACTGGATAATAGCCATGTAAGAGGAGTTAAATCAATTCACTAAAAATGATGTATGGGATTTAGTTCCTAAACCACAAGATAAAACTATCATAGGAACTAAATGGGTATTTAGGAATAAGCTCAATGAGGCAGGAGAAGTCATAAGGAATAAAGCTCGGTTAGTAGCACAAGGATATAATCAACAAGAAGGAATAGATTTTGATGAAACATATGCACCTGTAGCCAGACTTGAAGCTATTAGGATGTTACTAGCTATTGCTGCCCATAAAAACATTAAGCTATATCAAATGGATGTCAAAAGTGCATTTCTAAATGGCATCATACACGAAGAAGTTTATGTTGCTCAACCACCTGGCTTTGAAATACCAGAAAAAGGTGACCATGTTTATAAACTTAAAAAGGCACTTTATGGTCTCAAACAAGCACCTAGGAATTGGTATGAACGACTCAAGACATATCTTTTTGATAATGGTTTTTCTATTGGAAATTCAGATTCTACTTTATTTTTCAAAACATATGCATCTGATTTCCTAGTTGTGCAAATATATGTTGATGACATTATTTTTGGAGCTTCTAATGATTCATTATGCACACAATTCAGTGACATTATGCAAAAAGAATTTGAAATGAGCCTCATGGGTGAACTAACATTATTTCTTGGTTTTCAAATTAAGCAAACACCTGCAGGAATTTTCATAAGCCAAGAAAAATATACTAAAGAACTTTTAAAACGTTTTGGGATGGATCAATGCAAACATGCTACTACTCCTATGGCTACCTCTATCAAAATTGATAAGGATGAAAATGGGGAACCTATTGATGATTCCTTATATAGAGCCATGATTGGTAGTTTGCTATACTTAACTGCTTCTCGACCGGACATTATGTTTTCCGTTGGTCTTTGTGCTCGATTTCAATCCCAACCTATGCAATCTCATTTTCTAGCGGTTAAACGAATTCTTCGATATCTAGCTGGTACTACTTGTTTTGGTTTATGGTATCCAAAAGGACAATCCTTGGATTTTAAAGCATATACTGATGCGGATTATGCTGGTTGTCGACTTGATCGCAAAAGTACTAGTGGTGGCTGTTTCTTATTAGGGAGAGCCTTAGTATCTTGGTTTAGCAAGAAACAAAATACGGTTGCCCTATCTACAACTGAAGCTGAATATATGGCAGCCGGGTCTTGTTGTGCTCAAGTGCTTTATATGCAACAGGTATTAAGCGATTATGGTTTTAATCTTCCCTCTAAACCTATTTTTTGTGACAACACGAGTGCCATAAACTTAGCACACAATCCTATTTTACAAGCCGGGCAAAACACATTGAAATCCGTCATCACTTCTTAAGGGATCACATCTCAAAAAATCATGTTTCCCTTCATCATGTTGATACGGAAAATCAATTGGCTGATATTTTTACAAAACCGCTTCCACTAGATCAATTCAACAACATTAGGAAGCAACTGCTTATTACTCCTTTGGAAGATGTTTTCTTTGATATCTGTGGTTCTTAAAATGAATACGTTTACTTGTTTCATTTTGGCTTTTCAAATGGACATCTTTTTCATTAGATTTGACGAGATATCTAATTAAGGGGGAGTTTTTATTAAAACGGTTATCTTTTTGAAATGACAAAGGGGGAGAGATATATAAAACTATAACTTAGTATTTATGAAAAACTCAATCAATGAGTTTCATAAACATACTCTTGGCTTTACATTGAAAGTTGCTATATTCCCAAATGAACTGGATTTCATGTTCCATAATTCATTGGGAATAATAAGCACACATTTTATAAACAAGAGGAAAAGCTAATGGTATGAAACTCATATGTTTTATATTTCCTTTATTTATATTTCGGAAATGTTTGTCATCTTCAAAAAGGGGGAGATTGTTGGCTAAATGGACATCTATAAATCCCTTTGTTTTGATTATGACAAACATTTCATTCTTATTAATCTAACGAGCTACTTGAGTGTGCAGGACTAAGATGGATGGCAAAGCAACTAGGGAAAATCCACAAGCTAAAATGTTTATATTTTCATGCAATGTAATCATTGTTGTAAAAACTTGTACAAATATATAATGTACAAGTACTTAGAATTGCATGTAAATCAAGCGTTAGATTTTCCCTAGCCAAACACCATAGTTAGACATGTCATCCCATTTAAATAGGATCATTTATGCACACTCACACATATAATTAGTGCCTAAATTGAAATCTTGAAACATGATCATTCTCGGTCGACAAACTCCTCGACCGAGACACTCTCGGTCGACAATCTTCTCGACCGAGAAAGATCCAAAGTAGCCGTTAGACACAACAGACAAGTTAGTTGGCAGTTGAAGAAAGACGTTGCAAATCACTTGTTCCAGAGAGCCTGTCGGTCGACAAAAGTTCGACCGAGTAGGTGTCTCGGTCGACCATTTGTCGACCGAGATGGTCTCTGACAGCAACTGCAGAATAAATTAATTAGCCGTTGTTAAAGCAACAACTTTGTACCTAACGGCTAGTTAAGCACTTAGAAACCCCTAGAAGTTGTCTAGAACGTCCTTAAGCATACTTAGGCCATTTCTATAAATAGGACAAGCCATAGGACACTAGAATTCACTTGTTACACTTGAGAATACACTTGAGCATACTTGAGCAATCTATTGCAAGCAATTTGAGTACTGTGATCATTTGTCTACATTCTCCTTAGCTCAATCTCGTGTCCTATAGGCTAGATTCTCCTATCCACAGCAATCACAAGTTCACACACTTGGCTAGGAGATCTATATGCTTGATCTAGGCATATCAAGCCTTGGGCTTAAAGGATAAGTTGTAATTTCCTTTTTCTTTCTTGTTCCTTTTTATCTTTTGTACTCTCCTTGCTACTCCTAGGGTTGGAGGCTGTGGATTGGAGAGGGTTGACTTCTCAGGTGGAGAAGGGGACTTCAAGCTACTTCAAGAAGGCTATCGCAAGGGAAGCTACTTCAGAAGGCTGGTGCAACGGGAGTTGGTGCATCTACTTCAAGGGAAGGCTGCTTCAAGGTTGGCGATTACTTCTAGGTGAAGGCTGCTTGAAGGGTTTGGGAAAAGAGATTGTATTTTATGTAAATTCCTTGCGAGGTAATAAAATAAATTTCTTTTCAAATCCCGGTTGGGTAAGCAACCGGGTAGTGGATTGACGGCTATAGTATTTGCTATAGTTAGAACCACTCTAAACCCTGTGTCTCCTTGTCCAATATTTTCATTGTGGTTGTTTGAGTTCAATAATTGTTAAATTATCTATAAAACTCTTTTCACCCCCCCCTCTAGTAGTTTTCACACTTCTCTTTTGATTTTAGGGAACTTTGTGCATAATTCCCATGGCCATAGTGGGAGGTCACGACCATGATGTCTTCAGTTGGCTATGGCCGTGGTGCTTTCGATGCAAAAACACTGACGTCCATGTGATTCTTGGCTTTGATTCCCATGACCGTGGTGGATGCCCACGGCCGTGCTGGGGTCTTCAGTGGCAACATTAAATTCAATCTTCATCATCAATGGACTTCTTTGCTTGATGTTGAATCTTTGCCATTAGGGGTAGGTTGAGGGAGATTTAGGGCCTTCTTTGGACCCCTCCCTAAGTAGAGGAACCCTAGAACTCCTTCCTTTTCTCTCATCCATCCAAACCATGGTCCAAGTACCTGAAAATAATGCAAAGAACATCCATAAGTGCATTTGATGATAATACTCACATTGGGGAATTTAACTTGAATTCTACTATGTTTAGATGTGAATAGAGTACAAAATGGCACAAGATGGAGCCCTAAAACAGGGGTGCATCACCACCCCAAACTTAAAACATACTTGTCCTCAAGTAGGCTCCAACTTAATCTTTTTTTTTTCAATTTTCTTTCAATAAACAAGAATGACAATGTAGCAACAGATGATTATTGACTAAGTGGTCTAGGAAGTGACTAAGTGCATGTGTTCCACCTCTCTCCTCTGCTCTCATCTTTCACATACCAATCATGAAATGTGCACCGAGCATACAAACTTCAAATATAAAGCATAGAATACACAAGCTTTCCATATGTCCTTCATATCATTCTGGGTAAACCGTTTCATGCTGGCATTAATCAAAGATGACTAGGAGTGTTGCTTCACTTTCATGCATTCAATCTTATTCCTCAAACCACACCAAATGACCCACATGGTTGTAGGAAGGGTGAAACACTGGTACAGAAATGGCTTATAACGTCACTTTCGATGTGTCGGTTGTTTATAAGAAATCGATGCCTAAACACTACAACGTCGGATGTATACACAAACCGACATCTATATGTGAAGATGGGCCAAACACAGGTATCACTTTTTATTTAGCTTCAGTTTCTCATTAGCAAACTGACACCTAAAATCGCCCGCGAAATCCAATTTTTTAAGTGCAAAAAATTTCCTCCAAAATTTCACATACTGCGTCGGTTGTTTAACTAATAACTGACGACTAAATATTTTTTATTGATCCCTTTGTGTCGTCGGTTTGCGTAACATAACTGACGCTAATGAGTGTTTGCGCGCTATCCCCATGAAATTTTTACCCACATTTAGCGTCAGCTTTTCTCGATGACTGACGCTATTGGGTCTTAGATGTCGGTTTTTGAAACAACCGACGACTATGGTACAGTTAATAGCCCCATGAAACAGAGAAATGTTCCCCATTATCTCTGTTTCATTGTGAACCTGCTAGGTCTGGCGATTGTTTCCGGTGCTCCCCGCCACCGTTGCTCATGCCATCGTTACCCCCAACAACCGTTTCCCCCGCCGCCATTGCTCCCCCGCACCGCCACCACTCGCTGATGCTGCTCCTCTCCTCGCCGACGCTGCCTCCTAGTCGCCCGCTCTTAGTCAATAGCTTCTCCTCTCCTCGCCGACGCTCTACTCCTGGTCGCCCGCTCACCGCCTCCTGGTTGCCCGCTCATCGTCGCCGCCTGCTCACTGTCGCCACCCTCTCTCCTGCTTGCTGCTCCGGCCACCGGCTCACTACACCTGGTACCCTTCTTCCTCCTCTTCTTGCTCCTTGCTCCTGCTCCTGGCCCCCTACCCTCAGGGTGCTGGCAATGGGTTTGATGTTATACATGTTTGAGTACGTATCTACTGATTTGAATTCATCTTATCTACTGATTTGAATTGATATATCTACTGATTTGTATTTACTTATCTACTGATTTGTATTTACTTATGTGCTGATTTATATTTACTTAAATACTGATTTGTATTTGCTTATCTACTCATTTGTTCATCTAATGATTTTTTATTCATCACATTATTTAAATTTATGGCTTAGTATTTTTTCATCTACTTTTTAAAATTATTTAATCATCTACTGATTTATATTTGTTTATCAACTGAGCTGTACTTTTTTATCTATTGCTTTGTATTTGTTTATCTACTGATTATATTTATTTATCTAATGCTTTGAGTTTACTTATTTAGATGTTGCTATTGTAAATCAACCTAGGATATGAACAAATTTTGTGCTTTCATATATTTGTGTTTCTAATCCTCATGCTTGACCTAATTCAGTAAATTTTGATGCATGTTGAAATAAGATTTAAACTTGTCCATTCTAGCACCCTAATTTGATTTGATTATGTGCTTTGAACCTTGAAACATGTGTGTTAAAGATACATTGAATCCCTATGTTGTATGATGTAGATTGATGATAATTTATGAGCTAGTTTGAAATTTTGAAATCAATTATGAATCTCTCCATCCCTAGGTCATACTAATTTAATTATGTGTGTCTTTATCTTGATGATGAACATGCATGGACACTCAAAATGTTGAAATCAATGTTATAGAATATGATACCTAGATTAAATGATGTTACATGAAACCTAGGATATGAATGATGAAACTAGGATTGTAGGTATTGGAATGACAACATATATACATGTATTTGTTGGCCTAGAAACCCATCCAAGATTTACTCATTCGGAGTAAATCTTAGATAGTCCCCGGTTTGGGACTGTTCTTGAACACCTAATCTCACTTAGGATGTAAGTGTATAATGTGTATTGGGTTTTCAAGAAAATTTCGGCAGCATTTCCCCATTTGTTCTCTAAGTACATATGTACTTGGAGAACAACGAGGAAATGCTGTCGAAATTTTCTTGAAAACCCAATACACCTTATACACTTACTAGTGAGATTAGGTGTTCAAGAATGGGCTAGGTGGTACACATTTATTATATATAAGAATGACAACACATGTATTTGTTGGCCTAAAGTTTTAACCATGCAAAAACTCTAATCTGTTAACCCTAGACTTGTTTTCTCTTTGATCATAGAATGGATAGATCATGGATGTCCATTCACAATCGCTGCACCCCAGAGTTTATTTCTGGTCTTGACCAGTTTATTAGATTTGCCGAGGAACATAGGAAACAACCTAGAGATAGGTTCTACTATCCATGTAGGCATTGCGGTAACAACTTGAAAGTCAGCACTGGTGGCAAAATCAAAAGTTATGTCTGTGCAACAGGATTATACAAGACTATATAGAATGGCACTGGCATGGAGAGATTTCAAAACCAAATCCAGTGGATGTCGATAGCAGTGCTTGTGTGGAAGAAAAAATTGCCTCCGATGACGTAGATGTGAATGAACTAGTTCCAGTAGACATCGTTGATGCGATGCTGGATAGTTGTGGAGTAGAGCACACCGATCCACCTCCCATTTTTAGAAACATTTTGCATGACGCTGAGATATCATTATACAAAGGTTGTACTAAGTTTACGCAGCTTAGCGCTGTGTTGAGATTGTATAAGCTGAAATCTAAAAATAGATGGAGCGACAAAAGCTTCATGCCATTGTTGTCTTTGTTGAAAGAAATGCTTCCTAAAGGAAACGAGCTGCCAATCTCAACATACCATGTAAAGAAATTGTTGTTCCCAATGGGAATGGATGCCAAGAAGATACACGCATGCCCAAATGATTGTGTATTATTTCAAAAGGACTGTGTGGATTTGAAAGATTGTCCAAAATGAGGTGCGTCACAGTATAAACTGATGACTTCGGGGGAGTCCAAAACTGGTTCTCCTGCCAAGGTGATGTGGTATCTACCTATAATATCATGGTTTCAACGCTTGCTTGCCAATCTGATAGATGTGAAGAATTTGAGGTGGCATGTAGATGTTAAGAAAAATAATGATGGGATCCTACGACATGCGTCTGATTCCCCACAGTGGAAGTAGATTGATCTATTGTACCCTGAATTTGGTGAAGATGTCAGGAATCTAAGACTTGGTCTTTGTACAGATGGAATGAATCCGTATGGGACATTGAGAAGACAACATAGCTCTTGGCCAGTCATGCTTGTTATATACAATCTTCCTCCCTGGCTGTGTATGAAAAATAAGTACGTAATGCTGTCATTGTTGATATCGGGCCCTAAATAACCTGGAAATGATATCAATATTTATCTTGAACCTCTGATTGATGACTTAAAGAAACTCTGGGGTGAAGGTGTGATGACGTATGATGCTTCACGAAGAGAGACATTTTGTTTGCATGCTATGTTGTTTTGTACTATTAATGACTTTCCAACATATGGGAATTTGTCTGGATATAGTGTCAAAGGAGCTAAAGTGTGTCCTATATGTGAACAGAACACTGATTCAACAAGACTAAAACATGGCAGTAAGACTGTATATCTCGGTCATCGAAGGTTTCTTACAAAATTCCATCCGTATCGTAGGAAGCGCAAAGCATTCAATGGATTGAATGAGGAATGGAGTGCACCTAAACCTATACCAGGGGAGGTTGTTTATGAAAGAGTAAAAGACTTTGTCAATGAATTTGGTAAGAGATCAAAATGTACTATGACCACACAAAGTGACAAATCTTTATTCAAGAAGAAGTCAATATTTTGGGATCTTCCTTATTGGATTTCTTTGACAGTCAGACATTGTATCGATGTCATGCACGTTGAGAAAAATGTCTGTGATAGTGTCATTGGTACTTTGTTGAATATACCAAGTAAGACTAAAGATGGGATAAAATCCAGACTGGACTGACGTGAAATGGGAATAAGGTCAGAATTAATAGAATTACGTAAAATGGGAAATCGGAGAACATACTTACCTCCCGCTTATTACACATTGTCTAGAAAGGAGAAGAAAGCATTTTGTGAATGTTTGGTAAATGTTAAGGTGCCACAGGGTTACTCATCCAACATCTGTAGATTTGTATCAATGAAAGATCTGAAGTTGATAGGTCTTAAATCTCATGATTGTCACACTGTAATGCAACAAATATTTCCTGTGGCAATTCGATCTATATTGCCGAAGCATGTAAGGTTTGCAATCACCAGACTTTGTTTCTTTTTCAACAGTCTGTGCAGCAAAGTTATTGACCCTGATACTCTCGATAATTTGCAAAGAGAAGTGGTTGTTACCCTATGTCAACTTGAGATGTATTTTCCTCCGTCATTCTTTGATATCATGGTACATCTTGTTGTCCACTTGACTAGGGAAGTGAAAATGTTGGGACCAGTTTTCTTGCATTGGATATATCCCTTTGAACGATACTTGAGCATTTTTAAAAGTGATGTTCGAAACCGTTATCGGCCTAAAGAGAGTATTATTGAGGGTTATGTGGTGAGAGAGGTTATGGATTTTTGCAATGACTTTCTTAGGGGTAATGATACTCCTGGTAATGACAAGAATATTGAGGAGCAATTTGGCAAAGGAATTTTGGGATCACGGGTGAAAGTAATCAGCCGTGAGCAGTTGGAACAGGTTCACTTGTATATTTTACACAACATGGACAAAGTGAGTGTTTATATCGAGGAACATACCAATTTCATCAAGAGACAATATCCTTGAACCAATACAATGTGGCTTGCTAGAGAGCATAACAAGACATTTATTAAGTGGTTTGAAGATAAAGTCTTACATCAACTATCTCAAACACCAGATGATATTACTGAAACTATCAAATGCCTCACCTTTAAACCAAAATTGAATGTTATGTCTTATGAAGGGTATGACATTAATGGATTCACATATTACACAAAGTGCCAAGATGATAAAAGTGTCGTCCAAAATAGTGGGGTCACCCTTCAAGCATTAACTATGTTTTTTGTAAGTGCAAAGGATAAGAGTCCACGTGAAGCTAAAATGTCATATTACGGTGTCATTGAAGACATATGGGAGTTTGACTATATAGATTTCAAAAGTCCGCTCTTCAAATGTAATTGAGTTGATAACACCAAAGGACTTATAGTGGATGAATTGGGTTTCACTTTAGCGAACTTTGAAAAGATTGGCGAGAAGGGTGAACCATTCATATTGGCATCACAGAAGAAACAAGTATTTTATATCGATGATCCTGCAAATGATAAATGGTCAGTTGTTCTTCATGGTAAAAGATAGTTCATTGAAGATCCTATAGATGAAGAAGAGTACTATGATAAGTATGATGAATCCAGTCCATTCTCAGTTGGGTTGCCAACACCAGCAAATCTTGAAGCTAATGATGGCTTGTATGTGCGCGGAGATCACAATGAAGGATTGTTAATTGATAAAAAATCGCAATATTAGAGGCATGTTTATATTTTTTTATATGTTTTATTTTTCTGAATGTGAACTTTACAATGTGAATTACTTTACAATGTGAATGTGAACTTTACAATGTGAATTACTTTACAATGCGAACTTTACAATGTGAATTACTTTACAATGTGAATGTGAACTTTACAATCTGAGCTTTACAATGTGAACTTTACAATGTGAATGTGAACTTTCAGATGGCTGAGCATTCTCCTGATGACCGTGCTGATGATTACCGTGAGGGTGAGGACATCAATGCGCCGCCTCACAATGTAAGTTTTAAAAATATATCATATATTTATATCTACATGTCCATTTATAGTTATATCCTGTAAGTGTGTTTATTTTGTCAAATTTTAGGTTGATGATGCACATGTACCCTCTGAAGCACTTGAGGCACTTGATAAGCAGCACCAAAAAGTTGACAAGAGAAGGGGAATCACTATGATGAAGACGTTAATAGCGCAAAGGGGCAATGGACCCAAACTTGTTGTGGATTTTGATAATGCAGGAAATGCAATTGGAGTGAATCGCAGTTCATTTGTTTCATATCTTGGGTATGTTACTCGTAGCCATTGCGATTGTAAGATAGATTCTTGGCATAAAGTTCCTAAGGGGAAGAAAGATGTAATATAGAAGGATTTATGCGTGAGTTATTATTAATTTACAATTCTATTTTGTAGATTATTATTTTTTTAGATACTAGTTAATAGCAATTCTATTTTGCAGAGTATATTTGAATTGGATGAAAAGTTGCATCGTAAATGCATGATGCAACGCTGTGGGAGAGTCCTAAGGAACTATAGGACAAATCTCACCCGAGAATACATAAAAGAAGGTGATAAGAGGAAGAAGACAACCACTGAACAATGGAACTTCCTGGACCAAGAATAATGGGATGCGTTTGTTGCTTCAAGAAAAACTGATGAATTCAAGGTATTAGGCGTCACTCCCAATTTAATTAATATACGTTGTATTCACCTATTCAAGATTAACATTTAGTGTTACTAACCAAATCATTAATGTGCATACTAACTAGGCCCTCAGTGAGGTGCAAAAATCAAGGC
The DNA here is from genome assembly GCA_963693085.1 of Alisma plantago-aquatica. NCBI lineage: Eukaryota > Viridiplantae > Streptophyta > Magnoliopsida > Alismatales > Alismataceae > Alisma > Alisma plantago-aquatica. The sequence goes on along the minus strand of OY856410.1, from coordinate 1,442,576,940 downwards.
ATGCACTGAATGTGCATGACCAGACAATGGGTCCAAAGGGGTATGCAGACATTTGCTAAAGACTACAGGTTGAGTCTACTGCTCAGTCTGTTGCTACTCAAGAGTCCTCTACTATAGGTACCACACCTCTGCCTTGCCATGATGTCTGGATAGCTGGGAGGAAAAATAAGAAGAGAGAAATAAGGAAGCCCACAACTGCTAAGGCGGCTGTAAAAATGGTAAAATACAACTCTTAGAGCAATTGTTCAAATATTGATTATTTGTGGTGTTTACTTAATTACAAATTTTTGTTTTGACGATTAGTGGGAGCTGCACGAGCTGAGGAAACATGGCAAGTTCATCCCTGAGGGCACAAGGGATGAATTGACAGTTGCTCTAGGTAACCCAGAGCATCCGAGACATGTTAGGGCTGCAGGCGCTGGTGTGGGCATCAAAGCGTTCTTTGGGCCATTCCAGTGCAAACATGTCCCAAAAGTGAGAATTTCACAAGAAGAGGTAACCTATTCTTTCTTTATAATGTTACTGTAAAAGAGAATTCAATAATCAGAAGCTAATGTTTCTTTTATCCATGTATAGGTAGATAAGATAGTTGATAGGAAAATCGAAGAAGCAATGAGAAAGTGACATGCATCTCTGACTGCCATTCAACAGAAAGTACCTATGGCATCCCGCTCTACTCCTACTGCACAGGTTGGGAGTAATCCTCTAGACCCAACACCTAGCACATCCGCTGTAAGTATTTTTATGACATAGTAACTAGTCTTTTCAAGATGATATGTTTTCAAGATGATATGTATATATGTATATAACATTCTTTACAAAACAATTTGTAGGGGTTGAAGCCATGCCATCTAAAAATTAAAGAATTTGTCATTGCATAGGCATAGACTTACCCATCCCTACCAGGGGAAATGTTTCACGGGTCTCCATTACTAGCTGGTTGGGTTCGTGTGAGCCCGGTACATATATTACCTAATTGGATGGATCTTCCATTGCCATATGCCCACCGAGATTGTGAAATGCTTGGTGAGTCTGAAGGCGGAGTGATATTGTGGCCAAAAGCGGATGTCCCCTATACTAAAACTGTATGGTAAATTTACATTACGTTAAATTGTTAGTGTGTGTATATGATGTCAATTGATCTGAAATTATATATATACATGTTAAAAAGAAGACACCCAGAGTATCTAGGCCTCCACCTCCACCTCCTACATTACCAAGTTGGATTCCACATGACCTACCTGTCCCGTTAGGTCCTAATTGTAGGGGTATGGCAATATGGTTAGGCGAACATGATTTAAATTGCCCTATAACTATTTCTATAGATGCGGATGCTGCAGGTCAATCATATGAAAGCAAACTATTTATACAAGATATTTTAGAGTTGTTTCGATATGATTGGCTGAATACATATGTGATAGAGCTATGGATAAGGTGAGATCTTCTTTATACATCCATATTCCTTATGTAGGGTCTGGTGATCTGGTTTCTTATTTATTAATGTATACGTAATACATGTTTTGCAGCTACTTAGACAAGATATGTGCAGATGTTTCATTCGAACATGTAGGATTTTGATTCCATCTTTGATTAGTCTAGTAGCTAAAGACCCTCTGTCAGTTCAACAATACTGCTGTGATGCTTTTACAAATTTTGCTCAAAATAACAAGACGATGATAATAGCTCCATTCAATGTGGAGTAAGTTTACTTTGCTTATAATTTGGACTTAAGAAAATTACATTTTTATTGTAGATTTTGAGTTATTAATTTTTAACTTTTTTACCTCTAGTGGTATGCATTGGGAGTTACTAGTTATTGTCCCCGAGACATTCACTATCTATTATCTAGATCCTAAGGGGACTAAATTGAATTCAAAATAAGGACACAAAATGAAAATGGCATTATTCTGGTGAGAAATATTTCATTTTCATATTCGTTAACATATGTTATTACATTACTATTTAATTATGCAATGTACTGTGTTACATTAACATGTAGGAGTTTAGATGAGTTCAAAAATGCTGGAGGAGAGGTCCCCAGGAAAAAGAACCAGCCAATAATTTGGAAGAACGTGGAAGTAAGCTCCCGACTGTAATGTATATATTATTTATGTGAATAATGCTTAATTAGTTGTATTTTTTAATATTTTGTATGTTTCAATTTATAGTGTGCTATACAAGACAACTGATGGGCATGTGCATACTATGTGATGCGATTTATGCACATGATTATCAAATATGCCGTAGTGGACATCGATACCATTCCTGAGGTATTATATATAGTCTCATTAGATAATATGAAATATATCAATCTTATTTATATATTATTAATTATGTATATACATCATTCTCTTTGTAGGTGTTTAAAATAGACCACACTATAGGAAAGGCCTTACCAGATGTACATGCTCCCTATACGACGGAAGAATTAAATGATGTAAGAAAAGAATGGGCAACAACCATACAAGTAGTGGGGTTTTTAAAATATAATTGGGATGTTGATAGCGAATAATGACTAAAGAATGATATTTTGTAAATGAATTTCTGAATTATAATATGTATGAATGTTTCTACATGTCTGAATATTTCTACACGTGTGAATGTGAAAATGAATTAAACTGCTGGTTGCTATATGAATGTTTCTACATGTGTGAATGTGAAAATGAATGGAACTGCAAATTGCTACATGAATGTTTCTACATGTGTGAAAATCGAATGGAACTGCAAGTTGCTAAATGTGTGAAAATTAATGTGGTTAATTTTGCAGGTTTTTGGCCTATTGTTGGCTGATATCAATGGATGTCGTAAAACCTACAGTTCATAACTGAACTACAGGTTTCTCATCCTACGACCAGCCACAGCAGGCCTGCAGACTGATAAGAAAAAAACATGAAATATGCGTCGGTTATTTATTTAAAACCGACAAAAAATGATTACAACATCGGATAAATAATTATAACTGACACCTATTGCATGTGATGTGGCGTCGGTTATCAATAATAAACCGACGCTGATGGTTCTGGCGTCGGTTTCCCTACTAGTAACCGACGTCGATTTCCCTAATGAGGCCAGACACCACAGACGTGCTGGCCAGCACAGTCGTGGCAGCGGGCCAGACACCACGGCCGTGCTGGCCAGCACGCCCGTGGCAGCGGGCCAGACAACACGGCCGTTCTGGCCAGCACGACCGTGGTAGCGGGTGATATGGCATCGATTATCACTAATAAACCGACGCTGATAGTGCCCCAGATGGTGCCCTTTCTGTGGCGCGAAGGTTATGGCGTCAGTTTCAAAACTAATAACTGACGCCTATACCCCCATGCTGGCGCATTTTTGGTGGCGTGCGAAGGGTTGTGGCATCGGTTTGAAAACTGATGCCTAACGGTTGGCCTTTTAGCAGCACCCACATAGGTGTCACATTAAAACCGACGCAAAATGCCTTAAATAACCGACACTAAAGGCCGATTATGTACTAGTGAAGTGAGCTAGATTTGATCTATTCTAGTTCAATATGTATGAAAATGGAAGAAAGGATTGCAGAAAGATTTTTGGAGTGCTATTACATAGAACACTCATCTTTTCTTTATTTCGATGCTCTTAAACAGGAGCTTCCTTTTTATTTTCTTTTTGCTTCTTTTTCTTTTCAGTTTCCCTTGGTATAGATAGGGTATATGATGGATAGATTGAAGCGGGGAGATGTAGATATGGCCACCCCAAACTTTTATAGGTGGCCAAGGATAAATATGCGCTCTAAGGCATCCTTACATGAGGCGAGGGGTATGAAGATGGTGAGAGAAGAGTCGGGTCAAAGGGGGTGATTAGTGTAGTCATCAACATCAGACTTCCTACATGAAAACTAATCCAACACTTCATCAAATGATATAACACCACATGATAGAACAATATGAGATTCACATTTATATCAAGTGATTGCATAGTCTCTAAGCATTTTTACCTTACTCAATTCACAATTCAACTAAAACATTCACAAACTTGAGAGAAGTGATGCACATGTAAAGAGTCAACAATCAAGACCATATAGCAATATATCTAAGAAAATGGCATGCATTTGTCAAAAGACTAAAATTTTCATTTCAAACAGTGGAGATTAAGTCAAAACAAGCTCTTAGGAAAGAACATTCAATTTTGGGCAAAATTGGCCAAAATGATGCCAATTTGCATTCAATCACATCTAAACCTTCTTTAGCGAAATTGAAAACATAAAGCAGTAAATCCTATTTAAAAACACACAAAATTACCAAAAACTACATGAGAATGCAATGCATGACATGGAAGAGCAAAAAGAGTTTTTTTTTGAAATATTATGCAAAAATGCATGAAATTGAATTACATGTATGCATGGATGTAGGCAGACACACAAGGTTAGGGTAGACAAGTAAAAAAGTCAATCAAACTATTTGATCATCTTGCAAAAATTCAGCACAGGGTACATAGATAAGAATGTAGTGAACGAAGGGCTTACCACCCTACTACCCCAAACTTTTAAATCATGCTATCCTCAGTGTGAAATAAAAGTTTAGAATAGTAGGGAAAAAGGGTCTGGAGTCATGGTAGACAACCATCAAGAGATGAGTGCTCAATGTAGCACTAGCTGAGTAGGGAAATACCACCATGAATGTGCTGAGAAACATGACCATTCTGTCTTGTCGGTCACACGGTCGTGCTATGTAGCACGACCGTTCTGGACTCCTTCCTATAGCTCTTCTACTGATTTGCAATGTTCTCTTCAACTTTGATCTTCTCCTTGGCTAGAACCTTTGTGCATCACCTTTTCTTCCTTGCACCTATACTAACATGATTCACAAATAGAAAAACTATCAAGTATGGTGTGTGTGTGTGTTTCTTGAAAAAAAAGAAAGTGTAATCAAGGAAAAAAAAGGTTTTTGAGAGAAAGAGTATTAAACCAACGTGGGTTGCCTCCCACTGGCACTGAGTTTAGATGCTTCAGCTAGAGTTGTTGTTCCTCTGTCAATCAGTCATTGTCCAAAAGAAAAATGTTTTCATCCTCATCATATGCAATTCTCCCAAATGCCTTCATTGTTTGATCTTCCTCCCAAGGGTCATGCAAGTTTCTCAAGTTTTTTTTCTTCATTTTCAGCTCCTCCGGGGTCATCATCATAGACCTCAAAGTAAGAATCCTCATTAACAAAAATTTTCAGCTCATTCAACATGATCCTCTTAGACAACTTCCCCCTTATCTTCTTAATCACCCTTGAGGCCTTTATAATTTTCATGCTATAATTTTGTTTTCCCTTGAGGAATGGGTCTTTGTAGGTATCAAAGAAAGGAGTTTCCATCCCATTGGACACTTGTGAACCAAAAAATATCACATTGGGGTGTCTTGGATCAAAAATTGGGGAACTTGGTGGTGTCATCTAAAAGGAAGGTGGGACACAAGATATTATCTTCTCAAAATCTGGCAGGACAACATAATTTTTAGTGCACTCAGCACTCTCACAAGGACATTGTGGAAATGATTCTCCATCATGATATTTGTCTAATTACTTCACTCCCTTGTTGAGCTCCTAAAAAACCTTGTCACACCTCAACACTGAAACCTTCTTCACTTGCTCATAGGGAGGAGGGGGAGCATGTGATAGTTGTGGTGGTGGTGGTGGTTTTTTGGATAGTGGATTAGGATTTTGATGGATGTAGGTTGGTTGTAGTGGAGGTGGTTGGCAAGGGGTGGTTTTTATAGTTGATATTTTGGTGGTAGTTTTGAGGTGTGTTGGAAGTTGAATGGTGGTTGTGGTGATAGAGGAGCATAGTGTTGGGTTTTGTGGGACAGAACAGGAACCAGAAACAATTTTTTTTTCTCACCACAAACCCATAACCAGCAGATCGCATCAACAACTATGCAATAGGAAAGATGGTTTTAGCGAGGTGTACCTAGTCCTGTGGCTTGCTCAGCAAAAACACCTCACAACTAGTGTGGTCTTCAACCACCTAGTCTTCGATGATGTCTGTGTAGTTCCTATCCTTGACCCAGACTGCGGTTGACCGTCATCCTCCTGAGTGGCAGAAACCTCCCACCTCTATAGATACTCCACACAGATGACCGAGAACTCTAGTCATCCTATCCTGAAGGACAGTAGAAGGAGTCTTCCCCCTCTGTTAGCATACTAATCACTGACATACTCTCCCTCCACCAATTGTCATCCTGCAGTTGTCTTTCCCTCACTATGCCTCCCTAGTCGGGTAGCACTTGCTTGGGCTCTCTTGGTCACCACAACCAAAGATAACAACAACTTTGCAGAGCAACTGATGTTCTGAGTTGTGTGTTCTGAGAAGCCCCATGTACCCCTCTATTTATAGTAGAGGGTAGGGTCAGGGTTCCCAGTCTGTGCGAGAATAGAAGGGTTTGAATTTTCCATAAACTGATTGTACTGTGACAGGCGAACTGGTCGTTTCACAACTCAACTGGTCATTTGGGCAAGTGAGCCGGTCGGTTCACTGTTGAACCGGTCGGTTGGGAGTGTGAACCAGTCACTTCACTTGGTGAATCGGCCGTTTCACTCCCCAGACTTGCCTCCAATTGACTTTCCTTCTTCATTTCTAATTAATGCAAAGATTAATTCTTGTCCCAATCAAATTGAACTAATGAAACGAAATTCTTTTCTCACAAACTGGGAAACCCAACACCTGCTCAGTTGGTCCATGTGAACTGATCAGTTTGCCAGTGTAAACTAGTCGTCTCACTGCCCATGAGCTGATCGGTTCACCCAGTGAACCAGTCGGTTGGTGGTCCATGTTGTGCAGAACTCAGTCAATGCAGTTCTCAATCAATCTGACACTCTAATCAATTGGTTCAACACTTGAACTTGATGATTCTGAGTCAAGTCTATTGATTGAATGTTTAATTGAGTACCTAAACATTTTAGTAATCAATATAAACATCATTCATGGATAAACTCCTCTTCTAGGTTAATCTTATGTGTGTGACCCTATAGGTCCCATTTCACATTGGAAGTCAAAGTCCATAACCCACTTGTGACATCACAAGTAAAGAGTGGTGCCTAGTCGCACATCAGTGCTACCCAAGTGAAAAGTAAAGTTGGAGAACAACTTTCAACCTATAATATGTGATTAGTGTTATCATGATTGTATAGTTCCTTTGTCACTGACCATCCAGATTGAACTCGAGGCATGAAATGTAATCCTCTTCAACATTCAATCCATGTTCCTTGACCTCTAAGCAGACTATCTGAGATGCATGTGATTTCACATATCATATATTGAATCAGATGAGTATGGCCATACATCTCTCAATCTCTCTTATCAATGGGCCCTGGATGTCATACTCCTTGTAGGAGGGACAAATCCCATATCTATCACTCACATTCAAAACCCCATGTGTCAAAGTCACCCAATTATCACCTTTATAACACATGTGTTTCAAGAATGCATTTGATGATGTCAAAGTGTACCCAACGACATGTGATGAGTGCAGTGATTTCAGGTCTAAGAACCACTATCACCACTATCACTATGAGACATGATGGTGACTACCATTCCATGGTATTGATGTATCACTCTCACGGCGAGTCTGTTCGATATACTATTCTCTAACATATATCTATGTGCTTGACTTGATATCATATATCATGACTAATGAGACTCTGTCATCAATCAACACACACTCTAGTCTTATGTAATACTATTGTGTATTTTTCTTCCACAGTAACATCTGACTAGGGACATAACAAGAATGTATGTACTCTTATCATACATATGGTCTCATTGTTTAGGTCCTTAATCTAAAGACATATGTCATCGAGTCACATCATTCTTTAGACATCTATCATGTATGTGTCATCATCTCATGACAGAGACAAACATAATAGGTGGAATTACCTTTATTATTATTATCAAATCAAGTATCATATGACTCATTGCAATCATCATATGATTGGATCTATGGGCATACTATACCAACATACTCCCACTTGCACTTAGAGCCAATCACCCACGAATCATATTCCAAGTGATCTTAACATGTCCATCATGTTTCTGGTACACAAGTGCTTTTATGGCGGATAAGAAGCATTTGCTTCAAGTCAATATATTACATGTTTCACATCTCTTCACTATATGACAACTCGTATGAGATGGAAGTGTCGTAGTATGCTATTTGAAATTCCTTTGCATAACCAGTAAATCCTTTATTGTCACAATATTTCTATTGAGTCACCAATGGTTGAAACCTCCATAAAGTTCATCCATATGAACTTCTAGATCCATACAATATCCTTTATAGTGTTGATGACACTTAAGGTACTCGACTTCTTATTGTATATTTTAGATATTGTCTTATGTTGGAACCTTTCCAACTAACAATTCTTATTTTCAAGGTCAAACACAATTTGTCATTTCGGAAGCTTGCATCAGTGTAACTCCTTACATCCAACTCTTCCTTATTACCATAACCGAGGAACTAATTCTTTTTGTACTTCACAAGTACACAAATATGTCCTTTGATGCGATGATTTTGAGTCACATTTATAGACTTGTTTGATATGCATTTTATGCATTTATTAGTCATTTTCATGGTTAATGTTGCATAATTCATTCATTTTGGTCTATGCTACTTCTTTATGTCAAATTCCCTTTATTTAAGCATTTTGAGTATTAATTATTGAAAGAATATATTTTGTGTGGATTTATGTGGTTCCGTGTGTTAATTTCAGGAAAAACAAGTATTTGCTGCCGTCGATACCATCGACGGTGGTCGATACCATCGATCGAACCACAGGTTGCCAGCCGCAAGGACCAGAACAAGATCGATACTATCGACGGGGATGTCGATGGTATCGAGAGACCATCAGGTTGCTGGCGAGAAAGGAGTCGATACTATCGACACAACGGTTGATATTATCGATGGGAGCAGCTACAACGATGCAAAATGACAAAACCGTCGCTACAGAGCTGTCGATACCATCGACCCGAGTCGATGGTATCGAGATTACATCAGGCACACAGATGAAAGAAAAGAAGAACAATCGATGCCGCGCTAGGTCGATACCATTGAATCGCGTCGATGGTATCGACACCGTCAGATATGAGTTTGATTCAGAATGATCTTAATCAGACGGTGGTGACTAATTGATGACTAAACTCGGGAATTAAACCTAATGACGGCGCCCTTGCCTAGGGGATCACGTCATTAGTTGCTGCAGACATCTCGGAGAGCAAGGAGAGAAGAAGGGAGCACAAGAGCACGCCCCAGCCAATCCGGACGCTGAAGAAGATGAATTCCACCACTGAAAGGAGGCAGAACGCGGATTCCACGCCAAGGATCGATTGGACCTTCTCCGTTCAGGGGTTTCGCCACTCAATTTCATTTTTCTCATGTTTCCCCTTTTTATCTACCATGATTTGTCTTGAGATGAACATGTGGGGCTAATCCCCTTTATCTTTAGGACCGGGAGTAGCCCGGGGATTCATTGTATGACGATTTTATAATAGTAATTCATATCTTATCTCTTAAATCCGTGGTATAGTTTCGTGTTCTCCAATATATTGTTATGCTTGATCACCATAATAATAACCTAATGCCCTTAATTGCTTTGAAAGAAGAATTAACGGTTGAAAAGAGATGGAATTTACATTAATTGACAAATCCCTTGAACAAGGCGGTGTAAGATTAATGGTGGATACCGAGAGGTCGTTTATAATGCACCTAGTTTAGGGTATAGGTTACTATGATGGTGGAACCGACCTAGACATAGGTAGTGAATTGTACCACGACGGTGGGCAATTCTGATTTTAGGCCACTACCCGGATACAGAGATAAAAATTGAGTAGCTATATAGAATTTAATACAATGAAAACCCGCGGTGAAACCGTAACCCTAAAGATCTCCTTTTGAATTGATTAAACCAACATTTAATCGATTGCTTGTTTTGTTTTGTTTTCATTTTTTATTTTAATTTTAACAAAAACTCTCAACTTGTTAATCATCTTAGCTGATCGTGAGTAGTTAGTAGGAGTCCCAGACGATTGCACGTATCCCTGAGTTTGACTCGGGCCTCACAAAGGCATGTACTACTCGATGCGTTCACTTGCGTTTCTATGCACGGTAAATCTGCATCATCCTTCATGGTATTCCAATAACTCTTACTGAGGTTCGAAAGATATCCATTCATCATGACCAATACATACGAGATAACTGGATATTTATATCATCTTGTCATACAAGATGATGATTTCATATCTTCTTGTCATGTCCAATCCATACAAGATGATAAGATCGTATATTCTGGTCATGTCCAATACATAGAAGATAATTAGTTCATATGTTCTTGTCATGTCCAATACATACAAGATAATGAGATGAGTTCATACATGATAGTTCCAATTGCAAATGAATATGGAATCTATCCATGTGTTCCTTATTCTTCATAAGAATTGGGACACTTGGCTTTTGAGAGACTAACTCCATGGAACATGGACAAGTTTTCTCTCATCATGCTAAACCCTTTCAACATCTTGCCAATGTATGTTCTCTTTCTTAGATCAAGAAGCCCTTTTTGATCTATCTCTATAGATCTTGATTCCTATCACATAGGATGCTTCTTTTAAAACTTCAGATTGCACTTTGTTGCCAAGTTTTAATATTTGCAGTATAAGGATGTTATTCCCCATTAATATATGGAATATACATATGGTCCCACTAAATTCTTGTAATCACACATTACTTCTTTATTCTGACTCAAGTCAAACTCTTTGACTATCTTTTCAAATAGAAAATCACAATTCTGAAGTGCCTTCTTCAATCTAAAGATTGATCTATGTGGCTTTATGGGCTTTATTTGCATTATTGGATTTATAAAACCTTTAGGACCGTATCATGTACACATCCTGCACAATATTCCAATTAAGGAATGCAGTTTTATCATCCATATGCCAATTATCATAGTCACATTAAGCTATAATAGCAAACATTATCTTGATGGATTTATCCTTCGTAATTGTTGAAAAGATTTCATCATGTTCAATGCCTTGAACTTATTAGAAACTCTTTGCAGCCAAATTACCCTCCATGCTAGTCTTCTTCCAGAAGACCCCAAAGTACCCTATGGGTTTTACCCCCTTAGGTGGATCAACCAAAGTCATACTTTGTTGATGTAGATGGAGTCCATCTAGGATTTCATGGCTTCAAGCCATGTCTCAGTTTCTGGCTCTCACTCATTTCTAGATAAACTTTTGACTCATCATATGATCAACTCATCACCTTATTGTCCATAAGATATCATATATCTTTCAAGCTCTAGGTGTGCTCTACCAGAACCATGAGTTCTGTGTATTACTTGAGGAACTTTGAGATTCCACAACATTTTGTGATTCCCAGTGTGCCTCTTTTAGTGTTAAGCATGTGCCTAAAAGGAAATTTGAAGTTTAGCTAGTAATCACATTCTGATTCATTAAGGTGTGATTCCTTCTTTCTGATACACTTCTCATGATACAGTATCATTGTGTTTCAGGTGGAGTCCATCATGATACATTATCATGATCTTCCATAAGGTTCTCAAACTCTTAGTTCAAAGTATTTCCATATCGATCATATCAAAATTTAATACTTATACCAAGTTTGTTATGTACTTCATTTATGATCTCCTTGAACACTTCAAGAGATACATGTTTGTATTTCATTAAATACAAACTACCATATCTACTGAGGTCATCAGTAAATATAATGAAGTACCATTGATTACCTTTAGCATTTATTCTAAAAAGTCTATATACATCAATATGTATAATCCTTAATAGAATAACTATTCTCCCACTACATCTAGTGAAGAACCTTTGTCATATTGCACAATGAATGAGATTAGCATGTCTCTATTGGTTCAATAACCAAAACGAGTCTAGATAACCATCATATGGATTTCTAGAAATGCAATTCTCATTTATTCACTACAAATGACTATGCTATAGGCATTCAAGTTTGAGTTATCATGTCATTCATTACATGTGTCATACACATTTTTCTCTTTAACTATCAAGTATAGTTGATGAGACATAGGTGTTGCCATCAGTTCATTACACTCTTGTCAAAACAAGATGTATGATGATTTCAGTGATGGAAAATGTATAATAGCAATCCACTAATTCCATTATATGCCCATGAATGTCATATTGTAACTGTAAAGGTAGAAACTCTTGCTTCACATAGTTTCTAGCTTACTTCTTCTCAGGTCCTAAAGTAGAGATCTCTATCTCTTTCATCTTCCTGAGATCCTCTATAAAGAGGTTATTTCCCTTTCTTACTTACTCCTCTCCATATCTTGAGTGATGAAGACTTGGACCCAAGCTTGGCCTTAGAACAATTCTTGACCCTACTTTAGTCTATGGACTTTACTCTACTAATCATTGTCATAGGTTTGTCCTTTCTTCATTCATGCCTTGGCACCAACATGCCAAGCACTTCAGACAGTGGTCTGGCCAAGTTTCTTAACATTTGATAAAGTGGATGTATGATTCACACAACTATTTGCACGCGAATGGCTACATAACTTAGACGATGAATATGTGGAGTCTTGGGACCACATGGTGGAGGTTTTCTTCGAGAGTTTCTTTCCGCCCGAAAAGACCAATAACATGATAAGAAAGATCCACAACTTCACTCAACAAGCAGGCGAGACTTATTCTGAGACCTGGGAGAGATTTCAGATCATGCTTAGGCGATGCCCGCATCATGGGCTGGATAAGGAGACTCAAGTGAAGATCTTCTATTTTTCTCTCTCCGAGCATGATAGAAGCAACCTAGATTCGGCCAGTTCCGGATTCTTCTTGAATAACACGGACACTAGATGCTGGGAGATCTTAAAGAACATGGCGAAGAAACAATCATGGGGTGAAAGAGGCACTGTGGAACATGTTTGAGTAGTAGGAGAATCTAAGGCAATAAAGAAACTGAATGAGAAGATGTATCTTCTCGCAAAGAAATTGCTTGCAAAGGAGGATACTCAAGATGAGGACGAGGCTCAAGTGAAATTTATGAGGCAGCAGCCAGGTTACAGGAACAACGACTATTCATGGAGAAAAGACAAGAAGTTTTCCTGGAAGGATCCTAACAACTTCTTGCAGGATCCGGATGCTAAACCCCAGCCAGCTGCAGAGGATAAGAGCACAGAGCTGCTCAATCAAGTTATAAAGCAAAACCAAGAACTTATGGCTACTTTCGGCCAGCAAATAAAGCAACAAGGGGAGTTCATGAACCAATTCAGGCAGACACTGCAGAGCCATGGGGCTCAAATGAGGACAATGGAGACATCTATGGCACAGATGACTGTGGAGATAACCAGTTTGAAGAAGCCGACACATCCAGGTTTCCCAGGAAATACTAATGTTCCAGGAGGGAACCAACAAGCTAAGGCCATCTTGCTAAGAAGTGGCAAGAAATTGTTAAATCCCAGGGCCGATGAAGCAAGCAAACCTCAAGCTAAAAAAGAAGCTAGAGCCACTGAGGAGCCACCCGCACCGGCCACAGAACCAGTTGATGACACAGTTGTGGATGCTACTGAAGACCTTATTGTAGAGGAGGAGGGACCTCAGAAAACGACACCCTATGTGCCACCGCATCAAAGGGCACAGGCAATGCCGGTCCCTTATCCGAACATCACTAAGGCAAGGAAGGTAGATGATCAATTCAAAAAGTTCTTGGACAGTTTCAAGAAGCTTTTGGTAAACATCCCTCTATTGGAAGCTATTGAGCAAATTCCATCTTATGGAAAATTTCTGAAAGACATCATCACGAAGAAGAGAAAAATTCTGGACACGGAAGTAGTTGTGCTTAAAGAGCAGGTGAGTGCTTTTATCATGGGCACATTACCACCAAAGTGGCAAGATCCGGGTTGTTTCAACATTTCGTGCTATATCGGAAAAGTCAAATTTGGTGAAGCATTATGTGACTCAGGAGCAAGCATCAATTTAATGCCCCTTTCTACATTCAAAAAGTTGGGATTAAAGGAGTCAAGGCCAAGTAACATGACAATTCAATTGGCGGATAACTCTGTAGTGAAACCATATGGGATTTGTGAAGATGTGCTTGTGAAGATGTGCTTGTGAAAGTGGATAGATTTGTATTTCCTGCAGATTTTGTCGTCATGGAGATGCAAGATGAGCAAGGCAATGAGCTACTACTCGGAAGACCATTCCAAGCTACAGCTGACATGATACTCGAGATGGGGAGAGGCCGATTGACCTTGGGTATAGCCGATGACCGATTTGAGATGGTAATGCCTTCCAGCGTCACTTCAACGAAATCCAAGGAGCAATGCCACGTGATGAAACATTTTGATAATACTATCTCACTTTGTCTAGGGAAGCCATTTCTGGATATGGCTCATGTAATGACCAAGGTGGATAAAGGGACTTTGGTTGTAGACATCATGGAGCAAACCAAAGTAGTTTCCCTTTGCAAGGCTGTAGGATTCCCAAATGATGAGAATGAGGACATTCCTCCCTCTATGGAGGATGATGTTATGGAAAATTCAGTTTTTGATGCATATCTGGAATTACCATTGGAGGCTTGTTTAGTTAACATCACTCATGATTGGATGAGAAGCAATTCACTCAAGGAGTGCGCCAAGATGCTTCAGATGATTCCATGTTTCTATGCGAGGTATTATGAAGATTTAGGTGAACTTCCCCCTCCGCTTCAATCATCATTGATCAGCCCACCAGAGTTAGAGCTAAAGCCACTGCCACCGCACCTCAAGTACGCCTTTCTAGCTGAGGAAGAAAAGTTACCTATGATCATTTATGCATATCTGAGTGCGGAAGAGGAAGACCAATTGTTGAAAGTGCTGAAGAACCACCGGGGAGCATTTGGGTGGTCTGTCGTAGATATAAAGGGGATTTCCCCTACCTTGTGTCAGCATAAGATTCGACTCGAGGAGGGAGCCAAACCGGTGATCCAACCGCAACGTTGACTGAATCCGAGCATGATGGAGGTGGTGAAGAAAGAGGTGATTAAGCTTCTCTCCACAGGTATCATATATGCGATTTCAGACTCGACATGGGTAAGTCCCACGCAGGTAGTCCCTAAAAAGGGGGGTATTACTGTCACTCAAAACATTTTAAATGAACATGTCACCACCCGTTTGGTAACCGGGTGGCGAGTTTGTATTGATTACCGCCGTCTTAATGCCGCTACGCTGAAAGATCACTTTCCTTTACCATTCATTGATAAAATTCTAGAGCGCTTAGCCGGTCGATCTCAATTCTATTTTCTAGACGGGTATTCAGGATACAATCAGAATTCAATCGATCCTAAGGACCAAGAGAAATCTACTTTCACTTGTCCCTATGGAACTTTTGCATATCGCTGCATGCCCTTTGGATTATGCAATGCACCAGCGACTTTTCAACGTTGTATACTCGCCATTTTTTCTGATATGGTAGAGTGCTGTCTTGAAGTTTTTATGGATGATTTTTCCGTTTATGGTGCGTCATTTGATGAATGCCTTTATAATTTGGATAAGGTATTACAGAGATGTGAAGACACACATTTGGTCCTCAACTGGGAGAAATGTCATATGATGGTGAGTGAAGGAATAGTGCTAGAACATAAGGTGTCTAGCAAAGGTTTGGAGGTAGATCCAGTGAAAATTGAAGTAATTTCTAAATTACCCCCACCAAATTCGGTAAAAGGGGTAAGAAGTTTCTTAGGACACGCCGGATTTTATCGTCGGTTCATAAAATATTTTTCTAAAATCGCCAAACCTCTATCTGAGCTTCTCGAGAAAGATGTTGTTTTTTATTTCAATGACCAATGCTTACACGCGTTCAACGTGCTGAAGGAGAAATTGATTTCCGCCCCAGTTGTTCAAACACCTGATTGGACTAAGCCGTTCGAACTCATGTGTGATGCATCGGATTTTGCGGTAGGAGCTGTGTTGGGACAGTGGGTGGACAATAAACCCGCCGTAATGTTTTATGCATCCAAGACTTTGAATGATGCTCAATTAAATTACACAACTACTGAAAAAGAATTGCTTGCCGTGGTTTTCGCTTTTGAAAAATTCTGGCAATATTTAGTTGGATCGAAAGTAGTTGTTTGGACTGATCATGCCGCTATTAAATATTTGATGGAGAAAAAAGATGCCAAACCTAGATTGATTAGGTGGATCTTGCTCCTACAAGAATTTGATATCGAAATTAAAGATAAGGCGGGGATTGAAAATGTTGTGGCGGATCATTTATCTAGGTTAGAGAGGGTGGATGAAAAAGATTTACACATACCCATAACTGAGACATTTCCGGATGAAAAATTGTTGAATGTGAATTCTAAAGATCCTTGGTTTTCATATATTGTGAATTATCTTGCTTGCAGGATCATCCCAGAAGATTGGACGTATCAAAAGAAGAAGAAGTTTTTCCATTCTCTAAGATACTATTTTTGGGATGACCCCATTCTTTTAAAACAATGCAGTGATGGTGTTCTACACAGGTGTGTACCTGAGGAGGAATACGAGAGTGTTCTTCATCACTGCCACACTCTACCTACGGGAGGACACCACACGAGCTCTCGTACGGCTGCCAAAGTGTTGGAAAGTGGCCTATATTGGCCTACCTTGTTCCGAGACGCCTATGAGTTTGTGAGACAATGCGATTCCTTCCAAAGAGCAGGTAACATCTCAAAGAGACAAGAGATGCCCCTGAATGTCTTTCAAGAGGTGGAGGTATTTGATTTATGGGGTATAGATTTCATGGGACCCTTTGTGTCCTCAAATTCGAATTTATATATCCTCTTAGCTGTTTATTATGTGTCGAAGTGGGTAGAAGCAATACCCACAAGGACTAATGATTCTTCTGTAGTGTGCAGATTCGTAAAAGAAAACATCTTCTGTAGGTTTGGAGTGCCCCGAATGATCATCAGTGATGGGGGTACGCACTTCAAGAATTACAAGTTCTCGGCATTGTTGAAGAAATATGGGGTAAAACATAACATAGGTACCCCATATCAACCGCAAACTCAAGGACAGGTGGAAGTCTCTAATCGAGAAATTAAGAAGATTTTGGAGCATACGGTAGCTTCCACGAGGAAAAATTGGAGTGCCTTATTGCCGGATGCATTGTGGGCATATAGGACGGCATATAAGACACCTATAGGCACCACGCCTTTTAGGTTGGCGTATGGCCAGGCTTGTCACTTACCAGTGGAGTTAGAGCATGAAGCACACTGGGCATTAAGAAAGCTCAATTTGAGCTATGATGAAGCGGGGAAGAAGAGATTGCTTGAATTAAATGAATTGGACGAGTTGCGCATGACTGCATATGAGAACTCTCGGATATACAAGGAGCATACTAAGTTGATCCATGATCGTCACATTCAGATGCGCACATTCAAGAAGGGAGATCGTGTGTTGCTGTTTAATTCAAGGCTGAAGTTGCATCCCGAGAAGCTCAAATCCCGGTGGAGTGGACCATTTATGGTGGAAGAAGTCAAGCCACATGGCGCAATCTTGGTGCGCGATGGTGAGACGACATTTTTGGTGAATGGACAGAGGTTGAAGCTAAATTTTGGAGAAGATTACACAAGGAAGGTGAATGAGGTCAAACTCATTTCACTTTTGGATGCATGATGTGACTCAAGTCGTCTATCCTAAGACGTTAAATATGGGCGCTTGTTGGGAGGCAACCCAACCATTGGTACCTTAGATTAGTTCATTTACATTCGTAGTTTAATTTGTTTTTACTTAGTTTTTAGTGTAAAAAGATACTGTGATTGTTTGCTACTTGTGTAGGGCTGAGGCAGAGTCGATACCATCGACCCTTGTGTCGATGGTATCGACCATGGTATAGGTTGATGACTGCAAAAATCAGACTGCGTCGATACTATCGACGGCCTCGTCGATGGTATCGACATACCTACAGGCAAATCGCAAAGTCAAGGTCGATGGTATCGAGATGCCTGTCGATACCATCGAGATATCTGGAGATTTTCAGAAGAAATCGACTCAGTGAAGTTACATTCAAGTGAAAAAGGCGGCGACCGGGCCTCGCGAGGATTTGCCCTAATCAAAGAGTCGATACTATCGACTCGCGTCGATACTATCGACGCGCCACGTCAACGATCCGCGAGAAAGATCAACGGCATCACAACAAACAAAGAAGTCGATTCGGGGGATGGGTCGATACTATCGACCCGCGTCGATAGTATCGACGCGTCAGCAATCCGGGCCACGCAGATCCAGCCATCGACAACCGTGGATACTAGCGGAGGTACGGATCGTGCTACCCGAGTCGATACCATCGACTCGCATCGATGGTATCGACGGGCAGACAGTAGCGCCGACCACAGCTATATATGGGGAGTAGTTGCGTCAGATGACATTACACCTTCAGTGCAATCTTCCTCTACTTGTGCTGAGCGAGTTCCAGAGCTGTGCAAGCCCGTCGACGAGAAACACCGAGCTAGTTCTTCATCGAGCGGAGATTTCATTCTCCAATCTTCACTGAGCTCCTTTCTAATCCTCTTTCTCTCGCCAACATGGTGCATGGAGCTGGTGCGTCATCTTCACGTGCGAACCCGACAGATATCTCGGAGTTCATGCCACCTCCTCCCATGTCGGTTTCACGCCCGCGGCTGATTCATCCATCCACGGAGGTGAAGAAGATCTACGAGGAGATCTTAAAGAGGAAGATAGAGCCAACCCGTTATGTCGAACGGAACATGATCCGCGACTTAGGGTTCGAGGCCAACTTGGCCTACGTTATGAAAGGACAGGCGCACCACACAAGCCGAAGACCTGACGAGTTGGAATTTCATGCAGATGGCCAGCCGTTCTTCGGCGACTGGCCCACGTACAAGGAGTTGGTGGCTGAGTTCATGGCATCACTGGACGTCTGCATCACGCCCAACGATGTTATTGCCACCGACCGCAAGTGGATCAAAGGCCGGGTGTCATTCCGGCTGTTCAACATCGACTACAACCTTACGCTCCAGCAATTCAACAAGATCTTCAACTGGAACCACTTGCTAAATGACTACCGGCGCCCGGACAACCGCACCGACTACGACGTCATATTCGCTGAGCTGGTTACGGTGCCGCCAGGGAAGTCCGTTAGCTACCATAATGCTGCGGTAGCTGACTTCAAGCACCCTTTTGTCCGGATACTGCACTGGATGCTCAGTTCGACGCTGTTTGCTAGGGGTGATCTATCCCTTAGCAAATTCCAGGACCCGGATCTTTTCTTCTTGTATAAGCTCCTGAAGCGTCAAGAGTGCAATTGGGGTGCCTTCTTTCTACAAAGAGTATTGGCGGTGAAGAGGAGTACGAGGAAAGCGCCGATTCACTTCGGCGGGCTCATCACCAGGATGGCTTCATACCTCGGCTTGAATTTCCAGACCCTCACTCCTCTATCTACTAGGAGCAAGGTGAACTTGCAACATTTGCACTGGTCCAATCTCCTACTTCTTCGAGATGGTTTGGTGTATGCACATTGCCATGTCAACCACACCTATCAGGAGTGCTCGTTGCCTGATCCGGTCTTCAACATCGAAGGGGTGCAACACTTCCGGTGGCCAATCATAGCCATCGCCGACTCCGATGAAGAAGGCGGCAACGACGGTGGCGACGACGGAAATGACGACGAGGCTGAGGAGGAAGAGGAGGCATTCACACCTCTTCGAGCATGAGTGGCACCACGGAAGCGTGCTCGGATGCATCCGGGTGCATCTTCATCATCACAGCCTACGCCTCCACCACCGCCGCCCTCGCAGCCAAGCGAGGATGTCTATTCTATGCAGGGCATGTACACTATGCTGCAAGACATCCAGCACACGCAGCAGCAGCACATGGGAATGTATACTGGTATTCAAGACATTACAAACCGAATACTGGATAATCAAAGGGCGATGTTTGAGAATGAGCGCCTCCTCCTTGAAAACCAACAACAAATACATGATCGGTTGTATCAGATGGAGATGTAGCAGGAGCCTTTCTATGACCACTATTGGAGCCAAAATTATTTTGGAGGTTATCCACAACCTCCACCCAGGGCCCAGTTTGATCCAAGCTTCCAGGGGGAGTATCCTTCTTGGGACCCTACGACTCCACAGTACCCGCCTCCACCACAAGAGTAAACCGGTATCACTGTTCCAACCTTTGAGATTGTTTTTGACTATGAGGCCATAGTCGAATTCAAGCTTGGGGGGTAGTTGGAACAGTTCTATCTTTATTTTCTCTATTTTTAGTTTTATTGCTTTTGTTTCCTGTCATTTGTTTTCTGCAATCTTAGTTTGTTTTAGGATCCACAATCTATCTAGTGTAATCGTGGATGTCTTTAATGTTGAGTCATCTCAGTTGCATGTGCATGGGAAATTAAGGGAAAATTAAAAAAACTTTTGAGTGTTCGCAAGCTTGAGTGTTGTTTAACCCTGATCACTTAACTTAGAAAATGATTGGTTTTGTCAACTTTAAAACTGAAAATCACAACTGTACATTCCTAATGATTCATGAAAGTGGACGAAATTGGTTGTTTGAGCCTAAGCTGACCAAGTGATAATGAGACTTTAATTTGAAGTAAGAGAGAAAAGCCCTTTTAACTACTACACAGGTCAGTAAGGAGGGACATATAATATTTTTCAAAGGTTCAGTCAACTAATCTTGTGATCTTTCCACCCCATTGCTTTTCACAATCCACCAAGAATTGGAAGTAAAGTACGGTTTTAACTCTTTTTTATTGCATGGCATGTAGATAGGACTTGCATTGTAATCACCTTCATATGTTTTGCATGAAAAATGAAGAAAAGATTAGAATAGTTATACATGCACATTACCCTTAGGTGCAGGTCATTTAGTTGCATTCATAACTTCTATGCATAAAGTATGTCATGTAACTCATTTTTTCTATAATGGTGAATTAAAATGTTCCATACCTTTCAAATAGTGCAAATATTTGAGCTATGCAGAAAATATAAGCCCGATAAGTATTCTTGTCAATCATGGATATAAGGGTTTGTAATGAGAAAAAAAAAGAAGAAAAAAAATCTGAAATTGAAAAAAAAAGTTATTCAGAAGCAAGTGGAATAAGAAGGAGAAAGGAACATAATCTCACCTACATTTTAAGATGAATGAGTACATGATGTAGATTAATTAGATATCCATCTCATTTTGAGACGGATGGTTAGTGCATTCATCATTCCACCTAATCTTAGGCATTAGGGCGTTTCTCATGCGCATTTGCATCATTTAGGGCATTTTTGTTTTATGCATGTTGCAATCGTATGATACTTCCACTTCTTCCATGAGCCACCCATTTCATCCACCTGTTGCTCGGATTGGTAGGCCACCGTGAATTTCTCCTCACTAATGAATATCAGGAGAACTGCTTCCATGTAGATGGTAGTTAGGGCGAGCAACGTAGTATAGAAGATCACAAGATGCACCAAGCCTGGACCGGCGAATTTTATTATGTTAACTACCTTATGTAATAGTGTTCATTAGTTTTGAGGTCAACATCTTTTATGGATGATTAATGTCGCCTTTAGGGTAATTATCATTCTGTGGTTAGCAAGGGCTAGTATGTGAATGTCTGGTGGGAGTCATATGGGATGTCTGTTGTGATGCTTTGTTCTTTAGTTGACTCTGGCAATTCTATTCTAAGGTACAGTTGCTCAAGGGCGAGCAATGTTCAAGCTTAGGGGAGTTTGATGTGATGATTTTGAGCCGCATTTATAGACTTGTTTGATATGCATTTTATGCATTTATTAGTCATTTTCATGGTTAATGTTGCATAATTCATTCATTTTGGTCTATGCTACTTCTTTATGTCAAATTCCCTTTATTTAAGCATTTTGAGTATTAATTATTGAAAGAATATATTTTGTGTGGATTTATGTGGTTCCGTGTGTGAATTTTAGGAAAAACAAGTATCCACTGCCGTCGATACCATCGACGGTGGTCGATACCATCGACCGGACCACAGGTTGCCAGCCACAAGGACCAGAACAAGATCGATACTATCGACGGGGATGTCGATGGTATCGAGAGACCATCAGGTTGCTAGCGAGAAAGGAGTCGATACTATCGACACAACGGTCGATACTATCGACGGGAGGAGCTACAATGACGCAAAACGACAAAACCGTCGCTACAGAGCTGTCGATACCATCGACCCGAGTCAATGGTATCGAGATTACATCAGGCGCACAAATGAAAGAAAAGAAGAACAATTGATGTCGCGCTAGGTCGATACCATCGACTCGCGTCGATGGTTTCGACACCGTCAGATATGAGTTTGATTCAGAATGATCTTAATTGGACGGTGGTGACTAATTGATGACTAAACTCAGGAATTAAACCTAATGACGACGCCCTTGACTGGGGGATCACGTCATTAGTTGTTGCAGACATCCCGGAGAGCAAGGAGAGAAGAAGGGAGCGCGAGAGCACGCCCCAGTCGATCTGGATGCTAAAGAAGACGAATTCCACCACCGAAAGGCGGCAGAACGCGGATTCCACACCAAGGATCGATTGGACCTTCTCCGTTCAGGGGTTTCACCACTTAATTTCATTTTTCTCATGTTTCCCCTTTTTCTCTACCATGCTTTGTCTTGAGATGAACATGCGGGGCTAATCCCCTTTATCTTTAGGACCGGGAGTAGCCTGGGGATTCATTGTATGACGATTTTATAATAGTAATTCATATCTTATCTCTTAAATCCGTGGTATAGTTTTGTGTTCTCCAATATATTGTTATGCTTGATCACCATAATAATAACCTAATGCCCTTAATTTCTTTGAAAGAAGAATTAACGGTTGAAAAGAGATGGAATTTACATTAATTGACAAATCCCTTGAACAAGGCGGTGTAAGATTAATGGTGGATACCGAGAGGTCGTTTATAATGCACCTAGTTTAGGGTATAGGTTACTATGATGGTGGAACTGACCTAGACATAGGTAGTGAATTGTACCACGACGGTGGGCAATTCTGATTTCACGCCACTACCCGGATAAAGAGATAAAAATTGAGTAGCTATATAGAATTTAATACAATGAAAACCCGCGGTGAAACCGTAACCCTAAAGATCTCCTTTTGAATTGATTAAACCAACATTTAATCGATTGCTTGTTTTGTTTTGTTTTCATTTTTATTTTAATTTTAACAACAACTCTCAACTTGTTAATCGTCTTAGCTGATCGTGAGTAGTTAGTAGGAGTCCCAGACGATTGCACGTATCCCTGAGTTCGACTCGGGCCTCACAAAGGCATGTACTACTCGATGCGTTCACTTGCGTTTCTATGCACGGTAAATCTGCATCATCCTTCATGGTATTCCAATAACTCTTACTAAGGTTCGAAAGATATCCATTCATCATGTCCAATACATACGAGATAACTGGATATTTATATCATCTTGTCATACAAGATGATGATTTCATATCTTCTTGTCATGTCCAATCCATACAAGATGATAAGACCGTATATTCTGGTCATGTCCAATACATAGAAGATAATTAGTTCATATGTTCTTGTCATGTCCAATACATACAAGATAATGAGATGAGTTCATACATGATAGTTCCAATTGCAAATGAATATGGAATCTATCCATGTGTTCCTTATTCTTCATAAGAATTGGGACACTTGGCTTTTGAGAGACTAACTCCATGGAACATGGACAAGTTTTCTCTCATCATGCTAAACCCTTTCAACATCTTGCCAATGTATGTTCTCTTTCTTAGATCAAGAAGCCCTTTTTGATCTATCTCTATAGATCTTGATTCCTATCACATATGATGCTTCTTTTAAAACTTCAGAATGCACTTTGTTGCCAAGTTTTAGTATTTGCAGTATAAGGATGTTATTCCCCATTAATATGTGGAATATACATATGCTCCCACTAAATTCTTGTAATCACACATTACTTCTTTATTCTGACTCAAGTCAAACTCTTTGACTATCTTGTCAGATAGAAAATCACAATTCTGAAGTGCCTTCTTCAATCTAAAGATTGATCTATGCGGCTTTATGGGCTTTATTCGCATTATTGGATTTATAAAACCTTTAGGACCGTATCATGTACACATCCTGCATAATATTCCAATTAAGGAATGCAGTTTTATCATCCATATGCCAATTATCATAGTCACATTAAGCTATAATAGCAAACATTATCTTGATGGATTTATCCTTGGTAATTATTGAAAAGATTTCATCATGTTCAATGCCTTGAACTTATTAGAAACTCTTTGCAGCCAAATTACCCTCCATGCTAGTCTTCTTCCAGAAGACCCCAAAGTACCCTATGGGTTTTAGCCCCTTAGGTGGATCAACCAAAGTCATACTTTGTTGATGTAGATGGAGTCCATCTAGGATTTCATGGCTTCAAGCCATGTCTCAGTTTCTGGCTCTCACTCATTTCTAGATAAACTTTTGACTCATCATATGATCAACTCATCACCTTATTGTCCATAAGATATCATATATCTTTCAAGCTCTAGGTGTGCTCTACCAGAACCATGAGTTCTGTGTATTACTTGAGGAACTTTGAGATTCCACAACATTTTGTGATTCCCAGTGTGCCTCTTTTAGTGTTAAGCATGTGCCTAAAAGGAAATTTGAAGTTTAGCTAGTAATCACATTCTGATTCATTAAGGTGTGATTCCTTCTTTCTGATACACTTCTCATGATACAGTATCATTGTGTTTCAGGTGGAGTCCATCATGATACATTATCATGATCTTCCATAAGGTTCTCAAACTGTTAGTTCAAAGTATTTCCATATCGATCATATCAAAATTTAATACTTATACCAAGTTTGTTATGTACTTCATTTATGATCTCCTTGAACACTTCAAGAGATACATGTTTGTATTTCATTAAATACAAACTACCATATCTACTGAGGTCATCAGTAAATATAATGAAGTACCATTGATTACCTTTAGCATTTATTCTAAAAAGTCTATATACATCAATATGTATAATCCTTAATAGAATAACTATTCTCCCACTACATCTAGTGAAGAACCTTTGTCATATTGCACAATGAATGAGATTAGCATGTCTCTATTGGTTCAATAACCAAAATGAGTCTAGATAACCATCATATGGATTTCTAGAAATGCAATTCTCATTTATTCACTACAAATGACTATGCTATAGGCATTCAAGTTTGAGTTATCATGTCATTCATTACATGTGTCATACACATTTTTCTCTTTAACTATCAAGTATAGTTGATGAGACATAGGTGTTGCCATCAGTTCATTACACTCTTGTCAAAACAAGATGTATGATGATTTCAGTGATGGAAAATGTATAATAGCAATCCACTAATTCCATTATATGCCCATGAATGTCATATTGTAACTGTAAAGGTAGAAACTCTTGCTCCGCATAGTTTCTAGCTTACTTCTTCTCAGGTCCTAAAGTAGAGATCTCTATCTCTTTCATCTTCCTGAGATCCTCTATAAAGAGGTTATTTCCCTTTCTTACTTACTCCTCTCCATATCTTGAGTGATGAAGACTTGGACCCAAGCTTGGCCTTAGAACAATTATTGACCCTACTTTAGTCTATCGACTTTACTCTACTGATCATTGTCATAGGTTTTGTCCTTTCTTCATTCATGCCTTGGCACCAACATGCCAAGCACTTCAGACAGTGGTCTGGCCAAGTTTCTTAACATTTGATAAACTGGATGTATGATTCACACAACTATTTGTAGAATCATATGTTTGGTCAACTCTTGACCTATAACAAATCTCAGTTAATCTATACACACAATCACATTGAGCATATGAGATTATACTTGATCTCTATTTGTCTGTTTATACTCAAACATCGCTTTGAATACATTATACCTTTCATGCTTTACATGATTCTTAAGATGTATAACCATCTCTAGAATGTCCATGCTTCAAGCTATTTATGCAACTCATAGTTCATATAGCTCAACATAAGATTCTTGATGTCTTAGGCATCATTGGCATACTTCAAGTTAGCATCCAATTTTAGCCTTAAGTGCATTTAGAGTGGTTCTACTGGCTCTGGTCTTTCAAGGACTTTAGAGTTTGCATTCACTATTGAGAACACTTCTCAAAGGTCCAAACCAGATTTGAAGTTTTATCCTGTCTATGAACTGATTGAAATTCTAATGTATTTGTGTTTGTCATTTGGATTCTAAAAAAGAATTTTGCAACTTTTCAAAATATTTTTAACTTGTTTGATTTGATAAATTTGATGATATTAATTTAGCCTTTAAGTAATTATCTCTCCCACTATTTTGATCAAATTGATAGCCCTCACCATCAATTCATAAGATTGCAGCGTACAATCTTCTAGTGGCCAAGATCCAAAATAATTGCATCAATACCCAACCAATGCTGGTGCTCATGACCAATTATTAAGGTAGGCAATCATGCCAATTTCATCATATGCAATACTTGGATAGATGATATGCACAACTATTTGCCATAAACATTTGCATGCCTCTAAGTGCTTAATCTCATTAAGACCACTTAGTTAAGCTTGACCCAAAAGCCAACACAATAGGAGTGCACCCTGCTTGGCGGGCTGACACTACTACCATCACCTTTCCATGAGATAGACAACACACCACCCTTGGGATGCCCACGTTTGTCGATCAAGCTTTTCATGTGTACTACTTATGGAAAGCATCTAAGACTTAATATTATATTGAGGGATTTTATATAAGTATATATACATATCCAATCACCACATATATATAGTACATATCATATACATGCTATAACTACAATGAGAAAACATGCAATATAGATAAAAGCTATGATTATGGCTATCCTATTGTAATTCCTTGAGCCACAAGGAATTACGGTCATCTAGGTCTACATCATATGCAACAACCTGTAGAAGATGAAGTCCTGTGCTTTAGCCATTCTGGATTGATCAACTCATTCCATGACTGATCGGATCGCCTCCCAGCCAGTTGGTTGGGTGTCATCAACCGATCGTCTTGCTCCTCTAGGAAATCAGTCTATCAGGTCATCATGCACCTCGTCAGACCACCAGGCGCTCCTCTCACTCCATGAGATGGTCATCTCGATCCAACAATCGATGGTCTTGCTCCTTGACACGGTTGTCTCGGTCCTCCAAATGCTCATATGGGCACCCGCCGTTCTTTGACATAACAGGAAATAAACTATCCTACTTTACATATCTCTTTGGGAAACCCCGAGTTACATTTGGGGGGAGCAAAGGTAGAAGATAAGGCTCGAGTTATCTCAAGTTACATTGGGATAGAAGATAGGACTCTATATGTAGATCGAGATGCAAACAACCACAACCAACCAAACACACATATAGGGGTTTATATGACATAATTATGCTACACATCCACCAACAAAATCGTTTTAGGGTGACGTGTATCAATTGCATATATATACCATATCATATATGTATATTGGGATTTGTGGTGTTTAATCTGATATGCATATTAGCCAGTTTAAGTATTCACATCTCATGCAATAAATAAAAGGCAAAAAACCAAAAACTGATCATATCAGTTAATCCTAAAACATAGTATGTTGACGTGGCTCTGATACCACTGTTGGGTTTTGTAGGATAGAACATGTAGCAGAATTTTTTTTTCTCACCACAAACCCATAAACCAATAGATTGCATCAACAACTATAAAATAGGAAAGATAGTTTTAGTGAGGTGTACCTGATCTTGAGGCTTGCTCAGTGACAATACCTCATAGCTAGTGCGATCTTCAACCACCTAATCTTTGACGATGTCTGTGCAGCTCATGTCCTTCACCCGAAATATGGTTGACTGTCATCCTCCTGAGCGGTAGAAACCTCCCGCCTCTATAGATAGTCCACATGGACCACCAGGAACTCTAGTTGTCCTGTCTTGAAGGACACTAAAAGGAGTCGCCCCCTCTGTCGGCATACTAGTCATCGACACACTCTCTCACCACCAGTTGTCATCCTACAATTGTCTTTCCCTCATTGTGCCTCCCTAGTCGGGTAGCACTTGTTTGGGCTCTCTCGATTACCACAACCAGAGAGGACAACAACATTGCATAGTAATTGATGTTATGAGTTGTGTGTTCTGAGAAGCTCCCTATACCCCTTTATTTATAGTAGAGGGTAAGGTCAGGGTTCCCAGTCTGTGCAAGAGTAGAAGGGTCTGGATTTTCCATGAACTGATTATACTACGGTAGGCAAACCTGTCATTTCACAACTCAACATGAGCCGATCGGTTCACTTTTGAACTGCCTGGTTGGGAGTGTGAACCTGTCGGTTCACTTAGTGAACCTGTCACACCTTGATTTTTAGGACCTACCAAATACATGGTTAAGTCGTTGATGAAATCAATATATGATTCATTCATAGCTAAAATAAAGTTCCATTCAATTTTCATGATATTTGGATATAAAAAAAGGTATGTAGAAATATTCTATTGTCCCATTTGTTTAAGTTTGATGTTTATAATCATTGAATCCAAATTTTAGAATGTTCGTATGCTTGTTAAGGCACAATGGAGCTAATGGTTCTAGTTTGTTAAAGTTTGAGGTTGATTTGATCATTCAATTTGATGATGATATATATTTATACTATTGATGATGTGTGTGATCCAAGTCATAAGAAATTTAATGTGTAAAGAACTGAGATATGAGTCCATGATCGGAGTTTGAACATTTAATTAATTTTATCTTATTAAAGTACAAGATTGTGAAATTATGAATCACATTCTCTTCATTAAGATGCATGTAAGAGGTGATTGGTTTATGATGACTTTCTATGAAGTGTTGATTAAGATTTTCAGGAGGAGATAATGTTAGATTAATATATCATGTATGGATTGTGGGATACGATTCAATGGTTAATCCTATATATGGATGGATAAAAGGTTCCTGAGGCTATCTGATTATTAAATATAATTAAAATATGGATGGCGTTGGACACTTGAGGAACTATTATGATAATGATACCCATATAAAAATAAACTATCTATTCAATGACGATTGGGACTCTCTTGAGAGGGGAGATAGACATCCCACAAGAGACTCCCGTACCCTATATATACACGTGTTAGGGCTTCTGATTTTGCAAAAGGAAAATGACCAGACTAACCTCCGATACCTAGATTGTGGGGTCATCGAGATTAAGATATGTCTGGCAGTGCTGAAACATAATAGCAACGTTGCTGGGTTTTCTGTTTGGAGTTTTGTCCGTACTGTCACCAAGCTATCGGTGGCACAAAAGAAGATGAAGAGGAGAAAGGTCCAAACCCAGGAAAACTATTCACATGCCTAACACCAGTCGAGGTCGCAAGCACCACCACCGGAAACACAGAGCAAAGGTGCTATGCTCTCATGTGCAAATAATGGAATCTCTGCCCCTGATCGTGAATAGGCGAAGGAGACGTGGGCGACTGTGTTTGGGCCGACCCTACCCTATGTAGGCCGAACGAAGTCTTTGTTGGTGCATATCTGGGCAATGGTGGCCTAGACAACGTGATTAAGGTTGCCTGAGCCGAGCCGCCACATCTGACGGAGAACAGAGCTGCACAAGGACACAATGGCTGGAGGTTTTCAGGTTAGGAAGACTCAGATTGAAACTTAGGATCCATGAGGCACCTAGGATAAGCTGCTGAGCACATGATGAGTCAAAAATTTGGAGCACTGGATCATATTTGAATGGCCACAACTCGTGAAAAAGGTAATAATTTTGGAAAATCATAACTTGGGCTACTGTCGTCCATTTTTGGTTTTCAAGACGTCAATAGAAAGGATTTTGGAGTCTCTGTGTTATAAAAATATTTCCTACTCGTGATTCTTAAGGTTAAGAATTAAAATATTTGTATTACTAAAAGCTATGAAATTTTACTGTTTGGAATGTCAAAAATAGAAAAGGACTTTTAGAATTAACGAATATTTTATCTAAGGTATATTTTGGTATTTCACATTCTATTCTAAAGCATGATTGATCTGATGTGATCTATTATTTATTTTTTTGATATAAATCTTAATAAGGGTATTTTGGGTATTTCACCCATGATTTGATTATGAAACAACCTGATATTTTTATACAAGACCTTACTACATTATATGATTACTTTTTCTAGAGATTTGATGAAGTTTATTGTGTAATTATATTAGTATGTAGTTTTGGATCTGAGTGACCATTATGTAAGATAATTTATGACTATTTGTGAGACATATATTTTATGTGCCTATTTAGTATTGGATTTGATTTTAAATATACTTTCAGTTGATTTCATAACTGAAATAGTAAAAGAAATATATGCTAGTATGGTTGAGGTTTACTCTCAATATATAATGTGTATACTCATATATTAGGGTGTAATATGTTTTTGATTTATATTTGTGTATCACTATAGCTATGTTATATAATGCATGAATTTTATATGATTTAATATTTATAAATTCAAGAGCAGGTTGCATCAAAGTTTGCTTTAGTTAAAGTTAGACTCCTAATTGGTATGTAAGGTTAGGAAGATGGGGTTTGAGAATTAGAAATAAGGAAGGGAAATCTACATGGACTTATAGACATTTGTTGATGTTCAGGTGATTAAGTTATGGGAAATGGAATTGAAAACACATTAAGGAAATCATAAACATCAAAGGTAAATAGGCCATGCCCATTGAATCTCATTATTATTATGATTCACCCTACTCATATTCTACGTAACTTAGAGATTGAGTTAGTTTCACACATTTAGTTATTAATGATCATCAGATGTCCAATAATACTTTTATTAGTTAGACATTGTTCAGATGAAATCATTTTGTGAGAATGTTAGGTTATAGATTTTAGCTACTCTGAGATGCTTAGCATTTATTATTCAGTTAAATTTTTTTCTCAAGCCTTTAGACACATAAGTTGTATATTTGGTATCAGAATTTAGTTAAGTGATCTGTTAAATGTGAGTTTTCAGTTGAAGACTTATTTAGACTACAAGAAGCTAGATTTAAGATCTAATATTTAGAATAATCAATGTTAGTCATCACAGATTAGACCAGCATACCTAAGAAGAGTCTCAGATCCAATCTTAATTATTTAGTAATCAAGATACATATTCATATTTATATTCAGAATATTAAGAATTCAGTTCTTATTAGGATAATTTCAAGGCAGTAGATAAGTAAGACAAATCTTTTGAGATATTCCAACTTTATTCAGATTCATATTTACATTCAGAATTCAATTATCATTATTCAATTTTAGTATAAGTTCAGATTCAAAATTCAATAAAGTTCAATTATCAGTATTCAATTTCAGTTCAAATTAAGAATTAAGTAATTTTAGACTTAAGATAAATAAGTCATAACCTTCACATAAGACATTATATGATAAATCCTCATTCAGTTAGTCCCAGGACGATTTAGAGGCATCTGTTGCCAATTCAGAGGAGTGTTTACTCCAATTTAGAGGAACTTTGGTACCAAGCATGGTGTAGTCATGCCAATTCAGAGACACCTCGATGTCATTCAGAGGCATGTAGTGCCAATTCAGGGTACTTTGGTACCAATTCAGGGCGTAGATACACCAATTCAGGAGGACTTATCATATAATGGTGGCCAGAATTCAGATAAAAGACATAAATAAAAGACACATCGATTCAGTGTAATTTTAAAGTTTTCATATAATAGTTCATCTTTAGGTTACATCATGAATATCTTTATCTTATTAGAAATTCAATGTCACTTACTCTAACCTAGGTTTCCCTTTGTGCATGGCTGGGGATGAGATGTCCACAGGTACAAAACTTTAGCAGATGGTCATGACAAGAGGATGCAACTACAACTTTAGGAGGTTTGCTTGGTGGGGAGCCATCTACACGATCCCAGAGCTTGATGTTAGAAGTATAATGCTTTATATGTTATCATTTTCTTCTAAGGTTTGATGTAACCAAGTTTATGAACTGAGAATGTGATGAGAATTCATTTCATACACAGTCTGTAATGGTTTTTGTCTAATATTATTGTTATGTGTATCATGCTTGTTACACTCCCCAGTTGAAAAAAAAAATTAGCTTCTGCTCATGTTATATAAAAACCAGGGTGTTACAAAACTAGTTGTTTCACTTCCCAGACTTGCCTCCAATTGACTTTCCTTATTCATTTCAAATTAATGTAAAGATTAATTCTTGTCCCAATAAAATTGAACAAGTGAAACAAAATTCTTTTCTCACAAACTGGGAAACCCAACACCTACTCGGTTGGTCCATGCGAATCGATCGGTTCACCAGTGTGAACTGGTCATCTTACTGACCATGAGCCAATGAGTTCACCCAGTGAACTGGTCGGTTGGTGGTCCATGTTGTGCAAAACTTAGTCAATGCAGTTCTCAATCAATCTGACACTCTAATCAATTGGTTCAACACTTTAACTTGATGGTTATGAGTCAAGTCTACTGATTGAATGTTTAATTGAGTACCTAAATACTTTAGTAATCAATCTAAACATCATTCATGGATAAACTCCTCTTTCAGGTTAATCCTATCTGTGTGACCCTATAGGTCCCATTTCACATTGGCAGTTGACACGAATTTACCGTGTGTAAAATGCAAGTGCACGCGCCAAAGTAATATAGGCCTTTGTGAGGACCGAGTCAAACTCAGGGAACAGATTTCGGTAGACTACTACTAACCGTTCGCAATCAGATAGACCGATTAAAAATGTTTGCGAGTTGATTGAAAAAGAAAAGAAAAATAAAAGAAAGCAAAACCATCAATTAAATGGTTGGTTTAATCAATTAAAGATGGAATCTTCAGGATTGTGGTTTCATCGCAGGTTCTCGTTGTACTAATTCCTATACAATTATCCTAATTCGTCTCCTATTCCGGGTAGTGGCCTATAGTAAGAATTGTTCACTGTCGTGATACAATTCACTACCTAAATCTAGGTCGGTTCCACGGTAGTAGCAACCTATACCCTAAATTAGGTGCATGAAGATCACACTATGGGTTTCCACCATTAGCTGTACATCGCCTTGTTCAAAGGATTTATTAGTTAATGTGATATTTGTCTCTTTTTAAC
Source organism: Alisma plantago-aquatica (assembly GCA_963693085.1). Classification (NCBI taxonomy): domain Eukaryota; kingdom Viridiplantae; phylum Streptophyta; class Magnoliopsida; order Alismatales; family Alismataceae; genus Alisma; species Alisma plantago-aquatica. Next base: position 1,442,543,904 of record OY856410.1, on the reverse strand, counting down.
CATTAATTCTTCTTAAAAAGTAATTAAAGGTATTAAATTATCATTAGGGTGATCAATCATAATGATATAATGGAGAAAAAAAATCATACCATAGATTTTAGAGACAAATTATGATAACTATGTCAAAACTGTCATACAACAATTACCTGGGCTACTCCCGGTCCTAAAGATAAAGGGGATTAGCCCCACATGTTCATCTCAATGAAAAACAACATGAGGAAAGGAGAAAACATGGAGAAAACGTGGATAGATGTTGTGTAACACCTGAACGGAGAAGATCCAGGCGTTCCTTGGCGTGAGATGAGCGATCTATAGCCTTTCGGTGGTGGGAAACTCCTTCTGTGGCTCTCAGAATGATTGGGGCATAGCTCTCAGCTCTGTTCTTCTCTCCTCTCCTTCTTGAGACTTGCCCAGTGGCTAATGACGTCCTCCTGCTTAGGGCTGCCGTAGTTAGGTATATGCACCACTTTTGGTCGCCCAAAGATCACCACTGTACGATTAGACACGATATTTAGCAAAACCTGATCTGAGGACGTCGATACCATCGAGCGGGTCGATGGTATCGACCTGCATGAGGCACCAACGCTTGCGTGATTCTTTGGGGTTCTCTCTGATGTTGCCTCGATACCATCGACAGAGCTGTCGATGGTATCGACTTTTGGTTGCTCTTCTCTGACAATGCATTGTGACCAGGTTGATGGTATCGACCATCCGTCGATGGTATCGACAGATTCAGATATCCAAATTTCCTAAAATGAAGAGAAGAACACCAATCAAATCCAACAAATATGATCTTTTATAAAGAATAAGATGAAACAAGGTAAATTTGATGCAAAATGAGATTATAGACTAAAGGTAGAGAATTTTTGGATATTAATCACAAATATGATCACACCCATAAAATGCATGCAAAACTAGTCTATGAAAGCAACTCAAAATCCCTGCATCAAACTCCCCAAAGCTTGAACATTGCTCATCCTCGAGCACAAAACTATAGAATAGAATTGCGAGAGTCAACTAAAGAACATATTAGCATAAAAGATAGCTCAATGTGAATCCCACCTTTCATACACATGCCGACCCTCACTGACCACAGAACAATAACTACCCTAAAGGTCCCAATGATCGTCCATAAGAAATGTCCACTCCAAGATCATCAAACACTATCAAATAATGCAGTTGATATAATGAATTCCTCTGGTTCAGACTTAGTGCATCTTGTGATCTCCTATCTACGTTGCTGAAGTCCTAACTACCATATAAATGGAAGCAGATCTCCTAGTATACAATAATGAGGAGATAATCATGGATGGCCTACCATTTTGAGCAATGGGTGGATGATATGGAAGGCTGTGGAAGAAAGAGAAGCACCAAATAGTTTTATCATCCAAAATCAACATAATGACCTAAATGATGCATATGTGTATGAGAATGACCTAATGCCTAAATTTTAGGAAGAATGGTGCATGCACTATCATTCTATCTCAAGATGAGATGGAGTGACTACTAAAACTACATTATGTGCTTATTCCTCTTTTCTTTATGTATACATGTGGATGAAACAAGTTCCTTTCTCCCTCTCCTTTTTTTCACTTACATTTCTTCTCTTTTTTCCCAAGCCCTCATTTTTCAATTGACTAGAAGAACATTCACAATATTTTATTTTTATTTTTTTGGGCTTATTTACACTTAGATAACACCATTGATGCCTTAAAAAATATTTTACAGAGGGTATAGAACAATTTTCCTACTTTTCTTATTTTCCAGAAGAAATAAGGCACAAAAAATCCTATATGCTCTAGAGTATGCAAAATGCAACTATAATGACATGCACTTGAGAATGTGTGAATGCATAGATGCAAAATCTAGCTACAATGAAATCCTATCTACATGTCATGCAATCAAGAGATGAAAAACTATAAGTGCTTCCAGTTCTTATGGTGGATATTGAATGAAATGAAATGGATAGATCACAAGACTAATGTACAAAACCATTGGAATAGATTATATTTTCCTCTTTACTGACCTGTGTAACAATAAATCAAAGGTTTTCTATCTCTCACTTTCGATTAAAGTCCCATTATCGTTTGGTCAGTTTAGACTCAATATCCATGTCCGTCCACATTTCTTGAATCATACGACTGTACAATTATGATCCTATGTTTTAAAGTTGACAAACCCAATTATTTTCATAGGTTAAGTGCTCAAGTTCAAACAAATTCAACTTGCAAATTCTTGAAAAATTTCTAATTATGCTCTGATTTCAGATAATGGCACCCATAACTCCCATGTGAAAAACATTGAGATGACACATTAACATTAGACATCCACAAATTACACTAGATAGCATGTGGATCCTACAAAAGCGGTAAACCTAGAAATAAGAACAACTATTATTTCAAAAATAAAAGCAACATGAATAAGTAAAAACTAAGATAGAGTGCTGTTCCCACACAACCCCTAAGCTTGAATATGACTATGGCCTCATAGTCAACATTCCCACTTAAGAGGCAAAACAACGGTACCATCTGCTTTGAAGTGTGGTGAAGAAGGATGGTTGGATGCTCAAGTGGACCAAGTGATGCTTGCTATCTCCCTCTTTTTGGTGGCCCACTTTTTTGTCTTAGTGGTTCTAAGACGTGACTTGCTTCATCCTTCTTTGCTCTGCAAACACGGTTCAAAAAAATCTCATTTTGACATCTTTTATGGCCTATTTTATGTAGCTGTCCTACAGGTGTCGATACCATCAACACTAAGATTCATGGTATCGACTCAGGCTCAGCAATTTTGGTGTACCGATGTATCTAAAAGCCTGGGAAATCAAATGTGTCGATACTATCGACATGGGTGTCGATGGTATCAACATCTCTGTCACCAATTTTTCTGAAAAATCTTCAGGGATCTCGATACTATCGACACTAAGGTCGATGGTATCGACTTTTTCTCAGTGTTTACTGATCCAAACTCGATACTATCGACAGGGGTGTCGATAGTATTGACCTTAAAATTCTACACACTTCAAAACACAAGTTAGGGTACCATTTTTAAAAAAATTATCAAAACCTAAGCAAAAACTAAGTACATCAACATAAAAGATCATAACTAAACATAAAATAAACCTAAAGTTGGGTTGCCTCCCAACAAACACCCTTGTTTAATGTCCTCGGCTTGACATAAAGATACCTTTAACCTGGGTTTTCAAGGGATGTCTCTAATGATTCATTTGGTAATTTGAATTCAACTCTATCATCACCAATCCCAAGTGTCAAGTAACCTCGCCCAATGGTAGTGATTACATCAGCCGTAGCTTGGAACGGCCTTTCCAATAGCATCTCACCTCCTGCCAACTCATCCATGTCCATGACCACAAAGTCAACAGGGAAGATGAATTTGTCGACCTTGACTAGCACATCCTCACATATACCTTGTGGCTTTACAATGGATCCATCCACCAACTCAATTGTCATGGAAGTTTGTGTTGGCTTGTTCAATCCCAGCTTTTGAAAAGTGGCAAGTGGCATAAGATTAATGCTTGCCCCTGAGTCACACTGTGCTTGTGGAAAATTTTGGCCACCTATGGAACATGGGATGTAGAAACATCCTGGATCTTTCCTCCTCTTTGGCAACCTTCCATGTATTATAGAACTCACTATTTCATCAACACACACAACATCTATATCTTTGATCCGTTGTTTCTTGTTGATGATGTCTTTCATAAATCTTCCATATGAAGGAATTTTCTCCATAGCCTCCACCAATGGAATGTTAATGTGGAGCTTCCAGAAGATCTTAAGAAATTTCTTGAAATGCCTTTGCTCTTTCCTCGACTTTAGACTATCCGAGAATGGCACGCTTGGCTCCTTTATGCGCTTGTGCGATGGCACATATGATCTATTTGGGGTCTCCTCCCCTAAGCTTGCTTCAATGTCACCCTCTGGCGTAGACTTTGACGTGCCATTCACGGTTGGTGTGGCTCGTGGCTGCTCATCCTTCTTGGTGGTAGTAGCTCCACTGTGAAGTATGGCCTTCACCTGCTCCTCTTGCCTAGGTGTGGGAATGGCTGTGATGGGTTCTTGGTGGGATTTGCTGAATGAGCGACATCCTTCTAGTAGTCCATATAAGCTATGGGGGTATGGCACACTGGGTTTAGCCTTTATTTCAAAATGCATTTTGCCCTTTTCATGGACCTCCCCCACCGGGGGCTCTGTGTCCTTAATCAAAGATATATACTTCACTTGATGATGTACTTGAGCATCCTCTACATTCCCAGCTAGTTTTTGTTGAATGATTTGCTTCATAGCAGCCACCTCAGATGTAATTTGGGTTATGGGCATCTCTAGAATCCTCAGATTTGCACCATGGCTCTGTATCTTCTGCCCAAACTGGTTCAAGTACTCACCGTGTGACTGTACTATCTTGGTGAGTGAGCCCATCATTTCCTGATTTTGCTTCACCACCTGACTAAGCAATTCATTCGTCTTTTCCTCTAGGCTAGGCTGTGACTTCTGAAAATTTTGTTCCTTCCTCCAATCATAATTGTGATTTCTATATCCCTGTTGATGCATATACTTTGCATGTGCTTCATCATCAGACCCATTGTCCTCTTTCTCTAGGAGCTTCTTGGATATAAGATCCATCTTGTCATTAAGCGCTTTGATGGCCTTTGCTTCATGTGTCACGCCGACCTGCTTGGGTGCATCTATTTCACCCCACGACTACTTTTTGGACATGTTCCTTAGAATCTCCCAACACCTTGTGCCTGTGTTGTTAAAAAAGAAACCAGAACCTACTGAGTCCAAATTGCTCCTATCATGTTCATTTAGGGCGAAGTAGAAAATTTTGGCTTGCTTCTCCTTGTCTAAGCCATGATGTGGACACTACCTCAGCATTATCTGGAAGTGCTCCCAAGTTTCAAAATAAGTTTCACCGGATCGCTGGCTGAAGTTGTGTATCTTCCTCACTAGATCGTTCATCTTTTCAGGCAAAAAGAACCTCTCAAAGAACACCTCAACCATGTGATCCCAAGATTCAACGTACTCGTCATCCAAATTGTGCAGCCATTCCCAAGCATTGCCCGCTAAAGAACTGGGAAAAAGTTTTAGGTAGAGTGTCTCTTGCGGGAACCTGTCAATCTTTATCATATCGCAGTTTTCCACGAATGTGCTGATGTGGGTCACCAGATCTTCATTCTTCAGCCCATGGAATGCATTAGATTTGACCAAATTAATTATCCCTGGGTCAATTTTGTAGTTAGGAATGTTGATGGCCTACTTCTTAATTGGCCCCTTAGATGCTGAAGAGGACGATGCCTTAATTTTCTCCCAAATTGTTTGTTCCTCAGCCATTGCTTCGGGTTCAGAAACTGAATTCTCATTCTCGAGTTGATTTTGGGTGTCGTTCTCCTCGTAGTCTGATCCCAAAAATGGGACCTCTGACGATGACTGTGCGTGGTCTGTGCTACGCGTACTCACCAGGCACTAGTACCTGCACAGTAACAAATTTAATTAGGAACAGTGCTAGACGATTACAAATAATAAAAGATAGACGATTAATTTCTAGAATTTAAAATTTTAATAAAATGTGGCATAGAGTGGCCGCTTGCAGTCCTCGTAGTGCTGAAAATCACCGTTCCCCAGCAACGACGCTAAAACTTGACACGAATTTACCGTGTGTAAAATGCAAATGCACGCACCAAAGTAATATAGGCCTTTGTGAGGCCCGAGTCGAACTCAGGGAACATATTTCGGTAGACTACTACTAACTATTCGCAATCAGCTAGATCGATTAAAAAGGTTTGCGAGTTGATTGAAAAAGAAAAGAAAGCAAAACAATCGATTAAATGGTTGGTTTAATCAATTAAAGATGGAATCTTCAGAATTGCGATTTCACCGCAGGTTCTCGTTGTACTAATTCCTACACAATTATCCTAATTTGTCTCCTATTCTGGGTAGTGGCCTGTAGTTAGAATTTTTCGCTGTCGCGATACAATTCACCACCTAAATCTGGGTCAGTTCCACAGTAGTAGCAACCTATACCCTAAATTAGGTGCATGAAGATCACACTCTGGGTTTCCACCATTAGCTGTACATCGCCTTGTTCAAAGGATTTATTAGTTAATGTGATATTCGTCTCTTTTCAACCATTAACTCTTCTTTCAAAGTAATTAAAGGTATGAAATTATCATTAGGGTGATCAATCATAATGATATAATGGAGAAAACGAAATCATACCACAGATTTTAGAGACAAATTATGATAACTATGTCAAAACTATCATACAACAATTACCCGGGCTACTCCCGGTCCTAAAGATAAAGGAGATTAGCCCCACATGTTCATCTCAATGAAAAACAACATGAGGAAGGGAGAAAACATGGACAAAATGTGGATAGATGTTTTGAACGGAGAAGATCCAGGCATTCCTTAGCGCGAGATGAGCGATTTACAACCTTTCGGTGGTGGGAAACTCCTTCTGCGGCTGTCAGAATGATTGGGGCATAGCTCTCGGCTCCGTTCTTCTCTCCTATCCTTCTTGAAACTTGTCCAGTGGCTAATGACATTCTCCTACTTAGGGCCGCCGTAATTAGGTATATGCACCACTTTTGGTTGCCCAAAGATCACCACCGTACGATTAGACACGATCTTTAGCAAAACCTGATCTGACAGCGTCGATACCATCGACGCGGGTCGATGGTATCGACCTACATGAGGCACCGGCGCTTGGGCGATTCTTTGGGGTTCTCTCTGATGTTGCCTCGATACCATCGACGGAGCTGTGGATGGTATCGAATTCTGGTTGCTCTTCTTCGATAATGCACTGTGACCAGGTCGATGGTATCGACGGATTCAAATATCCGAATTTCCTGAAATGAAGTGAAGAACACCAATCAAATCCAACAAATATGATCTTTTATAAAGAATAAGATGAAACAAGGTAAATTTGATGCAAAATGAGATTATAGACTAAAGGCAGAGAATCATGCGATATTAATCACAAATATGATCAAAATACACATTAAACGCATGCAAAACCAGTCTATGAAAGCAACTCAAAATCCCTGCATCAGCAGTCAAAGTCCATAACTCACTTATGACTTCACAAGCAAAGAGTGGTGCCTAGTCACACATCAGTGCTACCCAAATGAAAACTAAAGTTGGAGAACAACTTTCAACCTATAATCTGTGATTAGTGTTACCGTGATCGTATAGTTCCTTTGTCATTGACCATACAGATTGAACTCGAGGCATGGAACGCCATTCTCTTCAACATTCAATCCATGTTCCTTGACCTCTGAGCAGACTGTCTGAGATGCATGTGAGTTCACATATCATATATTGAATCACATGAGTATGGCCATACATTTCTTAGTCTCTCTTATCAAGGGGACCTGGATTTCATACTCCTTATAGGAGGGACAAATCCCATATCTATCACTCACAGTCAAAACCCCATGTGTCAAAGTCACCCAATCATCACCTTTATAACACTCGTGTTTCATGAATGCATTTGATGATGTCAAAGTGTACCCAATGACATCTAATGAGTGCAGTGATTTCAAGTCTAAGAACCACTATCACTATGAGACATAATTGTGACTACAATTCCGTGGTATCCATGTATCACTCTCACGGTGGGTCTGTCCGATATACTATTCTGTAACATATATCTATGTGCTTGACTTGATATCATATATCATGACTAATGAGACTCTGTCATCAATCCACACACACTCTAGTCTTATGTATTATTGTTGTCTATTTTTCTTCCACAGTAACAGCTGACTAGGGACATAACAAGAATGTATGTACCCTTATCATACATATGGTCTCATTGTTTAGGTCCTTAACCTAAATACATATGCCATCGAGTCACATCATTCTTTAGACATGTGTCATGTATGTGTCATCATCTCATCACTAAGACAAACATAATAGATGAAATTACCTTTATTATTACCAAATCAAGTATCATATGCCTCATTGCAATCATCATATGATTGACTCTATGGGCATACTATACCAACACAGGGGTTAGGGGGCCCTTGGCATTGTTTGAGAGTGGGTTCTTGGCCATGTGGTGGGACATACGCACCTTGTGGAGCACCCATGGTTCCACTAGCATTGTTGGGGTTGGACATGGGTTGGGAAAGGGGTATTCCCTCCTCACAAAGGGCAAGTTAAAGTGAAATCTCATCCAACCTTTGTTCAAACCGATCAATGGTTTATCCATGAAAGGACACCTCTCTCTTTCACTTCACCAAGGCTTCTTAACCTTGCAAGAACTTCTTCTTCAAACATGGAGCTGTCTCCTTGCTCTTGGTCTCCTTGTTGCTCCCATGAAAGGTTTGGATGATTTTTCCATAATGAAGTGTAAGAGCTTGACATGGAGCCTTGGTTGTTCTGAATGCCACATGATTGTAGAACTTGTACATCTTCACAAAGATCCTCCATGGAGTTGGCAGAGTGATTATAAGAACTTCCCACATGAATCTTCATGAGATTTAACATGTCTTCAAGTATCTTCATCATGTAGGGAGGTTGAGGGATTGAAGGGGCTCATGCATCTCGGTATACCATCTTGACTTCAAAGGGTTTCTTGTCACATGCATAAGGCAAAACAAAAAAGAGAGGACAAGTTAGCAAACCAAGATGCAAAAGTAACACAAATAATAAATAATAGCAATGGTGAGGGCAGTAGGAAAGGATAAGCTACACTAACTAGCTAGGCTGAGTGCCTCTATCTCCGGCAACGATGCCAGAAATCTTGGTGCGTCAAGCCATAGGTGCACAAACTAACTAATTGGGTTTGATTAGGTGCACCCCATTGAATTCGAACACACGTATGGATCTTTTGATATTTATAAAAAGTCCTAAAAAGACTCAATCACAATACTATTCAAGTCACCCGCAAGTGCACGGGGTACTGTTGTAGTAAAGATAAGAGGCAAATATAGGGGTCGATCCTCAGGGATAGATGGGGCACTAGAGCTTAGTTGGCATTTTCTACATTCCTAGAGCGGAGACTAGGGCTGAAGGGTTTAAAAGGGGTTTTGGTTTGATTACACTACACAACAAGCAAGTAAAGGCAATATGAAAACTAGATTACCAAAAACTAGGTTATCCTAGGCAAGTTAGGTCTAAGCAACTAGATTAAGAAAGTAACTAAGCAAAATCAAGATGATCTACTCTACTCTAACAAAGCAATTATCAACTAAGAACTAAGTTAAACACTAAAGCAAGCAAGGATCTAGACCCTAACTAGCTAGATTAAGTAATTAGCTAAAAGAGACAAAGACAATTAAGCTACACTAGCATTAACAAGCAAGAAGGTTAAGGTGGGTTTCAAGTAATGGATGAGGTAGGTGGGCCATTTGGGAATGTGATTTGATATTAGTTGGGGGGTGTCAACATGGCTTGCAATTATCACAATTCAATCTACATTACCAAACCAAATAGCAAGGCAAGTGCTATTAGAATGTACCATATACTACTAGTTGGAGAACTAGGGTTAGGTGTAAATCTAGTAGGACTTGTCAAATCTAGGTTTCTAGGGTAAGCGGTATTAGGGTAATTGAGAGCCAAGGGTAGGAATGGGAGTAGAGATGAGGGTTTTCACCTCATGCTACTAGCCATCTAGCCTTTAGAAATCTCTAGACAATTGCACTAATCACACTTACACTAGTCACTTAGATCTCACACTCACTTGTAGAAGGAGGGATATGTATGTAGGAACAAAGGGAGCAAGCTAGGGATCCACTAGTTGGATCTAGGAGCCATTCCTAAGATTTCCATATACACTCCAATTCCTCCTAGAAACTAAGTGTCATTAAACATCACAAAGCAAGAAATTTAAGTTTAAGAGGAAAAATCACATGCAAGTTAATGGGAAATGAAATAGAAGTAAAGGCAATGATCATAGAATGAAATTATGTTCATTATAAATTATTCTCCCCCAACATGGTATCCAAGTTACATTTTTACCCCAAACAGCCCACCACCAGGGGCTTAGCTAGACATAATCAAAGAAAAGGCAAAAGAAATGAGAAGAAGGGGATAGGAATCCATGGAGCTCGAAGTATATCCTCCTTCTTAACCTCTTAACTACTATAAGGTGACCTCCTTCCTCCAAGATGGTTGATGGGCATGAAAATGGAGGGGGTTATGGTGGAAAACCTAGAAAAGCCTATTTCTATGGTGGAAATGGTGGGTGGAGTGCATTAATGCAAGGGGAATGGAATGAATGCTTAAGAGAGGGTGATAAGGAGTAATGGTAGCTGGGGGAGTGTAACCTTCGTGCTTCAACTACCACCTATGTATATATAGGTGATGGGGAAGCACTAGGGTAAGTAGGGGTAGAATAGAAAAAGCAGTGTAGAAAATGGGTAGGGTTAGGTGGTCGCTACGGACATGTTGAGGTGCCACGGCCGTGGTGGGGGTTGCATGGCATGGTCGTGGGGGTATGGAATGGTCGAGGTGTGAAATGGAGTGGAAATGCTAAGTATATGTGGTGACTATGACCATGGTGGGGTGCCACAGTCGTGTTGGGTAAGGGGTACCACAGCCGTGTTAGGTACCACGGCCGTGTTGGAGGAGGAGGCCATGGGCGAGGAAGCTTGAAGGTCATCTTGTCTTCAATTCACCATGGGCATGGGGAGCGCCATGGGTGAGGCGGTCTTCAAGGGCCACAGCTGTGCTGATGGCCATGACCATGGTCATTCACGTATAAAAACATTGACATCCCTCTGATTCTTAGCTTTAATTCTCAAGACCGTGGTGGATGCCCACAGCTGTGTTGTGGTCTTTAGTGGCAAAATTAACTTCAATCTTCATCATCAATGGACTTATTTGCTTGATGTCGAATCTTGGCCATTAGGGGTAGGTTGAGGGAGCTTTGGGGCCTTCTTTGGACCCCTCCATGAGCGGAGGAACCCTAGAACTCCTTCCTTTTCTCTCATCCATCCAAAGCATGGTCCAAGTACCTCATAATAATTCAAAGAACGTCCATAAGTGCATTTGATGATAATTCTCACATTGGGGAATTTAACTTGCATTCTACTATGTTTAGATGTGAATAGAGTACACAATGGTACAAGATGGAGCCCTAAAATAGGGCTGCATCACATATCACTGTATAGTCATCATAGAAACATCACCCATGATGAGGTGAGTAAGATACTAGATAAAAATATAGTACAAATAGAAAGAAAGTATGGAATGTAGCATGGTACAAATAAAATGGTGAATGAAAACTCTATCGAAAGAGGAGTTGCACTACCCAAATGGAACCCGGTAGGAAGAAAGTAGTACTACTTGAACAAAACTCGATTGAAAGAGGAGTGGCACTATTAGAATCAATCTTGATAATAAATAAAAAAACTATTGGATTAATGGCACAATAGGATAAAGAACATAAAATCCTCATTTTTCAAAAAGCACTCAGTCATGTAAATTAGGGAAACCAAATGGAGAGGAAAAAAGCAAAGCTTTTCCCTTTTTGTTTTGGTTCTTTATAAATTAGCATGTGATCTTTTGAATATGCTCTTTTATATGTATATAAAATCTTTCCAAAACTAGAACACATGCAAGAGATAGGGAAGAGAGGAGAAATCCTTCTGGATCATATAATGAGAGATAAATATGGCATGTGGTAATCTAGACAGGAATCGACATTGGCTGAAGGTTGGACCTTGTTGGCCTTTTCTATGGCTGTCAATCAGATGTGTTGCAGCTGGTTGTCAGTTGGTCATGTAACTGGTAAAGGGAGATGCTGGTGGTGTTGGTATGTATGCCCTAAGAGCCAATCATGGGATGATTGGTGGGATACATTAAGATTGATTTGATAAACATCAAAGGCAAGCTTCCAATTCTTTCTGGTTCAATCATATGAGATAATGATAGAACAGATTGAATGTCTAGAGAATGACAATACTCAATGATGTATGATTTCAGGTTGAGGACCTGAATGATGAGATCATACTGATGCTAAGAGTTTGTACATTCTTATTATGTCCCTAGTCGAATGTCATTGTGGAAGGTAGATAGACAACAATCACACACAAGACTAGATTGTGGTGTTGGTTGATGAAAGAATCTCGTTAGTCATGATATGGAGATATCAAACCAAACACATAGGTACTTGTTAGAGAACAAGTGTATCAGACAGACCCACCATGAGTTTGACACATGGAACCATGACATGGTAGTCACAGTCAGTTCTCACAGTGATGGTGGTGAGTGTGATTCTTTGACCTGAAATCACTACATTCAACACATGTTGTAGGGTACAATTTGACACCATCAAACGTAGTCCTGAAACATGGGTTGATATAAAGGTGATGATTGGGTGGCTTTGACACATGGGGCTTTTGAGGGGTGAGTGATAGATATGAGATTTGTCCCTCTTGAAGGAGTTTGATATCTATGATGACTTGATGAGTAGGATTGAAATAGGCGTGCGCACACATGTGTGAATCAATATGTGATATTGATGTCATACGTATCTCCTCCAATCTACTCTGAGATCAAGAAAGTGAATGAATGTTGACAGGATGACTGTTCCATGCCTTGAGTTCATTCAAGATATCAGTGACAAAGGAATTATACATTCATTGTAACACCATTCACAGATTGTAGGATCGAAAGTTGTTCTCCATCTTTCCTTTTCACTTGGGTAGCACTGATGTGCGACTAGGCACCACTCTTTTCTTGTGAAGTCATAAGTGTTATGGACTTTCACTGCCAATGTGAAATGGGCCTGTAGGGTCACACACATAGGATTTAGCATGGAAGAGAGGTTTATCCACAAATGATGTTTAGATTGATTACTAAAGGATTTTAGTAGTTCAATTAAATGCTCAATCAATTAATACCTCAGTATCATATTGTTCAAAGTCTTGGACCGATTGATTAGAGTATCAGATTGATTGAAACTATAATTGACTAATTTTGCGCAATCTACACTCCCAACCGATCAGCTCATATGATGAACCGATCAGCTCAGCTTGGTGAACCGATCGGATCAGGTTGGTGAGTCAATCGGGTCAGGATAGGCTAAATCGATCGGTTCAAGGGTTGAACCGATCGACTCAACTGGTCCAACCGAGGGAGTTGGGAAAGTTAGGTTGGCAAGAAATTTCTCTTCATTTCACTTGTCCAATTTGATTGGAAAAAGGATTAGGATTTGGATCAATTTGAAACAAAAGAGGAAAAGTCAACCGGTAACTGACCAGGGCAGTAAACCGACCGGTTCAGAAGTGAACCGATCGGCTCAGGTGCCTGAACCGATCGGCTCAGGTGCCTGAACCGATCGGCTCAGGTGCCTGAACCGACCGGTTCAGGTGTGAACCTATCAACTCAGGTCCCCAAATGATTGGTTCATGCTTGAAACGATCGGTTCAACTGGCACAGTTGGTTGTTTTGTGGAAATTTCGGACCCTTCTACTCCTGCTTTAATCCTACATTACCCGAGGTAGAGAACCCTGTCCCATGACCATCCTATATATAGGGGTATTGGGGGCTTCTTAGGTACAACAACTCAGAACACCAGTTGCTCTATAAAGTTGTCGTTCTCTCTGGTTGTGGTAACCAGGAGAGCTCGAGCAAGTGCTACCCAATTCGGGAGGCACAACAAGGGAAAGACAATTGCAGAAAGGCGACTGGTGGCAGGAGAGTGTGTTGGTGACTAGTATGCTAATAGGAGGATATGACTCCTTCTGGTACCTTGTGCAACAAGGCGATCGGAGTTCCAGGTGGTTAGTGTGGACTACTTCAGAGGCCGGAGACTTCTGCCGCTCAGAGGACAACTCTTAATCCCGACAGTCCCGGTGAGACCAGGAGCTGCACAGACACCATCCAAGACTGGAGGTGAAGACCACACAAGCCGCGAGGTAACATCGCCGAGCAAGCCTCAGGACAAAGTATGTCTCTACAAACCATCCTTCCTACTGTATCGATGTCGACGTGATTCCTTTATATTGGGTTTGGGGAGAAGATTTTTTTTTGTTTCTGCTGCCTTCTCTGTCTCCCCATAACCTGACAGTGGTATCAGAGCCACATCAACTGCTCTATACTTTAGGATTATCGATGTGATTGATTTTGGTTTGCCACCTTTATTTATTGCATACAATGCGAATAAAATTGGCTTTATGCATGTCCAATCCTAAATCCACAAATCCCAATATACATATATGATATGTAATATGAATGCACTCGATACGCGTCACCCTTAAATGAGTTTTGTGGTGGATGTATAGCATTGTTATGGCCAATAAACCCTATGTTTGTGTATGGTTGAATGTGGTTGCTTGCATCTCGGTCTGCACACTGATTCCTTACCTCCTTTTCTTGATGTAACTCGAGATAACTCGAGATTTCTTTCCTACCTCTACTCCCCCCAAATGTAACTCATGGTTTCTCCATTCAAATGTAAAATAGGATAGATCTTTTATTTCCTATTATGTCAAAGAATGGCAAACAACCTGACGACAACTGAGACGATCAGTTCAAGGTGTGAACCGATCGGTTGTCATTCCAGATGACCGGTTCGAGGAACAAGATGAGCGGGTGGTGGCCCTGAGGAGATGCATGATGAATAGATGAACCGATCGGTTGGAGGAGCCAATCGATCGGCTGGTGGCACCCAACTGACAGGCCTGATGGCGAGCTGATCAATCATGGAGATGAGTTGATCAAACCCAGTAAAATGCATAGCACAGAGTTCATCTTGTACAGGTTGCATGTGATGTAGACCTAGATGACCGTGATTCCTCTTGGCTCAAGGAATCACATTAGGATGGCCATAATCATCACTTTTATCATTTCACATGTTTTCTGTGGGATATAGCATGTATATGATATGTACTATATATTGTGGTGATTGGATATGTATATGTACTTATAAAACCAAATCCCTCATTAAATATTAAAGTTTTAGATGCCTTCCAAATGCGACACATGTGAAAAGCTTGATCCGCCAAGTGTGGGCACGCCCTAGCGTGGTGCACTAATATGTGGGTCTGCCCTAGCATGGTGCATATTCATCGTGTTGGCTTTGGGTCAGACTTAACAAGGTGACCTAGATAGGATCTAGCACCTTGAGGCATGGCGGCGATCATGGCAAGGAGTTGCATATGACATCTTTCAAGAGTTGCATGTGATGCAATTGGAAAAAGTTTCCTACCTGGAAGATCTAATTTGTGGGTGACAACCCTAGCTGGTCCATGACTCAGAGGATTTCAGGATCTTGCCCACTAGAAGATTGTACGCTGCAATTTTCCGAATTGATGGTGAGGGCTATCAATTTGAACAAAATAGTGGGAGCGATAATTAATTAAAGTCCTAATTATATTGTTAACTTTTCAAATCAATCAAATAAGTCAAAACTAAATTTTGGACTAAATTGCATATATTTCCTTTTGTAGTATAAATGGAAACAAACAACAATCACTTTTCATTGCGATCGGTCCTTGAAAAGGACAAGCTGAATGGGACTAATTTCCACGACTGGTTTAGGACATTGAGAATTGTTCTCACTTAAGAGAAAAAGCTCTATGTCCTGGATACTCCAGCTCCAGAGGAACCTGCTCTTACCACACCAAAGGCAGAAAGGGATGCTTATAAAAAGCATTCTGAAGATGCCATTGATGCAAAGTGCTTGATGTTGTGCTCCATGAACCACGAGTTGCAGAGACAACATGAGAACAAGGGTGTCGTTGAGATGATTCAGCATCTCAAGAACATGTATGAAGATCAAGCACGACAAGAGAGATATGATGTCTCCAGTGTGTTGTTCAAGTGTGTCATGAAAGAAGGAGATCCAGTTGGTCCTCACACGATAATGATTGGGTATGTGGAGAACCTGACAAGATTGGGATTTCCCCTGAGCCAAGAGTTGGCTACTGATGTGATACTATAATCATTGCTAGAATCCTACATTCAGTTTGTGATGAACTACAACATGAACAACTTTGACAAGCCATTGACAGAGTTGTTGGGCATGTTGAGGACAGCCGAGGCACAAATAAAGAAGGACAAGCCTAAATCTATGATGATGATCAGCAACAAGAAAGGCAAGTCCAAGCATAAGGGCAAGGGAAAGGCTAAGAAAGGTTCTAATGCTAGCCAACAACCCAAGTCGTCTTCAACTCTCAAAGCCAAGGGAGGCATGACCAAGAGAGGCAATTGTCACCATTGTCAAAAGCTAAGACATTGGAAAAGGAATTGTCCTCTCTATCTGGAAGAACTAAAGAAGAAGGAGGCGATAGACGTCTCCACCTGAAGGTGTCATGAAATAAACTTATAACACTTTTGAAGTATATAAAGTGTAAAGCACCCAATAAATGGGGCAAGTGTTGCCTCCATAGATAGGAGTACTTTAGTTTATTTTCATCCTTGAAGGAATGTAATAGAGTTATGAACTGCTATTTCATATTTGCCAATGGATAGAAACACCTTAATTTTTGCATATTGTATGACAATGATGGCAATTAATAAAGTTGATGTTTCAATCTTTGTGGCAATGTCTTGTTTATCTTGTGGTACTTGGTATGCATAAGATAAAATGATACCTTAAAGTTATTGATAACTCAAACAATCAAATTAGCATAAATCATGAGAAATTCATTTCTAGTTTCCATATGATGGATAAGTCTAGACTCTTTTTGATTAGAGAACCAGTGAGAGACATGAATCTCTTAGACATGATCAATCTTCACTAGTCATAGTGGGAGATTGATTATCCTATTAGGTATAATACATATGATATATTTACATACCTATTGGACTTAATTCTCATACTTCAAACAATGTTTAGAGAAATACCAATATGAATATTTTGAAGTGTTCAAGAAAATCATAGATGAAGTATGGATTTGGTAAAGTGTTAATTCTTGATGAGATCAATGAATGAAATACCTGAACCAAATGTTTGAGATCCTTATGAGTGATTATGATAGTGTATCATAGTGAGCTCATGATTAAGGCATGGCGATGTCTAAATCAAAAGGAGTCATACTCTAAGGAGTTAGAGGATGATTATTAAATAACTAATTTCTTCTTAAAATAAAGAATACCCCACACTAATAAAGGACATCAAGAATCACAAGGAGTTGTGAGTTCTTATATCCTTGACATATACACCTCGATTATCTATATGATGAGTTGGTCATATGATGAGTCAACAATCTAGATGATATTGAGGAACCTGATTTTGAGTTATGGTTTATGACCATTACATCCTAAATGACTTCCATGTGAAACATAAGGTATGACCTTGATGGTAGCACCCATTGGGATGAAATCCATAAAAGCGAATGAGACTTAACCGTTAAGACACATGGATGATGTTTTGAGAAGGATGATACTTGTTGATTGCAACTTAATGACTAAGAGATTTGGCATACGGATACTAAAACTGCATTCGTATGAGGAATAAAACAAGGATGTGTACGTGACACAACCTGTAAGGTTTATGAATCCATTAATGCAAATGAAGTCTATAAGTTACAATGGACTAATCAATGTGATTGATTGAGTACAAGCAACTCAAAACTGTGATCTTTACTTTGATAATATAGTCAAAGGGTTTGATTGATATGTCAAAGATAAAGAAGGGATCTGTGATTTAGTGGGAGCATATTCACATTCCACATGTTGATGTGAAATGGAAATGTTCTAGAATGGAAATCCAAAGTGGAAATTATCTTTAGGGATGATAGAGACGTTTCCTATGTAATAAGAATAGAGATCTATAGAGATAGTTCTCGAAAAACCTCGACCTAAAAAGAGAAAGCATACATTGGCAATCTATACTGAAGGGTTCAGTGTGCACATATTCAGTGGGAGAAAACTTGTCCATGTTACATGGAGTTAGTATCCCGAGACCAAGTGTCCAATTCTTATGAAGAATGGGAACACTAAGAATAGATATGGATCTATCATGTATGTAATCATCCCATTATCTTGCATGTATGGTCATAGAAAGAATAAAATGCATTCATCATCTTGTATGTAGGACATGACAATATGATGTGCTCATCCTGATAACTCATATGTGGGACATGACGAGTGGATGTTTGTCTAGTTCCAGTAAGGGTTACTGGAATACCATAAGAACTAGACAAGTACTTGAGAAGTACTAGTTCTATGGAAATAAGGAAGGGTTCACTCTAAAGAGTTACACTGATGTGAACTTCTGAAAAGGACAAAAAATTAATCGCAAAATATATATGAGATATATAAAAGTGAATGTTTTTTGATAAATGGAAACGTTCCAATAAAGCCATTTAAAAGGAAAAGCTGAGTATTTGTGTGTTAGAGAACATTAGTGGATACTATATGGATCTGAAAGTTAATGAGATGAACTTATAGATATTCTGGTCATTGATGACGAATAAGGAGTGCTTGGTCATGCAATGTAGCTAAAGGTTAGCAAAGGAATACTAGATCACATATTATGACAACTCCATCTCATACATGTGACATATAATGAAGAGATGAGAGACATGTAGTTAATACTGACTTTGGCAAGGTGTTTCCATAACTCACAGCATAAGCACTAGAGTAGAGTAAAATGTGGGACATGTTTGAAGATCACTATGAATATGTTTCAAGGGTGATTGGATCACAGTGCAAATGGGAGTCTATTGGTATGTATGCCCTGAGAGCCAATCATGGGATGATTGGTGGGATACATTAAGATTGATTTGATAAACATCAAAAGCAAGCTTCCAATTCTTTCTGGTTCAGTCATATGAGATAATGATAGAACATATTGAATGTCTAGAGAATGACAGTACTCAATGACGTATGCTTTCAGGTTGAGGACTTGAACGATGAGATCATACAGATGCTAAGAGTTTGTACATTCTTATTATGTCCCTAGTCGGATGTCATTGTTGAAGGTAGATAGACAACAATGACACACAAGACTAGATTCTGGTGTTGTTTGATGACAGAATCTCATTAGTTATGATATGGAGATATCAAACCAAACACATAGGTACTTATTAGAGAACAAGTGTATCAGATAGACCCACCATGAGTTTGACACATGGAACCATGACATGGTAGTCATAGTTAGTTCTCACAGTGATGGTGGTGAGTGTGATTCTTTGACCTGAAATCACTACACTCAACACATGTCATTAGGTACACTTTTACATCATCAAACGCAGTCCTAAAACATGGGTTGTTATAAAGGTGATGATTGGGTGGCTTTGACACATGGGGCTTTTGTGGGATGAGTGATAGATATGGGATTTGTCCCTCCTAAAGGAGTTTGATATCCATGGCCACTTGATGAGTAGGATTGAGATAGGCGTGCGCATACATGTGTGAATCAGTATGTGATATTGATGTCATACATATCTCCTCCAATATACTCTGAGATCAAGAAAGTGAATGAACGTTGACATGATGACTGTTCCATGCCTTGAGTTCATTTTGGATATCAGTGACAAAGGAATTATACATTCACTGTAACACCATTCACGGATTGTAGGATTCAAAGTTGTTCTCCAACTTTCTATTTCACTTGGGTAGCACTGATGTGCGACTAGGCACCGCTCTTTGCTTGTGAAGTCATAAGCGTTATGGACTTTCACTGCCAATGTGAAATGGGCCTGCAGGGTTACACACATAGGATTTAACCTGGAAGAGGAGTTTATCCACAAATGATGTTTAGATTGATTACTAAAGAATTTTCGTAGTTCAATTAAATGCTCAATCAATTAATAGCTCATTATCATAGTATTCAAAGTGTTGGACCAATTGATTAGAGTATCAGATTGATTGAAACTGCAATTGACTGATTTTGCACAGTGTGCACTCCCAACCGATCGCCTCATATGATGAACCGATCGACTTATCTTGGTGAACCGATCGGCTCAGGTTGGTGAGTCGATCGGCTCAGGATAGGATGAACCGACCGGTTCAAGGGTTGAACTGATCGGCTCAACTGGTCCAACCGAGTGAGTTGGGAAAGTCAGGTTGGCAAGAAATTTCTCTTCGTTTCACTTGTCCAATTTGATTGGAACAAGGATTGCTATTTGGATCAATTCGAAACAAAAGAGGAAAAGTTAATCGGGAACTAACCAGGGCAGTGCACCGACTGGTTCAGAAGTGAACCGATCGGCTCAGGTGCCCCAACCGGCCAGTTTAGGTGTGAACCGATCGGCTCAGGTCCCCAACCGATCAGTTCATGCGTGAAACGATCGGTTCAGCTGGCACAATTGGTTGTTTTGTGGAAATTCCAGACCCTTCTACTCCTACTTTAATCCCACATTGCCCAGGGTAGAGAACCCTGTCCCATGACCATCCTATATATATAGGGGTATTGGGGGCTTCTTAGGTACACCAACTCAAAATACTAGTTGCTCTATAAAGTTGTCATTATCTCTGGTTGTGGTAACCAGGAGAGCCCAAGAAAGTGCTACTCGATTAGGGAGGCACAACAAGGGAAAGACAACTGCAGAAAGGCGACTGGTGGTAGGAGAGTGTGTCGGTGACTAGTATGCCGACAAGAGGGTATGACTCCTTTCGGTACCTTGTGTGACAAGGCGATCGGAGTTCCAGGTGGTTCGTGTGGACTACTTTAGAGGCGGGAGACTTCTGCCGCTCGGAGGACAGCTGTCAATCCCGATTGTCCCAGTGAGACCAGGAGCTGCACAGACACCGTCCAAGACCAGAGGTGAAGACCGCGCAAGCCGCGAGGTAATATCGCCAAGCAATCCTCGAGATAAGGTATGTTTCTACAAACCATCCTTCCTGCTGTATAGACTTTGACGTGATTCCTTTATACTGGGTTCAGGGAGAAGAATTTTTTTTTTGTTTCTGTTGCCTTCTATGTCTCCCCATAACCTGACATGTGGTGGTGAGTAGAGGAGGGGTGGTGGCGGCGGTGGGTGGTGGTGGTCAGGAGGGGTGGCGGCCGTCAGGTGGAAGAGTGAGGGGGAAAAGAAAAGAAAAGGGATGGAGAGTAAATGGTAGGTTTAGAACTATGCTTCTGATACGATGTAAAATAAGTTCCTTTTAGTAAGTCAAATAAGAGTATGAAGTCTCCTATATATAAGAGGCGGGGATTTCATGGGCTAGACAAAAACAAGAAAAAGTACAATGGGCCTAAGAACAACTAATCAAATATACCAACAAACTAATTATAATATTCTGCATTCTTTTCAAACATCATCCTAAACCAAAATCTATATATGTAAGAGTTTCTATACCCACTTAAATTATTCTCATCTATGTTCATAACTACTTGGTTGTGACTGAACTTAGAAAATCATCAATACAATTCCAAAAAAACCTTTTTGTATATATAGTATTAGATAATAATATTTTAATGGAAAAACTTGTTGATGTAAAAGTAAAATGGACGAAATCATTGTGAGGACTGAGTAGAAATTATATCATATGAACATTCCACTTATGACTACTCCAAGATACTAATTACTTAGCTTCACCTAAGTATTTGATCTCCATATAAATAGAAGCGTGACATGCATACTTCTTCTTATAGGGTATAATGTCCTACTATATGGGGGTTCCTAAAGGCATGCTTGGGTACCTTATCTTACTCTTAAACATCCCTTAGTCCTAATGTAGCCATATACTAAGTTGTTCAAAAAGTTGAAATTTGATATCTTGTCTTTTTTGTAATAATTTTCCAATTGAATAGTGTTTATAGATCACTTAAACTAGAATCATGGTGAGGACGTTTTTATCTCTATTGGTAGATAGCATAATATGATCTATATTTTAGCAAGTAGGATTATGAAATTATTTTCCTAATAATAGAATAAGTGTATGGAGAATGTTTACTTGTGCAAGTACATGTCTAAAAAGTTTACACTTTCTATTTCCTTTAAGATACATGACCTTTAATTTTTTAACTTGGATTGCTCAGTTTACTGTAGTGTTACTATATAAAATATCAATAAACTATAATATTTTATCTACTCATATTCTTCATACATTCTAAGTTTCTTTTTTCAAGGTTTATTTTTCAATTTAGTTAACCCTGTTTGTTTATGGGAGATCAAGAAATTTCAAAATTTACCAACTCATATTATATAGACATTGTAAATTGTCATTACTGAACTTATCCAAGGTTTAGAGTGTCTCCCAAAGTATTGGAATGGGATTTGTCCAGATCAGTTGGTAATTGAGGAACCCCACCACCACTTGAGTGGATCGGTTGTGATTACACTAAAACCTTTACTAACTTGCCTTTCTTAGACACTTCCGATTTTATTCACTAACATGGTAACAGTTCAGTATTTGGTGTATTTAGGCTATGCCCAATCAATTTTATGTAAAATGATTTGCACCTTTCACAAACTTTTTTCATGATTTTGTTTGAAATTTATTAAATATGATGTAAGCATACATGAATCAATTTAAATAGTTTTTATTTATATTTGTTAATCCTATAATTTTATGAAGGTTTTTATAATGACTATCCCTACTTTATGTAAGGTCTTGAAGTTCATAGATAAGTCCACTTTATTTGTGGAGGAATTCTACATGTATTACAAATTTTTAGATTAGGCTACATACATGAATACCTAATTTTCTAGTATTTCCTACTTGTATTCAATGTAGGTACTAATAGTTGAGATAGGGCTTGTTGCTAACAAATTGACTAAGTTCCACTATTCTAGTTATACCTAACAAACCATGTAGTTCCATGAGGTTAGGGTTGTAAATGGTGCGGGTATGACCATACCCAATTAATTTAGCGGGTACAGGTACGAGTACAGACCCGCATTACTCAAAATTAAACCCGCACCATACCCGGACCCGTATAAAATGCGGGTATGCGGTGCGGGTTTACGGTTATATGGTTCTGTTCCATCATACATAACATGAAACGAAAATTCATGATAATATTATAGAGTAGGAACATTGCAGGAAACTAAATCAGAAATAACACATTGCAGGAAACGAAAATTCATGATAGCACATTGTAGGAAACTAAAATCAGAAATAGCACAAGAATGTAAGGAACAAATTAAGAAAGATAGAAGGGGCAATGAATCAAACAAGTTGCTTGCATTCGTAGTACCTTTTCCCAGTCCGTGGATCAGCACGGAGGTGATGAAGAAGATGTTCAGTTGGGAGGAGCTAGAGCTAGAGCAGTTGAGCTGAGGTGACTGTCTAAATCGGGTGTTAGATCCAGCAAGAGTTGGGCCTTGGGCGTCGACTGAGCACTTTCTATAAATGTGGGCATCATCCAGACTAGGGCTCCACCTTGTAGATGGGCGGCTTGGAGGGGCGGGGCGGATGGAACTGGGCACCGACGTCAATGGGAGTTTGGGCGTGGCGGGCTGGATGGTCTTGCTCCCTGGTAGTCGCTTACACACTATGGTCGTTGTACTTTGGAGCAACGGACAGAAGCCGGAAGCTTGGTCCACTGGACTGAGGTTAGGGCATGGTAGATGCTAGATGGGGGAAGTAGGAGGTGAGGACTCCGTTAGTACTCGATCGTGGAGAGTGGGAGGCTCCGGAGCGGCTAGGAGCAGCTGCTTAGGCCTAGTTCCGCGACATCTACCTTGCGCGTTGCAAGTTGCAACTCAGGAAATGAGAACGAAGAGGCGAGATACTGGGGGAAGAACGGCTGGAAGCATAGTTCTGAAAAATAAAATGGCACTGCTAGTTTTGACTTAAACTAGGTTAGAAATACAGGCCATTGGATCATGCCTAGGTGATCCGTTGGCCATTAGATATATGTATATAAAATTTATATTTATTTATTTACTAATACGGGTATGCAGGTATAGTGGGTACGGGTATGACTATACCTATTATTATACCCGCAATATTACGGGTACACGGGTAGGCAGGTATACAGGTATGCGGGTCTAGAAATCTGGACCCATGACGGGTCTTAGCGGGTAAGGATTTGCGGGTACACAGGTAGACCCGTACCCATTTACAACCCTACATGAGGTATCCATGGGTGCTAACTTTTTGTTTCTCTAATACTATCATGTAAGAAGCAGATCTTTACAAACAAACTGTCACATAGTTTATTCAAAACACATAAGAAATCTACAATCATGCAATTCATCATGCACATGGCAGCTCAACTACTTATACATAGAAACTATAAATTAAAACCTATCTAGTTCTTGCATCAATAGTGGAGTATGTGTCTCTTCAAAATCTTCTTTTAATCACCTATCAATGAACATCTAGAAAGAAGAACCACACCATGGACCAATAGAGGTAAAATGGATCAACCAATATTGTACTAAATTCTTACTTTTGAGATATTTGTTAACATGTGCAATAATAAAAGGTTCAATGCATGTAAGAACTAGGTAGGGACTACTTATTGGACATTGGTCGACATGTTAAGGATTTCTAGGATCAACATATCCAAAAGGATTCAAGTTTATAAGATAGAGATTGACAAGATTTTTCAAAAATGCCAACTATGCAATATTTTCTAGAAAGTACTATTTATTCAAGTATATGAATATCTCCAAATATTTGAATTGTTAAACTATTCAAAATTAATCATATTGTCCAAAGGCTCTTTAGTCTCATATTTTGTCTTCACCAGGGATATGTGTCTAGCATTCTCTCCTCTATGAGAGAAAACACTTCCTCCTGTGGAGGTAACCACTACTGAGGGACCTCTATGTTCATTATCCATTGCATAGTGTTGGTGGATATGGCTTGATAAAATGAGGAGCAACAATTCCAAACAATAATTGATTTTGGTTCCAGCATCAATATTTAGAGATTCAATATTCGACAGTTGTAGTGGTGACCTTCAAGAGGTAAAATAGGATCATAAATAGTTTTAGTTTCATCACTTCATACCAAGTTTCATGCAATCATTACAATAGAAAAATAAAGACAATATAGAATTGAGTACCATTTTTGAAGCAAGATCCCAAGATGTTTTGTAATCAAGGTGAAAAGATCTCCAAGGTTCATGATCTAGCAAGTACAGGCATTCCTAACTCATTATACAGGTCATTTAATTGATTTTCATTTATTAGTTGTTATTAGTTGAAAGGTTTCCATTATTGCTCTTTTCTTTTACTGAAGGTTCATATATTATCACATGATTGTCAATTAGTTCATCAAGTTATTGGAATAATAAAAAAGTATACCATATATATTATAGGGTCAATGTTGTATAATACACTAACACATGTCACATATGTTTGTATATGCATGAATAAACCTTATAACTACATGCTTATAGTGTGAAGATGGTGTTATTCTGTTAGAAAAAATTCTTGAATATATGCCAATAAAAAATAATCTAGGTTGAAATCAAATGATATTCATTTACCTAATTTTATGATTTCTGGTTTTATTGATCATTTTTATTTATTAGGTTGTCATCCTCAATATAGGAATTATTATGACGAGATAGTAACCACATCGGAATATAATCTAGAATCCTAAACTAGATTAGTTGGGGATTGTCCGATTTTCCTCAAGTTCTAATCAATTATAATATTTTATATATTACTTACCTAAGGTCATGCACACAAAACCTATGTACTAAGATGAAACCAATATTGGATTTCAATGGTGAGGAAGTGTATCTAGATATTAGTTATTCTACTATACATATTACCAAATTATTATACTACCTTTTAATTTTCATGCTGATATGATATAGTATTCCTTAAGTTATAATCTAGTGGATTACTAAAAGTGAAAAAGATCTAATTGAATAGAAGTTTAGGTTGGGGAGTCTATATCTCTCTTGAAGACAATAGGGAAAGCTTGGCTGAAGGATTGGTTTCTAATGTCTAGGGTTTGAGGATCATTGTTACGGGTCATCAGGGAGAATGAGGCTCCCTCGATGTTATTCTTCCTATTGCATATAGGAGGAAAGAATAGATCAAGTCTAGTGTACTAGAAGGAATTGGGTCAAGACATCAACTCAGGTGGGTGGCCAGATGTGAGATACGAGGAGCCCTGGTAGTTCCCAAAGGTTATTATGAAGGATCTAGTTGTAATTGAAGGTGAGGATTGTGTTTCAATTTCATTCCCTATAAGTTTGAGTGAAGATGTGACATTTGGTGGTTCGAATAAAATGCTAGACCAAAAAGTATGTGTCCTCGTTGGCTTAGACCATCATAGATGATGTAATTAAAACTAGAAACACCATGTAGTAAAATGTAGGCAGAGGAAAAGGATGGGGCATAGTCGTGTAGGTGGTAGTGGAGTTTGTTGAGGAATGGAAATAATGAATTAGTTCCACGGAGTTGAAAGTCTACTAGAGTAGCAAATCCATTTAGAATATTTGTGAATAGAAATCTGAGAAGGAACTATTCTAATCAATGAATGTCAAGGATCTTTGGAAATGATAATGAGGTGGTGTTGTGGTAAAAATAGTTTGTGGCACATCGATGAGATTTATATTGGTCGACAATGGTGAGTTGGGGTTGATGGTACATGCTCCAATAATTGCATATGAAACTCCAACAACTATGGGCATTTATCCTAAATATTCACTTGTTCTATTATTTGTATCTCTTAATTAATGACTCCAATTGGCTTGTCACTTTTTTATAGATCTAATTCTATGAACTAGTTTGTTAAAATTTTTATTAGTAATAATTAAATTTCAAATATATATTAATGCAACATGTATATTTATGGTTTAATAGCCACAAATTAAATATTTTGTCATTTCCCATCAAAATTGTGAGGTTAGTAAAAAGACGCAATGGTGGCTAGGGTTCCCTCTGCGAGCGCGAGGGGAGACCCTGACGATGATGGCGACGGAGGTGCAGGTCACTCTGTGAACTCCATCCCAATGGGCAACTCTAGACTGCGTTTCACCTATGCTAGCCGATGCGGGGATGAACAACCTTCATCGTTCGCCCCGGCCTGCATGGAAGTTGATATCGGGATCGTCAACAACGCTTTCCAGCCGCTCCACCCCTCTGGCCAAGACCACCCTGGTCCTTCGACCACCGCCGGGATGTCCTATCGCGACTCGCTGGGGAAAGGTCCTTCTGATAATCCACACAACTTCATCAAGATTGACGTTGAGACTAATGGGGTGAACTTGCAACCGACGGACATCGAAACTTCCACCGAACAAGGCTTCCCTGCGTTCCGTATCCGGAACGAAGCCATGGATGACCTCCTCCGCCCGTGGAAGTTCACGGTTATTGTTAAGCTTATCTCCAGAAACATAGGATATCTTACACTTCGGGAACGAATTTCTAAGCTATGGAAGCCGCTCGGTGGTTTCAACCTCATCGACGTGGCAAATGATTTCTTTCTCGTTCAACTCCAATCGGAGGAAGACTACATAACAACCCTCGCCGGTGGACCCTGGCCTATCTTCGGTTCATATCTCACCGTCCAGTGTTGGTCCCCGTGTTTCTTGCCAGACAAGGCCATGCCGCCAAGACTCGTGGCGTGGATCAGAATCCCTAATTTACCCATCCATCTCTATCAAGAAACCCTGCTTCGACAGATTGGCAACACCTTAGGGACGACAGTAAAGGTCAATTTGAACACAACTCAACAGTGACGAGGCCATTTTGCACATCTTGTGGTGGAACTCGATATGCAATCCCCGCTGACTCCCGCCATATGGATAGATGGTATCAAGTACAACGTGGAATACGAGAACATCCCTTTCATCTGTCTCCATTGCGGACGCGCCGGTCATCTCGAGAAAGAATGCCCAAAAAGAATCGAGGAGGAGAATGCTTTGCGTTGCGCTAGCGTCGACGTGGGCCAGATTGTACCGGACAACCCAACACGTCGTGAGGGGTTCTCTGAAGCCATCCATGCACAACCCATCCCCCGCCGACAAAGGAAACCTCCTCCGGGTAACGTAGCACGGAAACCTACCCATGAAGGCAATCGGTTCCGGGGGCTACAAGGTACTGAGGAAGATGATGACATTACTGAAGTTCTCGATGTTGATAAGGTAGCCGAACGTGTTTCTAGTATTTATTGGAGCCTACGGAAGAAACAACACAAGCAGACTAACACTGTTAATTCCCTGGAAAAGGACTCGCAGGCTAATGACATGCCCCCCTGTTAACCCCCAATCGAACAGCTGGAAAGACGTTGATCACACAGTCGCAAAACCTGCTGGAGATGAGGTACTTCAAGGACGGGGTATCCATGAGCACCCTTTCATCACAACCACATTCAATGTCGGGACTGGTGGCAACCCCCCGACAAACTACACCAAATATCGAAGCCCTGCCAAGGGCTCCCCGGGCATACACTTGAGGAATCGGAAGGTCACGCATGCAGGCGATCCGGGAAGAGCATCAACTCGCAAATGAGGGAAAACCTCTCTGCTGCCAGATGTGGAGAAGGAAGCACAGGATATGGGTATCTCCACCTTCATCGAAGGTGATAAATGAACCTCATAAGCTGGAACACTCAAGGTATATGTGAAGATGATACCCAGAACACTGTCAAAGAAATCGTCTGGAAATACAAGGTCTCGATCCTTGGTCTGTATGAGACCCGGTGTAGCGGTGCCAAGGCTACCTCGGTCATTAAGAAACAGGGTTTTCCCCATTCCCATCGTGTTGAAGCTGTTGGGTTTGCGGGAGGTATTTGGGTCCTCTGGAAGGTTGGTGTTGACATGGAAATCCTTGCATCCCATAAGCAATTCATCCATTGTCAGATTGATTAGCGACTCCTTTGCACGTTTATATATGCGGGCACTACGAAGGGTAGTAGGCGCTTCTTGTGGCATCATCTCTCGGGTATGTCCTCCAATATTACTGAACCTTGGGTGGTGATTGGAGATTTCAACACCGTCATGTATCAATCAGAGAAGTTTGGCAGCTCATTCTTTGACAAAGCTAGCAGTAGGGAGTTCGTCGACACAATGACCCAATGCAAGCTCTCAGATCTCGGCTTTGCCGGCGCGCGCACCACCTTCCGCAAGGGGTTGCTCCACGAAAGGTTGGATCAGGCCTTGGGCAATGAGCTATGGCTTGAAGATCCTCAATCTTTCCCGATTTAGGTGCTTGAACGCAACAATTCTGACCATGCCCCTCTCCTTCTTTCTTGTACATCCCACAAACGGCGTAGCCCGATTCATTTAAAAACCCGCACAAGATGGGAAGAAATGGATGGATTTAAGCAATTCCTCTCAGCGCAGTGGAATTCTCATGTCCCACTTCATCAAGCTTGTATAACATTTCTTGCCAAGGCTGCAGCCTGGGACTAGCAAGAAACCCAAAAGCGTCACTGCAAGAAGGAGCAGCTCGGCAATAAGATCAGGTGGAACCAGTTCCAATTGGACTTGGGTCACATCTGAATTTAGCTAATGAGACGGTCTCCCTCCAAGTTGAGCTCGATCATATTCTAAGGCAGGAAGAGATTGATTGGCAGCAGAAAGCACACTGTAACTGGATCAAACTAGGTGATCTCAACACCAGATATTTCCAATCCCTTGTCAAATATAGACGACACCGAAGCACGATTGTCAAACTGAAAGACTCGTCTGGTTGCTGGGTTGAAAACAAAGCTCACCTAAAGCAAATGGTCCTTTCCTTCTTCTCGAATGTGTATCAAGAATCCGATCCCATGGATCGCCAATATGCTAGTGCGTGTTTCACCGGCTCGTTCCCTCCGCTTACCGCACCCATTGTTGAGCAGATCGGCCGAGCACCCTCCACTGAGGAGATCTGGTCGAACCTCCACGCCATGGCGCCACTCAAGGCCCCAGGCCCTGATGGCATCGATGTGTCATTCATCCAGAAAAATTGGCCCCTTCTAAAGAACCAAGTCTGCAATTTCATCACTGACACCTTCGCTGGCCTCCCTCTTGTGCAGGGCTCCGCAGACTCTACACTCATTCTCATTCCTAAAGTGGTGGCACTGGAATCGTGCTTTCAACTTAGGCTAATTTCTCTTAACAACGTCTATACCAAATTAATTTCGAAGATCATTACCTCTATAATCAAGCCGTACATGAATGATTGGATCTCCCCTTTCCAATCGAGCTTTGTTCTTGGGCGTCAGATTGGTGATATTATAGTTCTAGTTCAAGAACTAGTGCATTCCATGGAGTCACAACAAGCTAGAACGCACACGATGGTGATCAAACTTGACCTCATGAAAGCCTTTGACAAATTAAGCTGGCCCTTCATCGAGGACACCCTCCATCGAACTACAATTCCTACAAATATCATCAGTATTATAATGAGGATAATCAAATCGGGCACTACCACTGTTCTTTGGAATGGAGAATTAGCTGGCTCTTTCAAGCCTTCCTGTGGCGTTAAACAAGGTGATCCACTCTCGCCATACATCTTTGTGCTTTGTCTTGAAAGAATCAGCCAACTCATTACAGAGGAAATTAATATAGGATCATGGAAGCCTTTACAGTTAACCAGGAAGAAGATATTTATATCCCATGTGAGCTTCGCATATGACATTTTCCTATTCGGGGAGGCTTCAGTGAAGCAAGCCGCGACCATCAACCTTTGTCTCAAGCAATTCAGTAATGCTTCCGGTCAATTTCTATCTCATGAGAAATCATCGGTATTCTTCTCGCATAACACTCCACGCATTCTCCGTTCTCAGATATGCCGTCGCTTGAAAATCAAGGCAACCGATAATCTTGGTCGCCATCAAGGAGTTCCTATTATGCACCAGAGAAAGAGAAAATCTCACTACCAGTACCTCTGTGATAAACTCCATCAACAAATCTCATCATGGGAGAACAGGTTCCTCTCGCTTGTAGGAAGAACCACACTTACTAAGTCTGTCCTTCTTTCTCAATCATGTTATACAATGCAGATGGTTCAACTACCTTGTTCTATCACCGACCGTATCGATCAGCTGACTAGAAACTTCAAATGTACGGGATCCACCAAGTCAACAGGATCACATCTGGTTGCTTGGAAGCATGTCACAAAGCCCCTATCCCATGGAGGCCTGGGGATCAAGAAAGCTAGAGACTTCAACCTTTCTCTCGTCATGAAATTAGCTTGGGATTTTGTGAAACATAGACAGGTCCCTTGGGTACATCTGCTGGAGGTGAAATACCGACAGCCTCAAAGGAGGAAAGTGTCTGGCTCTCATATCTAGAGATGCATTAGTGCTGCTTGGCCTTTCATTCAATCTAACTATCGTATGGCCCTATCCTCCAGGCTTCAAACTTCTGTCTGGTCCAATGCTTGGGTTGGAGAGGGTTTCACTCCTTCCCTAAAGCCGGGGTTGCACGTCCCTGAAGAGATACGTGATCTGCAGGTGGCCAGCCTGGTGATGGACAATGGCTCATGGGATGCGGATTTCTTGAAAGCTTGGTTTACCTTTGAATCCGTTCAGGATATCATCAGCATGCCTACACCTCGACCATACTATGGAGCTGATGGCAGAGTCTGGCTGCACTCCATGAGTGGAGACTACACTTCCAGTTCTGCCTACAATTGCATCTCGAACCAACCTAGTGGTGATCACTCCAAAGTACTTACTAAGTTATGGAGCATGAAAATCCAGCAACGCATGAAACTTAATCTTTGGCTTGTCTTCCATGAACGGCTCCTCACCAACTCTATGCACTTCAAACGCAAGCTCACTGACGATCCAAGATGTTCCCGATGCCACCTGGAAGAGGAGACCGTTCTGCATTCCTTGCGGGATTGTCCGGAAGCAACACAAGCCTGGCTACACATCATCCCCACCACCGCCTCCACGTTTTTTCTTCACAGCTGCACCAAGGACTGGTTAGACTATAACCTTTTACACATGCGTCAAACTGAGGACTGGGCGCTACTCTTTACGACCACCTGCTGGTGGTTATGGAAGAATCACAATCTCTCAATCTTTGAGGGTCGTAGCTATACACCTACGATGCTGGAATCCAACGCACGGACAAACTTGGCCACCGCTAACATTGCGTTTAGCAAGCCGGCCACTATAAATCACATGAGTCCTAGCGCTTCTTTTTCGGCCCTACCGTCTCAAACTCCCTCTGCTATTCTGCACGTCGACACGGCTTTCAATGCTTCCATAAATCTTAAAGATACCAGTATAGTTCTTCGGGACACCACCGGGCGATGGATCGAGGGTCGTACCTGCAAGCATTCTGGAAAGGACCCTATGGATGGGGAATTGCGGGCCATTCTTGATGGCCTGCGAACTGCCGCTGAGCGTAAACTATCTAAAATCATGCTGCTTAGTGATTGCAGTAATGCGGTGGAGTGGATCACCAGAAAGTCCCCAACTCCTGTCAAATATCGGCTCCTGGTGCTGTCCATCCAACGTTTGCTCAACCAGGACTCCTCGGAGATTAGCTATCTGCATCGTGATCAAAATAAGCTTGCTGATTTGCTGGCGAAGAGACACCTTAAACAACCAGAACGGGAAGATCACTGGAATAGCTGCCCGGATTTTCTAGAACACTTGTACTTCCAGGAACTAGAGTCTTGCCCTTTTCCTTTTATCCGTGCTCACCCCATGTAATTCCTTTTCAGTAGTTTCCTTATAAAAAAATAGCCACAAATTAACAAAGTGAATGTATTATTGAATTGCAAGGTCCGAGCAAAGTATTTTTGCACAAGAGTTTCAAATCGTACCAAATGGTGCTAAGCTAATTTTTTGAATATAAATTTGGGGAGTATTTTGTAAATATTTTTCAAGAGAAGAAAATGAACACATCTCGACACAAAACAATTGAATGAAGACAAATTAGTATCAAAGATCATGGTAATTGATCATAGCAACGGAATGAGACTTGGAATAAATTCCCAAAATTTGTAAATAAGATCCTGTTAGAGAAAATTATGAATCATAGCTCAAAATAGTTTAGAACCAAAAATTGAGTATGTCACACATCATTTCCAGATTAAGAAAACCACATCAAAGTTAGTCAAAATGATGGTCAAAACTCTGAATTGGTTGGAGTTAGTACAATAGTATACATGGAGTTTGAAAGGGGTATTCTATTACTAGTCATTTTTAAGAATTTGTTTCTTAAATAGGGATGAGAATTCTTATCAAAGGGTTCCAATCCTTCCACATGGAGTTGTTGAGGTCATGAAACTACTTGTTGGACCTCTAGTTACACACAAGTAATATAAATTTAGATGGGTGTTTGTAGACGAAATAGAAATTTCATGTCTATTACAATGAGTTTCTAAGAGTCCCTTGATCATTCCCAAGGAGTAATTTTTATAGGTTAGGGATTAAAAAGAATTGGCCATATGGAAATCCATTCAATGGTGAAAAGGAGCTTGGGTTGCTTAGAGGTCACGAGTGGGTAAAACTCAAATGAACTAGTGATTGTTCTTCTCAAGAAATAAGACAAAGATGAATGAATGATCTAAATGAAGTGACATGTAGTAGGAAGAGTGATATAGGAAGTGAGGGATTTGAGTGACTATGGAGTCCAATCATAACTGCACTTGAATGTGGGAGACAAGTAAAAGACTATTGGATGGATCCGCGAATGGGGTGATAGAACTACCATCATACGATCCATGGGTAGGGAACAATAGGTTAAATAAAAAAGCATATAACAAAATATTGTCATGGGTTTTATAAGGATTGTATTTAATATTTCATGTTATGGGTCTAGGAAACTTGTTAGACAGTTGTATGAGGGGAAGTAAACCAAATGTGATCATTTTTAATTTATACTAGTGAAATTACTTGGATTTTTAATAAAACACCAAAATTTTAAATACATTAATATTTATTAAAAGGGAATTACTACATTAAACTTGTAGGGAAGATCAACTATCTCATGTGATATATGTATCAAAATTTTAGTTCTTATATGTGTAATTATGAATATTTAATTGTCTAAACTCTAACCTTGACATTAATGCCTATTGGGAGTTTAATTAACAAGGAAATTAGATTGTGGGACAAGGTATAATCAAGGAATAACATGATGAACACTCTAATATATGATTAAAAAATTAATTCATATCGTAATGAATTAAGGTATTTAAGAGATAAATTAGGATTAATCATATTTGATGGAATAATTATCTGACCTAACGCTATATGATCAAGTTAGATAATTAAGATTGAACAATTTGTTGATATAATAAGACAATAGGACTTACTAAGCATACTGATGCTTAATCATGAACATTTAATGCATTTAAAGATTGAAAATTCAAAATTGGGTTTTTGGGATATATTCCATGCCTAGTGTAAAATCAAAGGGTGGTGATAGTGACACATCAGATTGAAAATGTATGTGAATGGTCAATTATGCCTTCACTCATGTAAATGGGTTTTGAGTCAAGAGCATGTTTTGTGTATCATTTCCCATGTAAGGAGTGAGACCCAAGAGGGCATCCAATCCTCAATCAATCACATAAGAGTCATCATCCATAGCAAGCATGCATAATTTTTTCACAATTGGATGGATAACTTTCATGTGACCTTTCATTAATGGTTATCATATAGGCCAAAGTATAGCAATGGAATAAAATGTCATGACTACGTTCAATTTACAAGATTACATAATAACCTCCCGCTAAGGGGCTTAAATGAAAGTAACAACTTCAAGATCAAAGCAAAGGATGTCCAATCTGTTTCAAGACTATTTCCCAATAGTCAACACCACTAGTCAAGTCCAAGTCTGTCATATCCACCATGTCCTTCACCTATGGTGTTGGAAGCATGCCCCAAAAGAGAAGACAAAATGGAAGTTGTCAACATAAAATAGTAGGAGCATATTGATAGGGATTGAGTAATATTACAAAAAGGGACAAATAACTTTATCAAGGCTTCCAATAAAGTTAGAAAGTGACCATCCAATTAGATATCAAATAGAAAAAATAAAAAGGTATAAAAAAGAAGCACTTGACGTATATCCATATATCAACATGTGCCACATAAGCACAATCAAGTAAATTAGGGCACATAACCCATCATCAATAGTAATCAACCTACATGCAAGTGAGACAAACATAGAACTAGTGAAATAGAAATAAACAATGGAGATAGGACAACTAACTCAAGTCCTGATAGAGAATAACACAACCCAAACTCCCAATATATAAAAGTGGATACATGCATAAATGTTGAGGCAAGTGAAAGTACAGTCACAAAGATAGAATTAATGAGATTTCCATAATAGAAATGGATAATATGAAACATCCACACAAAAGTGGGAAAATTAGGGTTCCATATCACAATGAGGAACAACCAAAAGGTATCTTTCAAGAACAATCTCAAAAGATTTATAAGTAGAAATCAAACTAGGGTTTGAATCTTCAAGTAGACCGATAGAGAGAAATATAGGTGATTGCTCAATTTAAAAGTAAGGTGATGCAGCATAGCTCAGACTTCATGTGTAATTATGGAGGTGTAAAACCCTAGTTATAACCCGAGTACTCTTCACCTATTATGACATTCAAATATAAATATAATTAGTTAATATGTGTATATAAAATTCAAGTTTATGATAACTGCAAGTCGTTCTGTATGACCCAAATTTGAAAGAAAAAAGATACTACTGCAATGCCCCTAGGGTTCGGGAACCATAGAGGTGGCCGTGGAAGCCATGGTGGATGGGGCCAAGGCTACGTCGATCCCCACCATCCTGCTGTGCCAGATGATGAGATCCCTAAGGAGAACACCCCAACTGGGGAAGGCGTGTTGCCGCAAGGTACAGAGTAGGGGTGTAAACAGTGAGGGTACGGTGCGGGTCTGACCATACCCATACCCATACCCATCTAATTTAGCGGGTCCGGTTCCAGTTCTAGACCCGTATAATACAAAACCTGGACCCGCACCATACCCGTACCCGCAGTAATAGCAGGTATGCGGGTAAGTGGTTCTATAAAACATCATATTGTTTATGTAAGAGAAATGACTATGTTATATATATTTAACACAACAAGATATTGTTATCATATAGTATATTAACATGTAATGGTTATATTAGACAATGTTATATTCTATACAATAAAATTAATTGAGTAATTGTTTACATATTTGTAATCATGATCATAACATTTAATTTATGTAGAAAGTAATGTAGATTAGTAGACATTTTGATTTTAAGTTTACATATGATGTTTGTTATTGTAACTAGAATAGTTAATTCTTAGTTATATGACTTTAGTCTCAACCTTAGAGTAGGATATAATCTCAATAATTATATTAATTAGACTAGTAAAGTATAATATATATAACATATTATTTTAGTAATTACTTATGTATAGCGGGTACACGGGTCTAGCGGGTCTGGGTCCAAGCATACCCATTATTGGTTATATGCGGGTCCAAGGGTATACGGGTCCAAGGGTATGTGGGTATAAAAAATTAGACCCGTGACGGGTTTTTTAAGGGTCCGGATTTATGGGTCCGCGGGTCTACCCGTACCCATTTACATCCCTAGTACAGAGACCCATCCCCAGGATACGAACATGAACGAAGGACGGATGAAGTTGTTCCTCGACATTCCTATAAAGATACATACGTAGGGAAGGATGTTGGCTTGTTGTCTTAGATCAACCCAACACCACCAGAAGTTCTCACCGAGGCAGACATTCAGTTTAATCTGTTCGGCATCCTGCCATCTTTCTCCGTCTAGAACGCAACCATCCAACCCCTCCTGGTGCCTTAGCAATTTGCGATTGTCGTAAAATCTATTGGTATCACAATTGGGTTTCAAGCCCTTGTCAACAAGATAAACCTGCTATGGTTGCTAACAATGTAGTATTGTGTCATTGACCTGGAGAACAAATACTACGTAGTGCAACTTGGCAATCAGGAGGATTATGAAAAAGACATGAAAGGAGGGCCATGGATGGTCTTTGGTAATTACCTCTCGATCCGATCCTGGTCCCCCTCATTCTGGCCATCCGAATAGATACCTCGTAAGCTCGTCCTCTGGGTGCAGGTGGCAGACCTTCTGGTCTTCCTCTACTAAAATCAACTTCTCATTCATATTGGCAACACCGTCAGAAAGACAATCAAAGTGGATACGAACACCCTTGTGGGAAATCGAGGGAAATTTGCTAGAATTGCTATTTAAGTCGATACACAGAAATCACTAGTCCTTGCTATCTTCATTAATGGGGAACACTTCAGGCTGGATTATGAGAACTTGCCCTAGTTTTTCCTGAAATGCGGTCGTCTTGGACATAGATGCGATGAGTGCAAGCATGTGGCCCACCCCTTCATATGATCTGGCATCCACATCCATTCCAATCCCGGTGCCAGTGGCTAGTTACACTACTGTGATCCACGCCAAGATGCCGGAGAGACATAAACAAGCAAATGCAATGATTGTGAACACTAATCGTCCCCCCAACCTCAGGGCGATGGTGGGGGCAAGACAGGACATCTGCCTGGAAATTTCAACACCGAGGAGGATGATGACTGGCATCCTGTCCTGAGCAAGAAAGCTAAGCAGCGACAAAGGCAGAAGGAGGCCATGTCGCCAGGCCGACGAGGGTAAAAGTAAGGAAGCATCGTTGATGGATCCAGATTTCAGTTCCAGTCAAATCCACTTGATAGCACAACGATCCCAAATAGGCATGTTGATCGTTATAACAGAAATGACAGCGACTTTGTCATGCCGAGGAATCAAAAAATCATCTACCAGACCACTGAAAGTCCGGACAGAGTTTGCAAGAAGGGCCGAGTCGAGGACATTGATGAGGATCACCCACCCACATCAACGCCCCATTCAAAACACGTTCTTGAATTCTAGAAACAAGTCGAGGGTGCTACACAATCAAACCTTGAGAAGATGACCACTGATGAAGAGGAACAGTCCGTGGGACTGTGTGCTGCCCTACAATAATCAATTTTCTTAATGAATGTTTTATGCTGGAATATCCAAGGTGCCTTGACAAAATGATCCAACTAATCAAAGACATGAAAGTTACTCACAAAATCAACATTGCTACCATCATCGAGCCTTGATGTAGTGGCCACACTGTTGAAGAAATTATCAAGAAATTGGGCTACAACACATCTCACAGGGTAGAAGCGATTGGCTTCCCTGGTGGCATTTGGCTTGCTTGGGATCATCACCTCTGCTCTATTGAGATTGTGCTCAACCACCATCAATTCATCCACTGCAAAATCAACTCCAGTTGGTTCCTAACTGCCGTATACGCCAGTCCCAACCCTACTAAGTGGAACTTTCTTTAGGAGAGACATGAAGAGCTTGCCGCCTCCATCCAGTCAGACTGGGTGGTAGTGGGAGACTTCAACATCATGCTCAATGTAAACGAAAAATGAGGCAACAATTTCTTTGACTCACGTGCAAGCTCTTGCTTCCATGAAACCCTCATCAACATTGGTTTTGCTAAACTCAAATCTTAGGGGCCGTTCTTCACATTCCAGCGTCAGGCCTTGCTGGAGCGTTTGGACCGTGCTCTAGCAAACTTGGACTAGGTGGACAAATTCGACAATGCGTCTGTCACAGTCTTGCCTCGACTGTACTCAGACCACTATCCCCTCCTACTCTCCTGTGGGGAGAAGGTTTCTCAGAGGTTCGCTTTCCGCACCAAAGAAAGTTGGAACTCCACCCCGGAGTTTAGAAGGGAACTCCTCTGCCATTGGCTCAAAGGAGTGCCTTTTCAGGTTGCTATCTATTCCTTTAAAGAAAAGGCAATCAAGTGGGAGGCGAAGAGAGTTGCTAACCAAAGGAAGGAGAAGCAACACCTCCTCGCCTGCATCGAAAAGCACTAGGTATGGCTCCAAACCCTACCCTCCGTCCCTCCAGTGGACACTTCTACCCCCCTCCAGGAGCGCCTGCACGACATCCTCCTCAAGGAGGAACTGGACTGGAAGCAACGCACACACATTGATTGGCTAAAATCGGGCAATTTGAATACCAAAATTTTCCAATCATATGTGAAGGCTAGGAGGCACTTTAACAAGCTAACCCATCTGAAGAATGAAGATGGTATTTAGGAGTCATCTATTGATGCGATCAAGACTCTCGTTCATCACTTCTTTGAACGTCTTATGACACAAGCGACCCCAGCTGATATTGCCTGTATCCACCACTACTTGGGGGCCTTTCCTGGCATCGACGCCTCGGTGTTCTCCAACCTGGATTCCCTGCCCATGGCCTTTGAGATCAAGAGGGTCGCCTTCTCCATGGCACTGCTGAAAGTGCTAGGACTGGATAGGGTGTACATAGATTTCATTCAGACGAATTGGGACCATGTCAGCAATTCCATTGTTAGTTCTTTCCAAGATGCTTTTCACTTGGAGTATATCGATGACACTCTAGCTAACTCATATATGGTCCTCATCCCCAAATTTCCATCACCGCAATGTTGTAATAACCTTTGACCAATCTCACTCAATAACAATTGCTTCAAAATAATATCTAAAGTTATTGTTGAAAGATTGAAACCTTTCATGAATGACTGGATCATGCCCACACAGTCTACCTTCATACCAGGGAGGCGCATCAGTGATAACATATTGCTTGTTCAAGAGGTCATTCATTCCATGAAGTCAGACCCACAAAAAATCCAAAAATGTGCATCAAGTTGAATCTCGCTAAAGCTTTTGATAGAATAAACTGGAGCTACATCCACGACACCCTACAGTGGACAGGCATTCTGAACAAGCTTGTAAACATAATAATGAAAATTATTAGTAAAGGCTTGACCTCCATCCTCTGGGAAGGGGATCCTTTCCCATCTTTCAAATCCACACAAGGCGTTAGGCGGGGTGATCCTATCAGTCCCTACGTGCTTTGTATGGAGCGACTCAGCCGGTCCATCTCCAATTCAATTGCGACAGAAGAATGGAAGCCAATTGCACTCTCTCGGGGTGGAACTAAGCTCTCTCACGTATTCTTTGTGGATGACATCCTCCTTCTGGGTGAGGCCTCGATTAGCCAAGCACGGACTATAAACTCTATCTTGGCGGCCTTCTCGGCTGCTTCAGGACAGCTGGTTTCCAAACTAAAGTCTAAGTGCTACTTCATCAAGAACGCATCACGCCCCTTGATCCAGTCTGTCAGTAGAAGACTGGGGTTTAGCTGGACGCAAGATCTTAGACGCTATCTGGGTGTCCCCCTCCTCCATCACCAAGTCAACATGGAGACACATGGAAACATCATTTCATCAATCCAGAATAGACTGAACAGCTGGACTCTACGACACCTCTCCCTTGCTGGGAGAGTCACTCTGGTCAATTCGAATCTCCAAGAGATTCCCACTTATACCATGCATACAGTCAAGTTATCCCCCTGACTATGCGATGACATCAACCAGATGGTTCATCGTTTCATTTGGTTGGGAGCAGGTGTAAAATCAGATAAACGGATGTTTTCATTTTCTTGCTTGAATTGTAGATGTTATGTGACTCGAAGTAATGTCCTGATCCGACTGCATATCCGATTTGGAAAATTAAATGGATCTTCGCCGACCCGTTTATGCGGGGGGCGAAGCCCCCCCGCGGTATGGTACAACTTGGATTTCGGATCCGATTACTCTTTCTGTATCTATATATATGTACACCCTTGTAAGGGTTCGGCAATCATCTTGTATTCTTCTTTGACGGCTACCGCCATACACAGGGTGTCCCTTTGTAATCTTTTCTCTAAAATAGTGGAAATCTCACCCCCTCCCGTGGACGTAGGTCATCTCGACCGAACCACGTAAATCCTATGTTTTGGTTGTGTGATTGTTTCTCGTTTCTTGTTCTTCCGCTACGAAATCGTCGTATTCTCACGTTCAACTCTTAACAGTAGAGTCGTACAAACAGTCTATATTGCAGGTCACAGGTGACCGCTACAGAGACATAGAAGATGAAATGAGATACAATCATGACTGTTGATTAAAGCAGATGGAGAAGAAATGAGCAGGTGTGGCTCTTCGATCATGTAACTCGTCGGCGGGCAGCTTGTCATTAATGCGCAGACCTTGGTTGCTTAACATCCTCCCACAATCTTGGTCTGAGAGAAGCGAAGGCTGAGCTTGAGAAGAAGGTGGCGAAAAGTCTGCTTATTCAGAGCCTTGGTGAAGATGTCAACGAGTTGATCATGTGTGGAGACAAATTGCGTGATGATGTGTCCATGGAGAACTTTTTCCCGAATGAAGTGGTAGTCCAGTTTGATGTACTTCGTCCTTGCATGGAGCACTGGATTGACGATGAGGTATAGAGCACTGAGGTTGTCACAGTAGAGAGTAGTAGCTTGGGGCTGAGGAAGGTGTAAATCCTTGAGTAAATGGGAGAACGAGGTAAGTTCAGCAGCCGAAAGTGATAGGGAATGATATTCTGATTCCGTACTGGACCTCGAGATGGTGGATTGCTTCTTAGCAGACCAAGATACGCAGGTTCGTCCCAAGAAAACACAGAAACCACTAGTGCTGCGTCGAGTAAGAGGGCAGCCAGCCCAGTCAGCATCTGAGAAGCAGGAGAGGGGGAGCTTGTCATCCTTGTAAATTTGCATTCCATGATGGGCGGTGCCTTTTATATATCTGAGGATGCATTTAACTAAGGTCATTAATGCGCAGACCTTGGTTGCTTAACAGCAGGCACCCAAAAGAAATCCTCCCTTGTCTCATGGAAGAAGGTTTCCTCGTCCAAGGATGTTGGGGGTCTTAGCATCCAAGACGCTCGAGATCACAATGACGCACTGATGATGAAAAATGTGTGGATCTACCTCAATGACCCATCCAAGATCTGGGTTCAAGTGATGAAGGAGAAGTACATCAGAGGGAACCGTTTCACTTCTGTTCCCTACTCATCCTCATGGAGTTTCATCAATAAGAACACTGGTGGGATCACTAGCATCTGCCACAGAGCTATTAATAATGGGTTGCATACCAACGTCTGGTATGACAAATGGATCTCTGGACGTTCGGTCCTGGATTTCTATCCAACATGGGTCATTCTTGGCGACATCCAAGACCTCAAAGTTAACTCTATGACTCTCCCTGATGGAGACTGGGATTGGGAATTCATCCACCATTACCTTCCTGAATCAACTTGGCTTGCAATTTCATTCATCCCTACACCAAAGTCTGACACTGAAGATGATGCCTGGATTTGGCCAATGGAGCAAAGTGGGGACTTCTCATTGTGCTCAGCCTACAGATGGGCTCGGGCAGGCAAGGAGGTACATACGCTAGGCAAGTGGGGCAAGATCTGGAGTTTGAAACTGCCAGAGTGCATCAAAGTCTTCCTATGGCTCTTGTAACATGAGGCTCTAATGACAAACATGGAGAAAGTCTGCAGGCACATGGATGTTTCTTACCTTTGTCTGGTTTGCCATAACAACCAAGATACTATTGTACATTCTCTAAGAGACTGTACTACCAACCGGTCAGTCTGGCTGCTCATTGTCCCAGGCGACACACATTTCACCCTATTTGGCACTGATTGGATCAGCTGGTGTATCGGTGATGACGGGTGTAGTTACAGGGATCTTACCTTGCGCACTGTCACCTGTTGGCACCTCTGGACATGTCAGAACATGCAACTCCACCAGCACAACGTCTACCTAGCTAGAATGAAGGCCGATTTTATTAAAGCTCGAGCTAACACCATTCTCAAAATGCATGACGACACTAAAGCACCACCCCGCACCAGTCTGGTTCCTACTGTGAAGATTCCCACAAGGAGTTTGTACGTTTTCACTAATGCAGCCTTCAAACATGAGCAGCCTCATGCAGACATTGGAATCCATGTGGTTAACACGTAGGGCTCTCACATTCTAGGGAGCTGTCAAATCACTCGCTCGGCCTCACCCCTTGGATCTGAGATCGATGCCATCCTCCACTCACTGAAACATTGTCATAAGAAGGGTTGGCATGACTTCTGTATCTTCACCGAATCTGCACAAGTTGCTAGTATCTTGACAAAGATAAATCCCCCTCCTAAGTATCTCCCGTATACTAGGGAGGCGATGAAACTATTCACATGACTCTTAAATGGCATAATCCACCATGTCTCACGGAGCTATAATGAAGCAGCAGATTACTTAGCAAAACATTCACTTAGTAACTTAGACTCTATCTCCTTTTATTCTGCTGTACCACCTTAGTTCGCTCATACGAGCCAAGTTGACATTCAACATATTCTATTCGTTGTAGGGCACGGAATAAATAATAATTAGGCCCTAGTTCTCCAAAAAAAATATTTGTATATTTCAAACCCTAGATTGTCAAGTATCATTACCATTAGATTTAGGTTGTGATTATTTCCAAAGAACTAGAGACCCATTTCCCTTTGCAATGTTCTTTTCAATATTATTTTCAAATTTATGAGCAATCAACTTCAAAGAGTTCTCCCTAATCTAATTAGCAAGAATCAGTGCGCCTGTGTTATAGGTGGGGGCTTCGAGATGTCATTCTTCTTTTTGATGTACTTATTCATGACTTAAAAAAAAGGTAGCAAGCCAAATATGTGTTTGAAGCTATATCTTGCTAAAGACTATGATTTTGTATCTTTGATGACCTTGTTCCATATTATTGGTATCATGAACTTCCCAAAATGTTGGTGTATATGGCTTAAAGAAATTTTTAACTCTGTGTTCTATGAAGTTCTTGTATATGGCGTTCCTTCTAAGAGTTTCAAGCTAAGTAATGGGATGAGTCAGGGAGATCCTATACCCCCTAACTATTTGTGATTATTATGCAGAATTTTATCCAAATTTTAAGCAAAGCTTCTAGGGATGGATTGTTTACTCATTTGAAAACTTCTTCTGATTTGGAAATCTCACACCTTATCTTTGTTGATGATATGATGGTTTCTATGGAAGCATATGTGATAAGTGTGACTTGTCTTAGAGATATCATGGTTGAGCTTCACTCTCTAACTGGTTTGAACGTCAATGTTAAGAAAAGTTCTATCATTTTTAGTGATGGTGCAGACAAAGAGAAGATTTCTCATATCGTGGGCATCAATGCAGGTGGTCTTGCCCAAAGATACTTAGGGATACCCCTTTTATTGGAAAACCATCAAGGCAACATTGTAGTCCTCTCATTGACTACATTAAATGCAAACTAGAAGGTTGGAAAGATAAACATGTATCTATGATTGGCAAAGTCAAATTAGTCCAATCAACTCTCACTTCCATTACATTTATTCTGGTCCACTTCTTTTCCTTTACCTTATTCCATTATGGATGATTTTGAGAAATTGTGTAGCGATTTATATGGGGTAAATCTGAAATTGGCATTACAGTCCATCTTGTCAAGTAAGAAAAAGTTACTAAGCCTATGAAGGAAGGAGGGCTAGGCATAAGATCTATAAGAGATATTGTTCAAGATGCCTCTATCTTTCATGGGTGGAATATTGCTACGAATAAGAACATTCTGTGGTTAAAGTGGGTTCATGAGGAATGTTTTAAGAAGTGCACTTTTTGGACAGTTAGTGAGAATAATGCTTTCTCTTGGCATCTAAATAGAATCATTAGAGAGAGACAGGTTGAAAAATCTTCTCTG
The DNA here is from genome assembly GCA_963693085.1 of Alisma plantago-aquatica. NCBI lineage: Eukaryota > Viridiplantae > Streptophyta > Magnoliopsida > Alismatales > Alismataceae > Alisma > Alisma plantago-aquatica. The sequence continues at coordinate 1,442,499,527 of OY856410.1, read as the reverse complement.
ATTCAAAGTAGAAAATGGCAATGATATATCAGTATGGAATGATATGAGGATTACTAACAACGAGTTCCTCGTGGATGTGTTGGGAAGATAGAGCCTCATAAGTCTAGGCCTTAAATCAAATTTCAAACTAAATCGTCACATCTAAGGTAGGAGTTGGTGTTTTAAAAAGAGTAGGCATCATTCGGAACTGAATATCCTTCTTGAAGGCATTCCTAAACCTAAAGGTGGACCAAATGTTATGCTTTTTCATGGCCATGGAAATATCAAATTGAAGCATGTTTGCTCTGAGAACAGAAATAGAGACATTCCTTCATGTTATTTTAAATGTCTCTGGAGTCATAAATTCCTACAGGATATCATATTAATGGATGGAAGGTGGGTCATAACCAGTTGCCTACTAATAGCTACATCAAGAAGCTAGGAATTTCCTTGGCCTCATTTTGTATTCTTTGTAGGAATGGTAAGGAAAATATGTCACACTTAATGCTTGAATGCTCCTGTTCTAAGAGAGTTTGGGAAAACGCTAGCCTGAAGGGTACTCCTCTGATCATTTGACAATCCATGTAGTTTCAAGAGCAAAGAACATCATTTCCTAGGTTGTTATGTTCTTTCCTAGATTTGGAGGGAAAGAAAGTCTATAACTCATGAAGGAAAAAGATGCACTCCTAACTGTTTATGGAACAACATCATTGGTGACTTCAGAAGTTTCTTTGGAGGCAACTCTTAGCTCTTTTACACTTCCTATTGTATGGAAAGTGGTCCAATGGGATTGTTTGGCTTGTGCTTTTTTTTTGCCTATTCTTTAGTTAGTCTGGCTCTTTGGCCTTCCTTTCCCTATTGATGGTTTCTTTTTCTTTTGATTTGATGAGAGTGCATCTCCCAAAATGTATAGAAAGGACATTGTACATTTTACAAAAACACAAGAAAACCAACAGAAGAGAGTGGTTCACCAAGAAAAAGTTGTGACTTATATTTAGTTAGTTAGAGTTCATATTTGTGAGTCCAACAAGTATTCATTTGTATTTTTCCTATAAGTAATTATATATTTATGAATTATCAAAGATAAATCTATTTACTGAAAAGCTGGATAATTAATAAAATCCAAAATACTAACATAGCCTCGCATCGTGCATCACAACATTGATGCGTGATAGGGTAGTGAAGGTCGTTTACCTTTTATCAAAACAACACACCATAAAGGATTAAATAAAATTTAGAAAGACATAAAAGTCCATGTAAGCGTGACATGAAATAAATTGATGTGAGGGCAAAGAAATGAAAACGTGAGTTGTCATTTTCCTTCCATGACTCGTCCGCAAAAGAAGGAGATGCACTCGATAGCTTACGAATACAAAAATTGACTTGTGATCACCAAGTAATGTTGGAAGAAATATTGTTGCATCCAAGAGACTCCGGTGAATTCAAAGACCTCTAGAAGAAGATTCTGAGGTTCACATACCTCCATTCATACTCTCCGCCATTGTTGTTCAGAGCAAGATGAAAGGAGATTACAAGAAATTACTGTAATAAGACAAATGGTAATGGGACTTTGACAAAACCAACACGGATCCAAAGGATGAGAAACCAAGGTGAACCCAAGTAAAAGTGGTGACATTGCACCTTAGATTTAGAAACCATGGTACATACATATTTGAAAGGGGAAAAGGAAATTACGGCCACAAGGCTGAATCAAATATTGAAACATCTTTGTACAACTCAAAGAAAGGGTTTTGATCCCTCTCCATCCCTTGTGGCATCTAGAGATAGGGTGAAAAACCACATCTATCCAATTCTAGTAGGTACATTAGGGTGATATGCGAGGGGGGAGACTGGATTTAAAGGGGCAACTATGATTGTTGTATAATGATTCAACAAAGTTTTTGGGAGATACTTAGAGGGGTCTTAAATACTATATATGTGATGAAAAGTGAAGGAAAAGGAAACAAGATGGAAATAGATTAGAACAATTGGAAATGAAGGCTCAGATGCGATAAAATAGCCAAGATCATAAAACCCTATATAACTTAGACTTGAAAGATGCGGAATCACTTAAGGAACATGAGGGAAAAGAAATTATTGCCAGAGATTAAGGAAAGAGAGAGATATTCATGAAATAAATCATGAGAAAGCACTGGGTTTGTTGATTCCAAGAAAGAAAGGCACAACGATATGAGAGAATATATGAACTAGGCAATTGAAATCCAACAATCCATTAGTAGTCCGACTAAAATCCAAAAGTTAGAACAACATGACACATAAAAGTTTTAGATTTAGGAAATCCATAAAATCGGGTGTGATAGTGAAATCAATTTTTTTAGAACTATATTCCAACCCACATTGGGATTTCATGTCTTATAATTACCTTCTTTTATTAGATTGGGATAGCAATCACTGTCTAATTAGGTTAAAACTTGGCGTCTTAGCTAACTAGAACCCAAAGAACCCAAATTTTCCATTAGACTTGAGTTTTAAAGTTTCATGTTATGAGTTCAAATACAATTAGGGTTTAGGCTCTTTGCATTTGTATATATTATACTATTACATCATTATCATAAATATTTATGAATTAGAATCTTATTGACTTTTTTTGTATTCTTGATTTTATATAGTTATCAAAAGAGTTATGGCACATTATATCACACTAATTTTCATATTTTACATTCTTGACCTATTAAGTCTTTTGATTCAATATTAATTTAGATGATGGCACATTATTCATATTTATGATCATGAAAACTTCAGTTGTTATTCTAATTCATGTATTAGCACAATGTACCTCTCACTATATATAACTTATTCATTATGCATAGATTATGTAGTAAAAGAAACATATATGGCATATATTATGAACTCTCTTACATCTTAGTACATAATTAGGTTATTAGGTTAATATATTTATATCATGATATGTGATGTTGATTATAGAACATAATTCCACTTAATGTGTTATGTTTCTTTTCAAATCTATAGAGGTTAGGGTTACCCATTGAGTTATTCCTATTACATGCATTAGCCATATTCATTAGGGTTACAAACAATTGTATTTGAGTATAACCCCATTCTAGTTTGGTCAAATATGAAGAACTAAGCATACTAACCTCCAAGTCATGGGATTAGAATTCCTAGAGTTGAGATGCTAGGTTTCATTATGTTACAACCCAAAAAAAACTATATATAAATCACGTGTTTTCCCTCTCTTTCTCTCCTAGATAAGTCAGTCTTCAATAATCACACAAGGACTAGCTAATTTCTATAGACTACCAAAACATTTTTTTCGCTATTAAGCTATTATTATTCTCTATAAGGAGAATGTTATCAAAATATAATACAATTACCTACCCATAACACTTCCTTTCTTCTCTTCTCATTGCTTCGTATACTTCACATCATAAAGTAATTCAATGGTAATTTATATCAATAAGCATAAAAAAATAAAACTATTCTTTGTAACCTTATTTCTCTTATTAAAACGAGCCAATCAAAGTTAAAGAAATCAAATTCATAAGTTTTACAGACGTCATACCAAATAAAATGAATGTTTGCACTTAATTTTTCCCAATTGATAAATCATGCCTCATAGATTGCGTTTGAAACCTGTTGGACATTTAGGATGTGGACAAAATTACCACCAATGTCCTTCATCACGGGATATGATGCAAGGTATGTACCGCTTGATAACTGTGATAGGATAACAATGACAACAACTTCATTATTTGCAAAATATGATTCAAGGTTTGTACCCCTTCTCCAGATTGATATAATTAGAAGAAATTATAGTTTAGTGTGAAATATTTACCTTTTATCTCCATATTTACAAGCCCTATTCGGGGCCTTCCAAAAGGACCATCACATGGCCTGCGATGTCATCTATCATTTCTAGTTTGTCAACCAAATAGGTCATCGACCGAACCAAATCGGTGATGGAATTAAACATGAGTAACATTCAACCAATGTGGTCTAGTAAGACTTGGAACACTGTCAACTAAAGGTTCCACAATAAAAACTCTTAAGCACTTAGATTTTAAAATTTCTAAGCTCTAATATTAAATAAATGCATACACACAATAAAAATGTATGATAGCTTACTCTTTCATTATACACAGAATATAAGTTTAAGTTAGATAACACAATTATAACCGTTTTGTATTAGATATATTGTTGTGTGATGATATACACATGGTCAAAGATGCTGTCAGTTTAATCGGATATGTTGGTTTATCAGACCTCCTGAATCGATCTCCGACTCACTGGCCCTTTAAAATTATAACCAAACCGATCAATTTAATGGGATTTAGTTTAATCCACCCGCCCTAGGGTTTGCGCTGTTGTCTCTGCCGATCACTGAGATGATCAACTCTGAACTCATCGGAGAGGGGAGTTTCTCCCCTCTCAATGGCAGTTATGGCCATGGCGGAGACACCTGATGCCAACCAGGCTGAACCAATCGTCAAAAAAGCATGGAATCAAGTACTTGGCGGAGCTGATACCTTTGAGAAGCATAATTATGATCCTCCAAAAAAGATTGAGGGGAAACGATTCGTCACTATCGATGATCCCACATATGAAGTCATGGAGAAGTGCTGGGAGCACACTGCAATTCGATACGTTATGGGGAAACATCCATACTACTTCCATCTCCTTGCATGGATTCGTCACGTCTGGAAACCCAAGGGCGGCTTTGATCTATTCTCCAAACCTGACAGATTTTTCCTTTTGAGGTTCAACTCCGCCAAAGACAAACAAAGCATCATTAACAGTGGACATAGATGGTTTGAAAATAGGCTTGTCATTGTCAAAGATTATAAAACAGGAGATGACCTTCACAAGGATTTCTTCAGTTCTATTCCTTTATGGATTAGTATTCCCAGCATGGGCCGAAATTGGTCGCCAAGGGAAGTAGGAATCTGTAACATAATGAATTCTAGAATTTTGTCTTTTGGACCACTTTCCCATCTTTTCCTTTCATTTCTATCCTTATTGGCCTTTCTATTTAATTAGTGGAATTTATAGTGGTTTAGTGAACATTTATTCACTAATTGTACCAATATAAGGGTTTATGCACAAATACCTCATTGAAGGCTTAATTACCATAATTAAAGTGCTCTAAACCTTAATATAACTTTTTTATATGATTTGAAAACATAAAAGGAGCTTACGTTTCAAATTTGGTTCGATTTGGATGTTGTTTGTGCAAGTTATGCAATTTTAGGTACATTCTGGACTTTTATGCAATTTACCCAATTGGGATGTTTTCTTTGCAAATTATCAACTGAAATTTAATCCTTAGATATTACCTTACCATTAAAGAGATTTTAAACCATTTTAGAACCTAGTTTCACCTTAGTTTGATGGTATTTCTTTCCAAGGGCATTATATGGATTACCCTCTTCATAAAGGTGCTTATCTTTAAAAGCTATCAACCAATGAGGTTATTTCTTTCTTGAAAAACAGTGGGGATGACCTATAAGGATGTATGGGCTCTTAGGACTGAATTTTGATATCCGAGAAGAGTCGATGAGCTATCCTCTTGCATGGCCATCAAGCCCTAGGCTAAAGACACATGGAAAGTCCCTTAGACACCTCATGCTTCACCTCTTTCTTTATATAGCCATGTATACCCCTTCCCAACTCACAATTTGAAAACTCTTGCTCTCCATTTCTTTTCTCTATCTTAGATAATAGTTTCTTCTATATTTGGCCACGAAGTTTCTGTCCCAAGGTAATAGAGGGAGCCTACCTTGGTGAAGAAGGCTCATAGGGCTTCCAAATTGCTCTATTAGGGTTTCTAAAGCTCCTCCTTGGTAATTTCGACCAAAACTAGTAAGTTTCCTCCCTTCCTTCTCTATTTTCATACTGTTAGTCTTCCTTAAACCTTGTTCTAGGTCGGAACCATGACCATACATGGTAAAACTCCACCTAAAACCCTAAAACATCTCATCTCCATGCTCTTTTGCTAGGGTTTGCACCTCTAAAGTTGAGAAGGTGATCTTTGCTCAAGAAAGGAGCTTAGCTTGGAGCAACCATACCTTATAATCTCAGGATCATTTCTGTTTTGACTTTCTTGCATTCCTAGAGGTATGTTTTTTTAACCCCCTTCGCATATATTGCGTAGTACATGCTTAAAACCCATGCTTCTATGTTGATAATCGATGATTTCCATCTCTTTTTACCATGTTCTTCTAAGGTTTTGGTTTCTTACTATTTTATCTTCTCTAGAATATCTAGTTTGGTTATATAAGAAACTTCAAACCTGATCTTGGGGTCAAATGGTGTTTTCTACCTCTCCCTCTCTCTTTAATTATCTCAATCGATTTGATGATGTGGCAATTTCCTATTGGTCAGTATTGAAAAATTCATATCTTCTAAACCGCTTATCCAAATTGACAAATAAATATGTTTTGGAATTGGAAAATTAATATATATATAATAAAAATATTTTCAAGGTATGATTTCATAGTTTGACGAAGGGTGATTTTTGTAAAATGAATTTAATGCATAAAATCCATAAAAATTACATCTTAATCATCATAACTCCAAAATTAACATAAAAATATGTTTTCTTGATCAGGAGAACCTAATAAGTTCATTGGTGATATTTTCAAAGGCTAAATCTGAATTTTGGTAAAAAGTTCTAAAATTAGGGTTTCTATATATTAATGTGCACTATGCACTCTAATACATGTTAATACATTGAAAATAGGAAAAGTGGAACTTGGACTCAATTAAAGTGGTGAAAGTTAGTAATTGATATTACTAAGAGGTATGTACTATGTATGTGCAGTCCCCATTTATGTATGTGGAATCCCTATTTATGTATGTGCAATCCCTATTTATGTATGTGCTATGTATGTGCAATCCCTATTTATGTATGTGCAATCCTTATTTATGTATGTGCATTTACACCTTAAGTTGGGAATAATTGTGCCTTAACCTATTTTTCTATAATTAGGCTTTATTAAACCCTATTTCATATACTCTTGAATCTTTTTCTATACTTTCCTCATAAATCATTTTTGGAACATTATTCTTGGGTCTTGGTACCCCCACTGCCATACTTATTGATTCATATAATTATTCTTGCCATGACTACTTTTTCTAGCATGTGGATTTATGTTGTATTTAAAATAAAGTAGCGGTACTTATGTACAACCACCCACAGAGGGCATGTAAATAATCACCCTGGGGAATGTCTTATTTTCCCCATAATATTGTAGGTGACTGGGAATGTCTTATTCTCCCCTCACCTAAGGTTAGAGGTCCAGTAGGTGCCTCAACCCTACTTAGTTAGGTAGACATAATTATCTTATATGAAAATTCTTTTTGATATAATTGTTAATGGTAAGTTTCTTTTGAATATAGCCTCATACTCTTATTATCTTCATCTTATGATGAACCCTAGCCTGTTCTTATTTGCTTTACTTATCTTGTTATCCTAGACTAGTTTTGTGACACATACTTTTCTTCCCTTTCCCTTTTTTCTAAGTGCCTTCCCAACCACCCAGGTGTTGAGCAAGGTGATGGATAAGACAAGGAAGATCTTAGCTTTTGGCTTGGACTCGGTTGATGGAGACGTTGTTTAGAGACAAGATTTGAAGTAGTCTAGACTTCCCTCTATCTAGATCCTTATGTTGTATCTTATTGTAAACCCTAATGGGAGTTTTTGATGTAATTTTATAAACCTTTTATCAAATTAAATATAGTCAGTTATTGTTTTATTCCACTGCTTTCTAGTGTTATTTTGCATACCAATATTTAATAAATTTGGAAAATTTATGCCCATTCCGTCATACCTCTGAGAGTGTTTGGAATGGATGTCAATTCTTCAAATTTTTAGTAAAGGGGTGATTTCATTCTCTTACAACATGGTATCAGAGCCCATGGTAGTCGGAATCTGACTATTTCAGTTTTGCCTCCCTAATTAGAATCCCTACGTGACATAGTTCCTTTAGGTGACATGGTTGCCCTACAATTGATCTATAAATGATGAAAGGTTAATTTAGGATCCTATAGTTCCACATTAGTATCATGATGAATAAAACCCTAAAATACTCATAACTAAAGTATGCATTACTTAATGTTGTTTAGGTTTACCTATAGGCAACTATTAAGGCATGAAGTTGAAGCAAAGGTGTTTATAAAGGATCAACATCTGGGGGCTGGAAATATTTTCCTCCACGCCACTTGCTTGGTTTACGAGGACTCCCAAATCCATATGATACCGGCCTAGCCTAAGCTGAAATGGATTGTCTGAAATAGTTTGCTTTTAGGCAATAGTGATCTTAGACATCTATGTTGTATATCTTTGGGAACCCTAATTTTTAGGTGTATGATGACTTGTTTGAGGATGGATACCCAATATAGTTCCCTTATGACCCATATAACCACATGTTTGGATAGTTATCTCTAGAACCTAGACTTTGAAATTTGGTGTTTAGTAAGCAATCAGAGTGCGCAGTGAAGCATGATGTATCTTATATATGGTCTAGTTAGACTCACCCTTTTACCTCTAGATTTGTTTGTCTTGGTAGGTCAAACCTTTTAAGGGGTGGAGAGTAGTTGGTTTGATGATGTTTGGGTAGTTAGATTTTGAGGATGAAATCCTTTCCAAGGGAATGGAGTCATGTAACATACTGAAATATAACTACTCTGACTTTAGGAACCCTAACTCCCTAATTCAGAAGTTAGTGTGCTTGAATCCTTAGTTTTGACCAAACAAGTTATAGTTGTAACCATATGTTTCTTTATATCCAAAAGAACATATAACGATCATCTAATGAATAGTTCATATATTTGAACCCTAATGAATATCTAATGCACATAATAAGAGTAACTCACATTTTAATACTAATAATGGATAGGCATGATGTTGACCATGTCATAAACCAATAAACCTTAATGAAATGACGAGCAAGATAATTGTAACCTAATCTTATATTTAATGCATACTAAGAATGTATAGATGAAGAAGAATGATCATGTTAAACTAAACCCTAAGTTGTAATCATCTAACCCTAACATATACATCCTTAATGCCTTTCATGATACATTAATGACATTAGGTGTCATAATCAGTTAACATACTTTGATACACATAAATGATATATATAATCATCTAATCACATATTAATCAAGTCGTCAATATGAAATGCATGGTATGTTACCTTGTTATCTAATACACACACGATTAGTCACTTAATGTGAATCAATTCGTAATATACCTAACCTTGATCATTAAAATACATGGAGTGGCTTCAATATGGATATGAAGTGATTTGGTTCACATAAATAAGCAAATAAATAATATAAATAAATATGAGAAAATGATTAATGATGACATTAATGTGATAAATAATGATAATGTGGCAATGAGATAACATTTAATATAAATATATGTAATTGATGTGACATAATTTGGATTGAATGAAGATTTAATGACAAATTGAATAATTCATGCAAAATAATTCGTTATACCTTAATGTGGTGATAGTATAAGGATAATGAAGTCGAAGTTCAAAATATTAAGAATAATGATCAAGTATATTGAGGGAATTGAGTAACCCATTATTTTGCTAAAATTCTTAGTAAGATAAATGATATATATATATATATATATTCGATGTTTCAAATATAACTTCCTTTGTAATAAAGTGATTATGACATGACATAATTAAAATAATCGTGATAATATGATATCATTATGAATGTAATGTTAATGAGCCAAAATGTAAATAATGTCAAATCTCCTAAGAAGAATATCTAAATAATGGAACCTAGGTGATCCTTGAGAACCTAACCTATGTCAAGATGCTTGTGGAGTATATGTTCATGAGTTGTTTGGTAGAAGTTAAGGTTGGAGAAATAACCTAAAGTTTTGTGATGAGATGTTGCACACTCACCCTTCCCTTCTTGCTTGTGATTTCGGGGACGAAATCCACTTTAAGGGGTGGAGTGTTGTAGCATACTGAATTCTAGAATTTTGTCTTTTGGCCCTCTTTCCCATCTTTTCCTTTCATTTCTATCCTTATTAGCCTTTCTATATAATTAGTGGAATTTATAGTGGTTTAGTGAACATTTATTCACTAATTGTACCAATATAAGGGTTTATGCACAAATACCTCAGCGAAGGCTTAATTACCATAATTAAAGTGCTATACACCTTAATATAACATTTTTGATATGATTTGAAAACATAAAATGAGCCTAAGTTTCAAAATTTGGTTCGATTTGGATGTTGTTTGTGCAAGTTATGCAATTTTAGGTACATTCTGGACTTTTATGCAATTTACCCAATTGGGAGGTTTTCTTTGCAAATTATCAACTGAATTTCAATCCTTAGATATTCACTTACCATTAACGATATTTTAAACTATCAGAGAACCTAGTTTCACCTTGGTTTGATGGTATTTCTTTCCAAGGGCATTATAGGGATTACCCTCTTTATAAAGATGCTTATCTTTAAAAGCTATCAACCAATGAGGTTATTTCTTTCTTGAAAAACGATGGGGATGACCTAGAAGGAGGTATGGGCTCTTAGGACCAAATTTTGATATCCAAGAAGAGTCCATGAGCTGTCCTCTTGCATGGCCATCAAGCCCTAGGCTAAAGACACATGGAAAGTCCCTTAGACACCTCATGCTTCACCTCTTTCTTTATATAGCCATGTATACCCCTTCCCAACTCACAATTCAAAAACTCTTGCTCTCCTTTTCTTTCCTCTAGCTTAGATAATAGTTCCTTCTGTATTTGGCCATGAATTTTCTGTCCCAAGGTATTAGAGGGAGCCTATCTTGGTGAAGAAGGCTCATAGGGCTTCCAAATTGCTCTATTAGGGTTTCTAAAGCTCCTCCTTGGTAATTTCGACCAAAACTAGTAAGTTTCCTCCCTTCCTTCCCTATTTTCATACTGTTAGTATTCCTTACACGTTGTTCTAGGTCAGAACCATGACCATACATGGTAAAACTCCACCTAAAACCCTAAAACATCTCATCTCCATGCTCTTTTGCTAGGGTTTGCACCTCTAAAGTGGAGAAGGTGATCTTTGCTCAAGAAAGGAGCTTAGCTTGGAGCAACCATACCTTATAATCTCAGGATCATTTCTGTTTGGACCTTCTTACATTCCTAGAGGCAAGTTTTTTTAACCCCCTTCTCATATATTGCGCAGTACATGTTTAAAACCCATGCTTCTATGTTGATAATCGATGATTTCCATCTCTTTTTACCATGTTCTTCTAAGGTTTTGGTTTCTTGCTATTTTGTCTTCTCTAAAATCTCTTGTTTGGTTATATAAGAAACTTCAAACCTGATCTTGGGGTCAAATGGTGTTTTCTACCTCTCCCTCTCTCTCTTTAATTATCTCGATCGATTTGATGATGTGGCAATTTCCTATTGGTCAGTATTGAAAAATTCATATCTTCTAAACTGCTTATCCAAATTGACAAATAAATATGTTTTGGAATTGGAATATTTATCTCTATATAATAAAAATATTTTCAAGGTATGATTTCATGGTTTGACGAAGGGTGATTTTTGTAAAATGAATTTAATGCATAAAATCCATAAAAATTAAATCTTAATCATCATAACTCCAAAATTAACATAAAAATATGTTTTCTTGATCAGGAGAACCTAATAAGTTCATCGGTGATATTTTCAAAGGCTAAATCTGAATTTTGCTAAAAAGTTCTAAAATTATGGTTTCTATATATTAATGTTCATTATGTACTCTTTTTTTTTTAAAACTACAGCCTTATATATTACTTAAGCAGCAGCTGGATTCCTTACATAAAGCAGGGAAATCCTCAGAACAGAAGACATCTCCCTCCCTCCCCAAACCCATCTTTGCTAAATTATGAGCACAACAATTACCCTCCCTGAAAACAAAAGAGATATTACAATACATAAACGACTCCTTAACCTCCTTGATCTTCTTGTAGATCTGCGACACAGGCCATCGCCCCTCCTCTTTCTTCTTAAGTCTTTCGAAAACTCCCCGCACGTCCGATTCAACCCAGATCCTCTGGAAACCCCTCTTAACAGCAGTCTCCAGGCTGAAAAGGATCGTGTAGGCTTCAGCAAGCGAGACATCCCAGCTCCCTTCCCTCGTCCTGGTGGCTGTGAGTATTAAACTCCCTGAACGATTCCTGAACACGGCGCCGCAGCAGAAACGAGCACAGCCGAGCGTAGCTACATCTGTATTAACTTTGATTGTGAGCTCCTCCGGAGGCTCCCAGCAGACCACCGACCTGTCAACTGGTCTTGTAACCCGATCGAGATTGTCCCTAAGATGAGGCTTGTGGGCCTCAACCCAGTTCTGAAGACTCCGATTTAACAAATGAATGTTCGTCAGGTTTGTGGTGAACAACCTTTCATTTCTAGCAGCCCAGATGGCCATATAGGAAGCTACGAGATGTTTGAAATCTTCAACAGAAAGCTTTGATAACCACCAGCTGATCGTGTGTAAAAGGGATGATCTAGGTATCATTACGGTCACCCACCTCAGTCTGTTATGGGACCACAAATCCACCGCCTGTGTGCATTCAAACAGACAATGGAACGAATCCTCAGCAGCCAACTGACACAAGGAGCAGACATCATTGGGATTAATGTGCTTTTTCATGAGGTTTTTGGACGTCGCAATGTAATCCTTACCCATACGCCACAGAAAAGATTTCATCTTCGGGGGTCCCTTTATCTTCCATATTCTGTCCCAAACAGATATGGGCCTCTGATCCACCGACATCCAGTTCCTAATATAGCAGTTGCTGCCAAGGAGATAAGCAATTTTGACCGAGAACACCCCGTCCCTTGAGGGATACCAGTACCACTCGTCAGGACCCCCCTTACAGAGAGGGATGTTTAGAATGGTATCCATATCCTCCACAGAGAACAGTTCGGCTACTTTGTCTATCTTCCAATTCTGCTCATCGTCCTCGATCAGCTCACAGACTTTATAGATGTGTCTATCGCTAGCAGAACCAAAGAAACCCAGATCAGAGCAGAAGCCTTTGGAGTTAGGAAGCCAAGGGTCGAGCCACACATTAACCCCCACCCCACTTCCCACCCTCCATCTAAGGCCCTCCTTGAGAAGGTATTTCGCATTCCATATGCTCCGCCAAGAATAGCTCGGATCATGCCCTCTATAAGCCTCCAGAACATCCGAGTTCCTGTAATATTTAGAGCTCAACACTTTGTTAACCAAAGAAGAAGGATTTATCAAAAGGCGCCATGATTGTTTAGCCAACAGCGCATCATTGAAAATTCGCAGATCCCTAAAGCCCATACCCCCCTCGCCTTTGGGTAAGCAGAGCTTTTTCCATTCAGACCAGTGTATTTTTTTTCTTCTTGGATGTGCTTCCCCACCAAAAATTAGCCATCATCCTATAGATATCAACTATTATGTTATCAGGCATGTGAAATATGCTCATCATATAAAGAGGTATTGATTGGATCACCGACTTTAGAAGCACCTCTTTTCCCGCTTGACTAAGATACTTTTCTTTCCACCCGTTCAGTTTGGCCCATATTCTATCTTTGATTTCTTTGAAAATGTCCTTTTTTGACCGACCAACAATGGTAGGGAGTCCCAGGTACTTGTTATGCTTCTCAACTTTCCTCATCTTGAGGGTGTTGATGATAGGGGTTATCTTCTCGGGAGACGTGTTTCTGCTAAACACCACATCCGACTTTAAGAAGTTTATTTTCTGTCCAGAGGAACTCTCATAGCAGCTAATCACATTAGCTATCGTGGTAGCCTCCTGCGGAGTGGCTCTCGCAAAAATCACACTATCGTCAGCAAAAAACAAATGTGATATACAAGGGCAATGTCGTCCAGCCTTTAAACCATGAATGCTGCCCTCCTTCACAGCATTGTTGATTAGGCTAGAGAAGACATCCGCGCCTAAAATGAAAAGAAAAGGGGAAAGGGGGTCACCCTGTCTCAAACCCCTCTGCGGTAGCGGTAACCTTTTCCTGTTCCCATTGATGATAACAGTGAAGGAGACTGTTTTGGAGCATTCCCCGACTTTATGACACCATTTAGTTCCAAAACCCATATTTTGCATAACCATATCAAGGAAACCCCACTCCATCCTGTCATACGCTTTACTCATGTCGAGTTTGATCCCCATCCATGTTTACTATGTACTCTAATACATGTTAATACATTGAAAATAGGCAAAGTGGAACTTGGACTCAATTAAAGTGGTGAAAGTTAGTAATTGATATCAGTAAGAGAGGTATGTGCTATGCATGTGCAATCCCTATTTATGTATGTGCAATCCCTATTTATGTATGCACAATCCCTATTTATGTATGTGCTATGTATGTGCAATCCCTATTTATGTATGTGTAGTCCTTATTTATGTATGTGCATTTACAGCTTAAGTTGGGAATAATTGTGCCTTAACCTATTTTTCTATAATGAGACTTTATTAAACCCTATTTCATATACTCTTGAATCTTTTGCTATACTTGCCTCCTAAATCAATTTTGGAACATTATTCTTGGGTCTTGGTACCCCCACTGCCATGCTTATTGATTCATATAATTATTCATGCCATGACTACTTTTTCTAGCATGTGGATTTATGTTTAATTTAAAACAAAGTAGCGGTACTTATGTACAACCACCCACAGAGGGCATCTAAATAATCGCCCTGGGGAATGTCTTATTCTCCCCATAATATTGTAGGTGACTGAGAATTTTCTTATTCTCCCCTCACCTAAGGTTAGAGGTCTGGTAGGTGTCTCAACCCTACTTAGTTAGGTAGACATAATTATCTTACATGCAAATTCTTTTTGATATGATTGTTCATGGTAAGTTTCTTTTGAATATAGCCTCATACTCTTGATATCTTCATCTTATGATGAACCCTAGCCTGTTCTTATTTGCTTTACTTATCTTGTTATCCTAGACTAGTTTTGTGACACATACTTTTCTTCCCTTTCCCTTTTTGCTGGGTGCGTTCCCAACCACCCAGGTGTTGAGCAAGGTGATGGATAAGACAAGGAAGATCTTAGCTTTTGGCTTGGACTCGGTTGATGGAGATGTTGTTTGGAGACAAGAGTTGAAGTAGTCTAGACTTCCCTCTATCTAGATCCTTTTGTTGTATCTTATTGTAAACCATGATGGGAGATTTTGATGTATTTTTATAAACCTTTAATCAAATTAAATATAGTAGTTATTTTTTTATTCCGCTGCTTTCTAAAGGTATTTTGTATACCAATATTTAATAAATTTGGAAAATTTATACCCATTCCATCATACCTCTGAGAGTGTTTGGAATGGATGTCAATTCTTCAAATTTTTAGTAAAGGGGTGATTTCACTCTCTTATAGAATCATTGCCAGTGGTGTGGGTAAGCTTTTGAGAATCGATTACAAATCGATTGGTCAGGAGTATTTGGGTGAGGCGTGAGCCTTGGTCAAGGTGGAAGCAGACGAAGATCCTCTAGAGGAGATCTGGGTTAACATGCCACATAGAGAACCTGCTCCAATTAAAATCCATTATGAATGTGTCCCTAAAAGATGTTCTGAATGTAAGGTCTTTGGGCATGATTCCAGTGATTGCCTGCTAAATCCTAAGGCAGCGGAAGACACTCCAGCCCCTAAACCTTCTTAGGTTTGGCAAGTGGTTGGACGTAAAAACAAAGTTGATGTTGATACTAATCATGGAGAGGCTATGGACAAGAAAGGACATGATATTGTTATACATAGAGAGGCTGTTCGCACCAAAAATAGTTTTGATGCTTTGATAGACTCAGGTGATGGCGTTGATACCTCGCAATCTGTGGATGGTTGCTCTGTGATGAATAATGAATCTGGTGAAAGAGCTGTGGGTTCAGGCGCAACCTTGAAGCCTCCAGATGGTGCTTGTAATGATATTGTGATGGACATCAGTTCAGGAAAAGATAGTATTGGTTCGGGCGGAGGTGATTCCTCTACATCTGTTCCAATTCCAGTGGTTGACATTAATCAATATCCAACTGACAGAATCACGACTACTAAAACGACTGGTTTTGTACCTGCCAAGACTCCGAAGTTTGCTAGAGGGGATGGGTCACGTAAGACCCAATCTGCCTGCAGAGGTCATTAATGACCTTCATAATGAATAATGTTCGTGGTTCTGGGAAGACACGAAAGAAGAGGGAGGTCCGGAGAACTATTCTTGAAAGCAAAGCTATTGTTGCTGTACTAGTTGAATCTAAAATCAAAATACATATGGTCCATACATCTGATAGGATGTTTCCTAAAGGATGGCTTTGGGTTTCTAATTGTCTACATGATCCGAACTGTCGTGTTTATGTAGGATGGAATCCTAAGTGATGGGATACTCTGATTAGTGAGATGTATGATAAAAAAATCACAATTAAATGCCTCAATAAAGGTGGACTAGTTATTGTTCTTACAACAGTCTATGTAAGGAATTCTATTTCTAAACGTTCAGTACTATGGAACACTCTTGAGCGTCTTGCTTCCACTATTGATGAAACCTGGCTTATCATTGGTGATTTTAATAATATTAGGAAGCTTGAGGAGAAGGCGGGAGGACGTGAGGTCCCTTCTTCTGTCCTGAGCTCTTTCAATGCTGCTATAGATCATGCTTGTATTACTGAACTTCCAACCATTGGTAAAGAGGTTTTCTCATGGCATAACAAACAAGGTATAGCTAAAAGAGTTGCTTGCAAGCTAGATAGTGCGTTTAACAATGATGCTTGGTTGGATAAATTTCCTGGTACAAAAACTAAGTTCATCACATGTACTTATTCGGATCATTTGACATTAAATATCAATATGAGGAACATTATTTTCAAAAAGAAACCTTTTAGATTCCTTAATATCTTGATGAAATGGGAAGGGTGTCGTGATATCATAAATGAGGCTTGGAACACCACTATTATTGAATCCTTTATACTGTTTAGAGACATGATACAAAGTTAGTCTGACTCCAAAATTTCTATGGCTGGACGCTTAATGCTTATCAAGTATTGTGCTATGGGGATGATTTGTTACTGGATGAGGATGGGTGAAATACCCTCCTCCGTTCTTAGGAGAATGGAAATTCTTTTATCGGACTTCCTCTGGGACAACTCTACCCATCCCTCTAGCTGGCATAAGCTTGCATTCCCTACAAGTGAAGGCGGGCTTGGTCTCAAAAATCTGTATGAGCTAGCTGATTACTACACGTTGAAAATGATGAAGAAAGTTCTTACTTCACAAAGCATCTGGTCCTCTTAGATGTCCAGTAGATATGGTGTTAATCTTTTTTCTGTTGCACGTCTTATTAGAGGTTCCACAAGTCATAGACGGATGAAACTCCTATGGCCTTCTTTTTTATTGCTGATGACAGTACAATCTGGGATAACATCTGGTAAAAGCTACCTATTGATAAAGCTTATGAAAATCTTTGGAAATGGAAGCACTATCCTAGATGGAGTCTCACTACTTTCAGAGCCCTTAAGAATATCCTTCCTACCTACGAGAGGATCAGCTCATGGTCTGATACTCCAGTTTCTCTTTGCCTGCTTTGTCAGCATGACATGGATTCAATATACCATCTGTTTGGGAATTGCAAGTACTGGCGTTATGTTTGGGGTTGTGCACAATTAAAGCTCAATATCAAGTCCTCATACTCACTTCACGCATGCCTTACTGACCTCGGTAAGAGATCCAAGCATAACTGCACTTTAGAGCTATGGGCAATTACCGAAGCTGTGCACTTGATCTGGAATGAAAGGAACAAAATGCTCCACAATGGAGGCTCTTTGGATTTCACTGAGATTTTCTCACAGCTTGCTAGGGAGATCAAGGTTCACTATCAAATCTATAAATCAAATCTTGATATTTCTTTTGTAATAGCTTGAAATTGGGAACTAATGTAATCCTTATTCATTGTTTATGTTCTCGTTTAATCACATGTATGAATGTGATTTGTAACTTTGTCCCCGTTTAAGGGTTTTGGAATATATTTATCCAAATTTTCCAAAAAAAAAAAAGAGTTTAATCCACCCGTATCACCTTCCGTGATCGAATTCACTTTCTGTAATGATTATATATATGTTCGACTATCATCTGTCTCTCTAGCCAAAATAGTAGCACGCAGTACTACACGTCCGTGGACCACGATAGTATTGTTCAATATTTATCTGGCATTCCCATCTCCTTGACCACGAATTCATTGGTAGACGTGTGTGCGGCATTGCATCTGAAGTCAGAGGGGTTTAACTTTTTAGAAGGATGATTAAGTCATTAAACTACTCTTAACCTGGTGCACGGCTGCAGAGGGTCTGATTCTCACGGCATCAGAGGCGTTGAATCGAGAAACATACCATTGTTGTAGGCACAATAATAACAATATAATCCATTCTAATGGCAGAGCTGGTCAATTACTTAGTGAGGGGTCCGCTACTGCGGTTGCGACGAACGTTGGGACGAACGTTCCTTGCAGTTTTCACTGCGAACAGATCCTTCAGTCGCACTCTTCTTGTTGTCACGGGGTGAAGTTAAAAAAAAAAAGATAAAAACGCGTTGTGGGGTGTGTGGGTGTTTCGTTAGTCAACCCATTGGTATGAATCTGCTATAGTAATTTCCCTATAACTTCCCAGGGTGAAAGTAGGAGTGAAGTAGGGATGGAGTCTCAAGCTGTTAAGGTCAAGGAAGGGAAGAACACTCTTTCCAAACTTAAGTTGGACTTCGGAACATTGAAATTGCAAATTCCAAGCCAAATCTCAAGCAAGATTGCAGGAAGTTAAAATAAAGTTCTCTATTGCACTACTTTTTTCAGTAGCTCTTATTGTTATGAATAGCACTTGTGTATTACTATGAGGCCAATAGGCCAATATATATACATGTAAACATTTTACACAATTGAGTAACACAAAGAGACATAATACACAATGGGGGTAATATGAAGAGTTCCTTATACAATGGGATATACTAAGAGGCGTAATACGAAGAGTTGTAATACGACGAGGCAATACCAAGAGACGTAATATGAAGAGTCATAAGTAGAAGACGCATAATACAACTCTAACACCCTCCTTCAAACTCATGGTGGATCCACAACACTGAGCTTGGAGAAGTAGAAGTTGTGCTGAGCTCGGTGAAGAAGTCAGCCAACCGAAGCTCTAAATGCACATACTGAAGAGTTATAACCTAATTATGTACATGTGAACGTATGTACGAAGCATCAAGACCAATATGCTTGGTGAGCTCATGCTTCATGGGGTCCTGAGCAATGCTAATAGTCCTGTGATTAGGGATGAGCATCGGGTCGGGCCAGCCCGATACTATCCGCGATCCAGCCCGCATAATCCGATCTAGACCCGAATTTGATTTATAATATTGGTAGGTCAGTCCTAAAATTTAAACTCATATTTTATTAGGATTGAGTACTGGTTGAGGTAAATTTAGACTCAAAAACTCGAATGCCCATATTAAACTTTTATATACATTGTATATGTATACATCTATATTTGTCCTGAAAGAAAAATATAAAGATTTCTTGATGTAATATGGAGCATGTATCCAACCAATGGCAACATAAATAATCCGTAATCAATCACATGATTAGTGAATTGATACTAGTAAGATAACCATCATTGACATGAATAGACGTACTTAATATTTTTGTTTTGATCTCATTGTGTTATCCAAATAGAACCTTTTGTTGTTTAGCTATGTATATTTTAACAATTGAATAAAATACAACATCATACTTTTATTTGTAATTTATATAACACATGGAAAATTCATGTCATCAGCTCATTAAATAAAAATAGAGAAGCAACTAGCTCAGTGCATAGTAGTTTCTGCTCATTTTTTTGCTCATAGCGCACATGTAGGAGACAAGTGATTTTTTGCCCCTCCGACACCCATTTCATTGTATATACATATAGGATGAGGAAGCCAAAAGCCACAACATTGTAGATTTTAGTGATTTTTTTAAGTCTCATAGATTCACACAATATGTACAAGAAAATAATGTGTTGCTCTTTCAATATTTATTTCAAATGGGGATCACACAACTAAGGTTTACATATTCCAGATGCATAGATCACAAACTATATATATATATATATATATATATATATATATATATATATATATATATATATTGAAGGTTGATCGCAAAGTATGTATCATACTAATTTAGTTTTCATGTTAGCAAGTTAGATCTAACACAATTTGGTATGATCATTTGATGTTATATGGGCAAATCCGAACCCGGTCCGCAACCCGACATTCTTATATGGCTCGTGTATGGGCTGACATTTTCCAATTTTATCTGGGCCCAAACCCGGCCTGCGACCTGCTTTAAAATGTATGTTTGGGTATGGGACAAACAAAACTCATTATAGCCCGACTCAATGCTCACCCATACCTTTGACAAAAGAGGAGTTGGGTGCTGAAACAGAAACACCAAAATCTTCAAGCAACCACCGTAGCCAAGTGACCTCTGTAGTCAATAAAACCATATCTCCCAACTCGACCTCTGCACTCGAACGAGAAAATGTTTTCTGCTTCCCAGTCTTCTAAGAAATGAGAGAACCATCTAGAAAAATACAATATGCATAAAGAGATCAACGATCAGAGGGATCACTAGCCCACTGATGCAAATTTACCGTGCGTAGAAACGCAAGTGAACGCGTCGAAGTAATATAGGCCTTTGTGAGGCCCGAGTCGAACTCAGGGATACGTGAAATTATCGGAGACTCCTAATAACTACTCGCGATCAGCTAGACCGATTAAATAGTTGAGAGTTATTGTTAAAATTAAAAGAAAATAAAAATAAAACAAAACAAAGCAATCGATTTAATGTTTGGTTTAATCAATTCAAAATGAGATCTTTAGGATTGCAGTTTCACCGCGGGTTTTCATTGTATTAAATTCTATGCAGTCACTCAATCTTATCTCTCTATTCGGGTAGTGGCCTGAAATCAGAATTGCCCACTGTCGTGGTACAATTCACTACCTACGTCTAGGTCGGTTCCACCGTCGTAGTAACCTATACCCTAAACTAGGTGCATTAAAAATGATCTCTCGGTATCCACCATTAACCTTACACCACCTTGTTCAAGGGATTTGTCAATTAATGTAAATTCCGTCTCTTTTCAACCATTAATTCTTCTTTCAAAGCAATTAAGGGCATTAGATTATTATTATGGTGATCAAGCATAACAATATAATTGAGAAAATAAAATTATACCACGGATTTAAGAGATAAGATATGAATTACTATGATAAAATTGTCATACAATGAATTCCCGGGCTACTCTTGGTCCTAAAGACAAAGGGGATTAGCCCCACATGTTCATCTCAGAGCAAAACGTGGAGTAGAAAAAGGGAAACATGGAGAAAAGTGTGATTGAGTGGTGAAACCCCTGAACGGAGAAGATCCAAGCAATCCTTGGCGTAGAATACGCGTTCTCCCGCCTTTCGGTGGTGGAAATCGTCCGTATGACTCCCACCAGACATTTGCATACCGGCCCTCGCTAACCACAAAATGATAATTACCCTAAAGGCGACAGTAATCATCCGTAAAAGATGTCTACCTCAAAACTGATGAACACTATCACATAAGGTAGTTAACATAATAAAATTTGCCGGTCCAGACTTAGTGCATCTTGTGATCTCCTATATTACGTTGCTCACCCTAAGTACCATCTACATGGAAGCAGTTCTCCTGATATTCACAAGTGAGGAGAAAATCACGGTGGCCTACCAATTCAAGCAACGGGTGGATGGAATGGGTGGCTAACGGAAGAAGTGGAAGCATTATACGGTTTCAACATGCATAAAACAAAAATGCCCTAAATGATGCAAATGCACATGAAAAATTCCCTAATGCCTAAGATTGGGTAGAATGATGCATGCACTAACATCTCATCTCAAAATGAGATGTATATCTAATTGAGCTACATCATGTACTTACTCATCTTAAAATGCAGGTGAGATTGTGCTCCTTTCTCCTTTTGACTTTCTCTTTTTTTTTTCAATTTCATTTTTTTTTCAGATTTTTTTTTCAAGACCTTATATCCATAATTGCCAATGAATACTTTATTGAACTTACTTTTTCTGCATTACTCAAATATTTGAACTATTTAGAAGGTATGGAACAATTTAATTCACCATTAAGGAAGAAATGAGGTACATGATGTACTCTATGCATAAAAGTTATGAATGCAACTAAATGACATGCACCTAAGGGTAATGTGCATGTATAACTGTTCTATTTTTTTTTCATGCAAAACATATGAAAGTGGTTGCAATGCAAGTCCTATCTACATGACATGCAATCAAAAAGGTTGAAGTCGTACTTTACTTCCAAATCTCGTGGTGGATTGTCAAAAGCAAAGAGGTGGACAGATCACAAGACTAATTGACTGAACCTTTAAAAAGTATTATGTGTCCCTCCTTACTGACCTGTGTAGTAGTTAAGGGGTTTCTCTCTCTTACTTCAAATTAGAGTCTCATTATTATTTGGTCAGTTTAGGCTCAAACAACCAATTCCGTCCACTTTCATGAATCATTAGGAATGTACAGTTGTGATTTTCAGTTTTAAAGTTGACAAAACCAATCATTTTCTTAAGTTAGGTGATCAAAGTTGAACAACACTCAAGCTTGAGAACACCCAAAATTTTTTAATTTCCCCTTAATTCCCATGTACATGCAACTGAGATGACACAAGACTTAAGACATCCACGATTACACTAGATAGAATGTGGATCCTACAAACAAACTAAGATTGCAAGAAACAAATGACAAGAACGAAATCAATAAAACTAAAAATAGAGAAAATAAAAGATAGAGTTGTTCCAACACCCCCCCTAAGCTTGAATTCGACTATGGCCTCATAGTAAAAAACAATCTTAAAGGTTGGAACAGAGATACCGATTTACTCTTCAGGCGGAGGCGGGTATTGCGGAGCCGTGGGGTCCCAAGACGGATACTCCACCTGGAAGCTCGGATCAAACTGGGCCCTAGGTGGAGGTTGTGGATAGCCTCCAAAGTAATTCTAGCTCCAATAGTGATCGTAAAACGGCTGCTGTTGCATCTCCATCCTATGCAACCGGTCATGAATCTGTTGTTGGTTGTTGAGGAGAAGACGCTCGTTCTCGAAGATTGCCCTTTGATTGTCCAGTAGCCAGCTTGTAGTCCCTTGAATACCGGTGTACATCGTCGAGTGATGTTGCTGCGTCTGCTGTATGTCCTGCAACATAGCATACATGCCCTGCATCGAATAGACATCCTCGCTTGGCTGCGAGGGCGGTGGTGGTGGCGGTGGCTACGAAGATGAAGATGCACCCAGATGCATGCGAGGACGCTTCCGTGGTGCCACTCGTGCCCAAAGAGGGGTGTAGGCCTCCTCTTCCTCTTCAGCCTCGGTGTCATCGTTATCATCGTCGTCGTTGCCGCCGTCTTCATCGGAGTCAGAAATGGCTATGATAGGCCATTGGAAGTGTTGTGCCCCTTCAATGTTGAAGACCGGATCGGGAAGCGAGCATTCTTGGTAAGCATGGTTTATGTGACAATGAGCATATGGTAAACCATCTCGAAGAAAGATCAAATTTGACCGGTGAAGATGCTGCACATTGACCTTGCTTCGGCTAGAGAGCGGGGTCAAAGTAGAGAAATTCAGCCCGAGGTAGTGCGTCAACAGAGTAATAAGTCCTCCAAAGTGAATTGGAGCCCTCCTTGTGCTCTGCTTGACTGCCAAGACCCACTGCAGAAAGAAAGCGCCCTAGTTTCATTCTTGGCGCTTCAGGAGTTTATACAAGAAAAATAGATCCGACTCCTGGAATTTGCTAAGGGATAGATCACCTCTAGCAAACAACGTAGAACTCAGCATCCGGTGAAGTATCCAGACAAATGGATGCTCGAAGTCAGCTATAGCAACATTATGGTAGCTCACTGACTTGCCCAGCAGCACCGTCACCAGCCCGGCGAAGACCACGTCGTAGTCGGTGCGGTTGTTCGGTCGCCGATAGTCGGACCGCGAATGATTCCAGTTGAAGATCTTGTTGAACTGCCGGAGTGTCAAAGTGTAGTCAATGTTGTACCTCCGGAAAGACACCCGACCCTTGATCCACTCGCAGTCGGTGGCTATGATGTCATTGGGTACGACGCAGACGTCTAGCGACGCCATAAACTCAGCCACCAGCTCCCTGTACGTAGGCCACTCGTCGAAGAATGGTTGGCCATCTGCATGAAACTCTAGCTCGTCAGGCCTTCTTCCCGTGTGTCGAGCCTGCCCCTTCAGAACGTAGTTGAGGTTGGCTTCGAACCCCAAGTTGCGGATATTTTCCCGTTCAACATAACGGGTCGGCTCGATCTTTCTCTTTAAGATCTCCTCGTATATCTTCTTGACCTCTGCGGATGGATGAATCAGCCGTGGGCGTGAAATTGACGCGGTAGGAGGTGGCACGAATTCTGGGATTTCCATCGGGTCGACTCGTGAAGACGATGCACCAGCAACATGCACCATGATCGCGACAGAAAGAAGAATAGAGAGAGAGCTCGGTGAAGATCGGAGAAAGGAATCTTTGCTTGATGAAGAACTTGCTCGGTGTTGCTCGTCGTCGGGCTCGGATCGCTCTGGAATACGCTCGACATAGGTGGAGGAGGATTGCTCTAGAGTTGTGATGTCATCTGATGCAAATCCTTCTCATATATAGCCGTGGCCGGCGCTGCTGTATGCCCGTCGATACCATCGACGCGGCTCGATGGTATCGACACGGGTAGCACAATCCGTACTGCCGCTAGTATCGACGGTCATCGATGGCTGGATCTATGGGTCCCGGATCGCTGACGTGTCGATACTATCGACGTAAGTCGATGGTATCGACCCGTCCCCCGAATCGACTTTCTGGTTGCTGCGGTCGCCGTAGATCTTTCCTCGCGGATCGTTGACGTGGCGTGTCGATACTATCGATGCAAGTCGATAGTATTGACTCTCTGATTAGGGCAAACCCTCGCGAGGCCCGGCCGTCACCTTCTGAGTGTGAATGCATCGATACCATCGACATGCCCGTTGATAGTATCGAATTCACTGAGACGATTTCATATGAATATCTCCAGAGATCTCGATGGTATTGACTGGAAGGTCGATACTATCAACCTTGACTTGGCGATCAACCTGTTGGTTTGTCGATACTATCGATGAGGCCGTCGATAGTATCGACACAGTGCTATTTCTGCAGTCGCCAACCTGTACCATGGTCGATACCATCGACACAAGGGTCGATGGTATCGACTCTGCCTCAGTCCTACACATGTAGCAAATGATCACGGTATCTTTTTTTTACACTAAAAACTAAGCTAAAACAAATCAAACTACGAATGTAAAAGAACTAAACTAAAGTACCAATGGTTGGGTTGCCTCCCAACAAGCGCCCGTAAATAACGTCTTAGGCTAGATGACTTGAATCTCATCACACATCCGAAAGTGTAATGAGGTTGACCTCATTCACCTTCCTTGTGTAATCTTCACCAAAATACAACTTCAACCTTTGTCCATTGACCAAAAATGTGGTCTCGCCATCGCGCACAATGATTGCGCCATGCGGTCTGACCTCTTCTACCATAAATGGTCCACTCCATCGGGATTTCAGCTTCTCGCGATGCAACTTCAGCCTCGAATTGAACAAAAGAACACAATCTCCTTTCTTGAAGGTGCGCATATGAATGTGGCGATCGTGGATCAACTTTGTACGCTCCTTGTATATCCGAGAGTTCTCATATGCATTCATTCGTAGCTCATCAAGTTCATTTAATTTAAGTAATCTCTTCTTCCCCGCTTCATCATAACTCAAGTTGAGCTTTCTCAGCGCCCAATGTGCTTTGTGCTCTAACTCCACCGGTAAGTGACAAGCCCGACCGTATGCCAACCTAAAAGGTGTGGTGCCTATAGGTGTCTTGTATGCCGTCCTGTATGCCCACAATGCATCCGGTAGTAAGGCACTCCAATTCTTCGTCGTGGAAGCAACCGTACGCTCCAAGATCTTTTTAATTTCTCGATTGGAGACCTCCACTTGTCCTTGAGTTTGCGGGTGATATGGGGTACCGATGTTATGTTTGACCCCGTATTTTCTCAATAATGCCGAGAACTTTTGCTTCCGGAAGTGCGTACCCCCATCACTAATTATCATTCGGGGCACACCAAACCTGTAGAAGATATTTTCCTTAACGAACCTGCACACTACAGTGGAATCATTAGTCCTTGTGGGTATTGCCTCTACCCACTTCGACACATAATCAACAGCCAAAAGGATATACAAATTAGAATTTGAGGACACAAAGGGTCCCATAAAATCTATACCCCATAAATCAAATACCTCAACCTCCTGGAAAACATTTAGGGGCATCTCTTGTCTCTTTGAAATGTTACCCACCCTTTGGCAGGAATCACATTGCCTCACGAACTCATAAGCGTCCCTAAACAAGGTAGGCCAGTATAGGCCACTTTCCAGTACTTTGTCCACCGTACGAGAGATTGCATGGTGTCCGCCCGTCGGTAGTGTGTGGCAATGATGAAGAACACTCTCGTATTCCACCTCAGGTACACACCTGCGTAGGACACCATCCGT
Source organism: Alisma plantago-aquatica (assembly GCA_963693085.1). Classification (NCBI taxonomy): domain Eukaryota; kingdom Viridiplantae; phylum Streptophyta; class Magnoliopsida; order Alismatales; family Alismataceae; genus Alisma; species Alisma plantago-aquatica. The sequence goes on along the minus strand of OY856410.1, from coordinate 1,442,472,943 downwards.
ACATTGCTTCAAAAGGATAGAGTCATCCCAAAAATAATATCGTAGAGAATGGAAGAATTTCTTCTTCTCTTGATACGTCCAATCTTCTGGGATGATCCTGCCAGCAAGATAGTTCACAATATATGAAAACCACAGATCTTTAGAATTCACTTTCAAAAGTTGTTCATCCGGAAATGTCTCGATAATGGGTATGTGTAAATCTTTTTCATCTACCCTCTCTAACCTAGACAAATGATCCGCTACAACATTTTCAATCCCTGCCTTGTCTTTGATTTCGATATTAAATTCTTATAAAAGCAAGATCCACCTAATCAATATAGGTTTGGCATTTTTTTTCTCCATCAATTACTTAATAGCGGTGTGGTCAGTCCAAACTAAGACTTTCGATCCAACTAGATATTGCCGAAATTTTTCAAAAGCAAAAACAACGGCAAGCAATTCTTTTTCGGTAGTCGTGTAATTTAGTTGGGCATCGTTCAAAGTCTTAGAGGTATAAAAAATCACAGCGGGTTTATTGTCCACCCGCTGTCCCAACACAGCTCCAACAACAAAATCGGATGCATCACACATGATTTCAAATGGCTTGGTCCAATCTGGTGTTTGCACAACCGGTGCGGAAATCAATTTTTCCTTCAGCACGTTGAACACGTGTAAACATTTGTCATTGAAATAAAAAACAACATCCTTTTCTAGAAGCTCAGATAAAGGTTTGGCGATTTTTGAAAAGACTTTTATGAAACGACGATAGAAACCAGCGTGACCTAAGAAACTTATTACCCCTTTCACCGAATTTGGTGGGGGCAATTTGGAAATAACTTCAATTTTTACCGAATCTACCTCCAAACCTTTGCTAGACACTTTATGTCCTAGCATTATCCCTTCACTCACCATCATATGACATTTTTCCCAGTTGAGGACCAAATGTGTGTCCTCGCAACGTTGTACACCTTATCCAGATTGTAAAGGCATTCATCAAACGATGCACCATAAACTGAGAAATCATCCATAAAGACCTCTAGACAACGTTCTACCATATCAAAAAAAATGGCGAGCATACAACGCTGAAAGGTCGCTGGTGCGTTACATAATCCAAAGGGCATGCGGCGGTACGCAAACGTTCCATAGGGACAAGTGAAGGTGGACTTCTCTTGGTCCTTAGGATCAATCGAAATCTGATTGTACCCCGAATACCCATCCAGAAAATAGAAATGTGATCGGCCGACTAAGCGCTCTAGAATTTGATCAATGAATGGAAGAGGAAAGTGATCCTTTAGCGTAGCGGCATTCATTCGTCGATAATCTATACAAACTCACCACCCGGTTACCAAGCGGGTGGTGACAGGTTCATTTAAGAGATTATGAGTAATAGTTATTCCCCCCTTTTTAGGGACTACCTGCGTGGGACTCACCCATGTCGAGTCTGAAATTGCATAGATGATACCTGTAGAATGAAGCTTAATCACCTCCTTCTTCACAACTTCCATCATGCTCGGGTTTAGTCGATGTTGTGGTTGAATCACCGGCTGGGCTCCCACCTCGAGCCAAATTTTATGCTGGCACAAAGTAGGGGAAATCCCCTGGATATCTGCAACATACCACCCAAATGCTCCCCGGTGGTTCTTCAGCACTATCAGCAACTGGTCCTCCTCCTCAACACTCAGATAAGCAGAAATAATCACAGGCAACTTTTCTTCCTCAGCTAGAAATGCGTACTTGAGGTGCGGTGGCAGTGGCTTCAACTCCAATTCCGACGGGTTGATTAAGGATGATTGGAGCAGAGGTGGTAGTTCACCTAAATCCTCATAGTGCCTTGCATAGAAGCACGACAACATCTAAAGCATCTTGGTGCACTCCTTCAGTGATTTGCTTCTCATCCAATCATAAGTGATATTGACTAAATAGGCCTCAAGTGGTAATTCCAGATATGCATCAAAAACTGAATTTTCTATAGCCTCATCTTCAGTAGAGGGAGGAATGTCCTCATCCTCATCATTCGGAAAACCTACAGCCTTACAAAGGGACACCACCTTGGTCTGCTCCATGATGTCCACAACCAAAATCCCTTTTTCCACCTTGGTCATTACATGGGCCATATCTAAAAATGGCTTCCCTAGACAAAGTGAGATATTGTTATCAAAATGTTTTATCATGTGGCATTGCTCCTTAGATTAAGTGAAGTGGCGTTGGAAGGCATGACCCTCTCAAATCGGTCATCGGCTATACCTAAGGTCAAACGACCTCTCCCCATCTCAAGTATCATGTCGGCCGTAGCTTGGAAGGGTCGTCCGAGCAGTAGCTCATTGCCTTGTTCATCTTGCATCTCCATGACGACAAAATCTACTGGAAATACAAATCGATCCACTTTCAATAGCACATCTTCACAAATCCCATATGGCTTTACCACTAAATTGTCTGCCAACTGGATTGTCATGTTGCTCGGCCGTGACTCTTTTAATCCCAGCTTCTTGAATGTAGAGAGAGGCATCAAGTTAATGCTCACCCCTGAGTCACATAGTGCTTCACCAAACTTAACTTTCCCAATGTAACATGAGATGTTGAAACAGCCCGGATCTTGCCTCTTTGGCGGCAATGTGCCCATGATGAAGGCACTCACCTGCTCCTTAAGCACAACAACCTCTGTGTCTGGAATTTTTCTCTTCTTGGTGATGATGTCTTTCAGAAATTTCCCGTAAGAAGGGATTTTCTCAATAGCTTCCAATAAAGGGATGTTGACTGAAAGCTTTCTAAAACTGTCTAGAAACTTTTTAAATTAAGCATCCACTTTCCTTGCCTTAGCACTGTTTGGATATGGGACCGGGACAGCCTGTGCTCTTTGATGCGGTGGCAAATAAGGTGTCCTTCTCTGAGGCTCCTCCTCCTCTGAAATAGGATTGTCAGTAGCATCCGCTGCTATGCCCGCAACTGGTTCTGTGACCAGTATGGGTAGCTCCTCAGTGGCCTCACCTTCAAATTCTGCTTGGGGTTTGCTTGGTTCATCAGCTCTGGGGTTTAACAGTTTCTTGCCACTTCTTAGCAAGATGGCCTTCGCCTGCTGGTTTCCTCCTGGAACATTAGTATTACCCGGAAAACCTAGGTGCGCCGGCTTCTTCAAATTGGCTATCTCCGCTGCCATTTGTGCCATGGATGTCTCTATTGTCCTCATTTGAGCCCCATGGCTCTGTAGTGTCTGCCCAAATTGGTTCATAAACTCCCCTTGTTGCTTTATTTGCTGGCCAAAAGTAGTCATGAGTTCTTGATTTTGCTTTATCACCTGATTGAGCAGCTCTGTGCTCTTATCCTCCGCTATCGGCTGGGGTTTTGCATCTGGATCCTGCAAGAAGTTGTTTGGATCCTTCCAGGAGAACTTCTTGTCTTTCCTCCATGAATAGTCATTATTCCTGTAGCCTTGCTGCTGCCTCATGAATTTAACTTGAGCCTCATCCCCAGACTCAGTATCCTCCTTTACAAGCAGTTTCTTCGCGAGAAGATCCATCTTCTCATTCAGCTCTTTGATTGCTTTAGATTCCCCTGCTACTCGAACATGCTCCACAACGTCTCTTTCGCCCCACAATTACTTCTTGGCCATGTTCTTTAGGATTTCCCAACACCTGGTGTCTGTGTTGTTCAAGAAGAATTCTGAGCCGGCTGAATCGAGGTTGCTTCTATCATGCTCGGAGAGAGCAAAATAGAAGATCTTGACCTGTGTCTCGTTGTCAAGCCTGTGATGCAGGCACCACCTGAGCATGATCTGAAACCTTTCCCAGGTCTCAGAGTAGGTCTCTCCTACTTTTTGGGTGAAGTTGTGGATCTTCCTGATCATGTCATTGGTCTTCTTGGGCGGGAAGAACCGTTCAAAGAAAACCTCCACCATGTGGTCCTAAGATTCCACATATTCATCGTCCAGGTTATGTAACCACTCTCGCGCATTTCCCGCTAGAGAACTCAGGAAGAGCTTCAAGTAGAGCACATCTTGTGGAAATCTGTCTATTTTTATCATATTACAATTCTTCACAAATTGACTTATATGCGCGACGGGGTCTTCATTCTTGAGCCCATGGAAAGCATTCAACTTCACCAAGTTGATTAAAGCCGGATCAATCTTGTATTTCAGAATATTAACCACCTGCTTCTTGATCGGCCCCTTGGAAGCGGATGAGGAAGAAGCCTTGATCTTCTCCCATATTGTCTGTGGCTCTTCCATTTCTTCTTGTTCGGATTCTGAATCTGTTTCTTCTAAATGGTCTTGATTGTGGTGTTCCTCGTCGTCAGGTCCCGTCAGTGGAACCTCTGGTGCTTGTTGTGTGTAGTCGGTACTACGTGTCTACACCATGCACAGTACCTCTGCAAATAGAAAAATTTAATTTCAGTATAGTGCTTGACGATTGTAAATATTTAGAAAATAGACTATGAATTTTTAAAATGATAATAAAAAAAATAAAATGTGGCCTAGAGTGGCCGCTTGCAACACTCGTAGTGCCGACAACTTGCCGTATCCCCAAAAACGGCGCCAAAAACTTGACGCAAATTTACCGTGCGTAGAAACGCAAGTGAACGCGTCGAAGTAATATAGGCCTTTGTGAGGCCCGAGTCGAACTCAGGGATACGTGAAATTGTCGGAGACTCCTAATAACTACTCGCGATCAGCTAGACCGATTAAATAGTTGAGAGTTGCTGTTAAAATTAAAAGAAAATAAAAATAAAACAAAACAAAGCAATCGATTAAATGTTTGGTTTAATCAATTCAAAATGAGATCTTTAGGATTGCGGTTTCACCACGGGTTTTCATTGTATTAAATTCTATGCAGTCACTCAATCTTATCTCTCTATCCGGGTAGTGGCCTGAAATCAGAATTGCCCACTGTCGTGGTACAATTCACTACCTACGTCTAGGTCAATTCCACCGTCGTAGTAACCTATACCCTAAACTAGGTGCATTAAAAACGATCTCTCAGTATCCACCATTAACCTTACACCACCTTGTTCAAGGGATTTGTCAATTAATATGAATTCCGTCTCTTTTCAACCATTAATTCTTCTTTCAAAGCAATTAAGGGCATTAGATAATTATTATGGTGATCAAGCATAACAATATAATTGAGAAAACGAAATTATACCACGGATTTAAGAGATAAGATATGAATTACTATGATAAAATTGTCATACAATGAATTCCCGGGCTACTCCCGGTCCTAAAGACAAAGGGGATTAGCCCCACATGTTCATCTCAGAGCAAAACGTGGAGTAGAAAAATGGAAACATGGAGAAAAGTGTGATTGAGTGGTGAAACCCCTGAACGGAGAAGATCCAAGCAATCCTTGGCGTAGAATACGCGTTCTCCCGCCTTTCGGTGGTGGAAATCGTCTTCTTCGGCGTCCGGATCGGCTGGGGCGTGCTTCTGGGCTCCGTTCTTCTCTCCACACCTTCTCGGGACGTGTGCAGCGGCTAATGACATGATGATTCCCACTTGGGCGCCATCATTAGGTATAATTCCCGAGTTAGGTCGCCAATTAATCACAGCCGTCGGATTAAGATCAATCTGAAGCAAACTCATATCTGACGGTGTCGATACCATCGACGCCGGTCGATGGTATCGACCTAGCGCGATATCAGCAGTTCTTCTTTTCTTTTGTCTTTGCGCCTGATGCTATCTCGATACCATTGACGCGGGTTGATGGTATCGACATTCTTAGGTGTCAGTTTTGTCCTTTTACCATCGCTGAAGCTCCACTAGTCGATGGTATCGACTCACTTCTCGCCAGCAACCTGATGGTATCTCGATACCATTGACATCCCTGTCGATAGTATCAACTTTCTTCTGGTCCTTGCGGCTGGCAACCTGTGGTCTGGTCGATGGTATCGACCACTGTCGATGGTATCGACAATAGCAGATTCTTGTTTTTCCTGAAATTAACACACGAAACCACATAAGTATACACAAAATGTATTCTTTCGATAATTAATACTCAAAATGCTGAAATAAGGGAAATTTGACATAAAGAAGTAGCATAGACCAAAGTAGATGAATTATGCAACATTAACCATGAAAATGACTAATAAATGCATAAAACACATATCAAACCAGTCTATAAATGCGACTCAAAATCATCGCATCACCCACTCATATCAAAGTAGGCCTGGAGCTGAAAAGATGTAGATCATGGGAAAAAAAGACAATGAGTGATGGTCCCATGAGGATGGCGTAGAACACAAAGAAGGTGACTATAGTGAAGTTGAGTGGGAGCATAGACGAACTGACTTAGGATATGCACTGGATAATAATTGTCAGGACGACTGGTGCTGAGATAGACTATACTCCCAATAAGATGATGGTAGCATGTGGGATCTACAAGAGGCTCACCATTAGTGGGTAGAAGGTGGACATAAAGCTCCATAGGAGTCTAAATAGTTCGATGGTTAGTGAGAGAAGCATAATCAAGAAGATCTCAGATATACTTCTCTTTGGACAAAAAGAAATCCTCAGGTGTAAAGAAACCTCAATCCCATGGAAATAGTGAAGACGACCCAAATCTGACATAAGAAATTGCTCACTAAGCCTCTCTTTCATAAAAGCATTATATGGAGAATTATAACCACTAATGATCATATCATAAAAATAAAGAAGGAGAAGCGTCTCACCTTGAGGCGAAGTGTGGAAAAAAAGAGTAGGATCATGAGCACTATCAGAAAAAAATTGTTGCAGTGACAACGGTGGATAAGTGCTCAAACCAGGCTGGAGGGGGTTGCTTAAGGACATAAAGTGAGCGAAGAAGGCGATAAACCATACCCTCAAGAATAGAATACCCTAGCGGTGGATGCATGCAAACCACCTCATGCAACTTACCTTTAAGAAAGGATTTCTTGATATCAAGTTGAGAGATAAGCTTCTCTCAAATAGAAGCCACAAGAAGAAGTGTCTGAATAGTGGTTGTCTAAGTCATAGGAGCAAAAGTCTCATTGTAATCACAACCGTTCTTCTGGTGAAAACCATGAGCCACAAGATGTGATTTGTAGCGCTCAAGTGTACATAAGAACATGTCTTAACCTTATAGACCCACTTGCATGTGATAGGATGAACTTGTGCAGGAAAAGGCACGATATCCCAAGTGCCAGTATGCTCAAGGGCAGCAATCTCCTCCGCCATTGCATGTTCCCACTGTTAATGAATTGCATCATCACGGTAAGAAGTGGGTTCTGTGAGGGCGATAGCAACATGGGAATAACAAGCAGGAGGCTGAAGGGACCATCAATCATGAATATCAAATAGAGAAGCATGCAACAAAGAAGATAGTTCACCAGATGAAGGTGGCATTGTAGAGGTAGGTTATGTCTGCAATGTTGAAGGCAGTGAAGTTGGCACTAGAGAATACGGTGGTGTCTGCAGCACATAGGTGGTGATGGTTGCAGTGCGAGAGGTGAAGGCAGTGATTGTGGTGTCTGCGGTGCAGGAGGTGGGTGATGCAACCCTATTTTAGGGTTCCATCTTGTGCCATTTTATACTTTATTCACATCTAAACATAATAGAATGCAAGTTAAATTCCCCAATGTGAGTATTATCATCAAATGCACTTATGGACATTCTTTGCATTATTTTTAGGTACTTGGACCATGCTTTGTATGGATGAGAGAGAAGGAAGGAGTTTTGGAGTTACTTCACTCATGGAGGGGTCTAAAGAAGGCCCCAAAGCTCCCTCAACCTACCCCTAATGGCCAAGATTCGACATCAATCAAAGAAGTCCATTGATGATGAAGATTGAAGTTAATTTTGCCACTGAACACCCCAACACGACCGTGGGCATCCACCACGGTCGTGGGAATTAAAGCCAAGAATCATAGGGATGTCAGTGTTTTTGCATCGAAAGTACCACGGTCGTGGCCATCAGCATGATCGTGGCCAACTGAAGACATCACGACCTTGCCCTCCCATCACGTCTGTGTGAATTATGCACAAAGTTTCCCAAAATCAACAACGAAGTGTTCCATTTTACATGTGAATGACCACGGTCGTGGCCATCACCACGACAGTGGCCCTTAAAGACCACCTCACCCGTGGCACTCTCCACGCCCGTTATCAATTGAAGACAAGATGACCTTCAAGCTGCCTCGCCCATGGCCTCCTCCTCCAACACGGCTGTGGTACCTAACACAGTCATGGTACCCCTTACCTAGCACGACCGTGGCACCCCGCCACGACCATGGTCACCACATATACTTAGTATTTCCACTCCATTTCACACCTCAACCATTCCATACCCCTACGATCATGCCATGCAACCCCCACAACAGCCGTAGCACCTCAACATAGTCGTGGTGACAACCTAACCCTACCCATTTTCTACACTACTTTTTATATTCTACCCCTACTTACCCTAGTGCTTCCCCACCACCTATATATACATAGGTGGTGACTAGAGCATGAAGGTTACACTCCCCCAACTTCTATTAGTCCTCCTCACCCTCTTTTGATCATTCATTGCATTCCCTTGAATCAATGCTCTCCACCCACCATTTCCACCATAGAAACCTAGTTTTCTAGGTTTTCTACCATAACCCCCTCCATTTTCATGCCCATAATCCATCTTGGAGGAAGGAGGTCACCTACAGTAGCTAGGAGGTGAAGAAGGAGGATCTACTTTGATCTCTATGAGTCTTATCCCCTTCTTCTCATTTCTTTTGTGTTTTCTTTGATTATGTCTAGATAAGCCCCTAGTGGTGGGCTGTTTGGGGTAAAACTGTGACTTTGATACCATGTTGGGGGAGAATAATTTGTAATGAACATAATTTAATTCTATGATGATTGCCTTTGCTTCTATCTCATTTCCCATTATCTTGCATGTGATTTTTGCTCTTAAACTTAAATTTCTTGCTTTGTGATGTTTGATGACACTTAGCTTCTAGGAGGAATTAGAGTGTATGTGGCAATCTTAGGAATGGCTCCTGGGTCCAATTAGTGGATCCCTAGCTAGATCCCTTTATTCCTACGTACATATCCCTCCTTCTACAAGTGAGTGTGAGATCTAAATGACTAGTGTAAGTGTGATTAGTGCAATTGCCTAGAGCTTTCTAAAGACTAGATGGCTAGTAGCATGAGATGAAAAAACCCTCATCTCTACTCCCATTCCTACCCTTGGCTCTCAATTACCCTAAGACCAGTTACCCTAGAAACCTAGTCTTGACAAGTCCTACTAGAATTACACCTAACCCTAGTTCTCTAACTAGTAGTATAGGGTACATTCTAGTAGCACTTGCCTTGTTGTCTGGTTTGGTAATCTAGATTGAATTGTGATAATTGCATGCCATGTTGACACCCCCAACTAATATCAAATCACATTCACAAATGACCCACCTACCTAATCCATTGCTTGAAACCCACCTTAGCCTTCTTACTTGTTAATGCTAGTTTAGCTTGATTGTCTTTGCTTCTTTTAGTTAGTTTCTTAGTTTTACTAAATAGGGTTAATATAGATCCTTGCTTGCTTTCATGTTTAGCTTAGTTATTAGTTGATAATTGCTTTTCTAGATCATAGTATATCATCTTTCTCTTGCTCAGTCGATGGCTTAATCTAGCTTCTTAGATCTAACTTGCTTAGGATAACCTAGTTTTCGGTAATCTAGTTTTCATGTTGCCTTTACTTGCTTGTTGCATAGTGTAATCAAACCAAAACCCCTTTTAAACCTTTCAACCCTAGTCTCCACTCCAGGAACATAGCCAATGGCAACTAAGCTCTATTGCCCCCTCTATCCCTGAGGATCGACCCCTATATTTGCCTCTTATCTTTACTACAATAATACCCCATGCACTTGCGGGTGACCTATTTAGTATTATGATTGAGTCTTTTTAGGGCTTTTTATAAATATCAAAAGATACCATGTGCGTTCGAGTCTTATGGGGCACATCTAACCAATCTTAATTGGTTAGTGTGTGTACCTCTGGCTTGACATGCCAAGTATGATTAAGTAAAATTTTTGCAAGATGATCAAACAGTTTGACTGACTTTTTTTACTTGTCTACCTTGATCTTATGTGTCTGCCTGCATCCATGCATACATGTAGTTCAATTTCACTACTACAGAAACAGCCTTTGGCGTCGGTTGTTTAACCCCCTTTGGCGTCAGTTTCTGAGCGACGCCTATGTGGGCGCCGCTAAAGGTCGAACACTTCGGCGTCGGTTTTTTAACCGACGCCTATTTAACATATAGGCGTCGATCTTTTAGTAGATAATCGATGCCAAAAGGGTTCGCGCCACAGAAAACAACGTCATCTAGGACACATTCTGTGTCGGTTATCTACTAAAAGACCGACGCCATACTTCAAGACGACACGGCCGTGCTTCCCTGCACGGCCGTGTTTAGTACTATAGGCGTCGGTTTTATATGAATAAGCGACGCTTTTTCCACCACGGCCGTGCTTTCCTGCACGGTCGGGTTGTTTGTAATATTAGGCGTCAGTGTTTATCCAATAACCGACACTGTAGGTCTTTGCTGACGGTTTTCTGTAAATAACCGATGCCTATATCTATTTTTTTTTCATATCAGTTTGCAGGCCTGCTGTGGCTGGTCAGCAGGATGAGAACCTGCAGTTCAGTTTTCTGAACTGCAGGTTTACGACATCCATTGATATCAGCCTACAAATAGGCCACAAACCTGCAAAAGTCCCAAGGAAAATTTCACACAAGTAGATACATTCAGACATCAATTCAATTCTCACATTCACACATATAGAAACATTCAAATACATGTATTAACATTCAGAAATATTCATTTACAAAGTATCATTCATTATCGCTATCAACATCCCAATTATATCTTACAGTTGCCACTGCTTGTATGGCTTTTGCCCATTCTTCTCTTATTTCATTTAATGCTTCCATCGTATATGGAGCATGTATATTTTTTAAGCGTTTACCTATAGTGTGGTCAGTTTTAAACACTTGCAAAGAGAATGATGTATATATATAAGTAATAATATAAAAATAAGATTGATATATTTCATACTCGATTGATATATTTCATACTAACTAATGAGACTATATATAATACCTCATGTATGGTATCGATGTCCAATGCGGCATGTTTGATAATCATCTGCATAAATCGCATCACATAGTATGCGCATGCCCAGCCATTGTCTTGTGTAGCGCACTATAAATTGAAACATACAAAATAATACAACTAAGCACAATTCACATCAATAATATATACATTGGAGTCGGAAACTTACTTGTACGTTCTGCCAATTTATTGGCTGGTTCTTTTTTGTTGGGATCGTTCCTCCAGCCTTTTTGAATGGATCTAAACCCCTACATGTTAATATAACACAGTAAATTACATAAGTAAATAGTAATGTAATAACAGATGTTAACAGATACAAAAATGAAATATTTCTCACCAGAATAATGGCATTCTCATTACATGTCCAATTTTAGTGTTTAATGTACTTCCCGCGGGATCTAGATAATAAACAGTGAACGTCCCGGGGACAATAACTAGTAACTCCCAATGTTTACCGCTAGAGGTAAAAAGTTAACAATTAATAACTCAAAATGCACAATAAAAATGGAATTTTCTTAAGTCCAAATTATAAATAAAGTAAACTTACTTGACATTGAATGGAGCTATTATTATCGTCTTCTTTTGCTGACCAAAAATTGTAAAAACATCTATACAGTATTGTTGAACATTATCAGGGTCTTTAGCTACCATACTAATCAATGATGGAATCAAAAATCCCACATGATCAAATGCAAATTGTTTGCAATGATCTTCGACTAAGTAGCTGCAAAACATGTATTACGTATGCATTAATATATAAGAAACCAGATCACCGGATCTTACACAAGGTATATGGATGTATAAACAAGATCTCACCTTATCCATGTCTCTATCATTGATGTATTCATCCAATCATACATAAATAGCTCAATAATATCTTGTATAAATAAAGAGCTATCGTATGATTGACATGCATAATCTGCATCTAAAGAAACAATTATCGGGCAATGTATATTATGTGCCCGTAGCCAACATGCCATTCCCCTACAAGCAGGACCTAACGGGTATGTTAGGTCAGTTGGAACCCAAGTTGGTAATGCGGGAAGTGGAGGTGGAGGCCTAGGTGCTCCTGGTGTCTTCTTTTTAACCTGTATATATAATTTCAGATCAGTTGACATCATATATACACATTAACAGTCTAAATCAATGTAAATTTATCTTAAAATTTCAGTAGTGTAGACGACATCTGCTTTGGGCCACAATATGACCCGCCTTCTGCCTCAGCAAGTGTATCAATATCCGGGTGGGGATATGGCAATGTAGCTTCCCTCCAATCGGGTAACACACGTAATGGGCCCACACGAACGTAGCCCTGTGGCATTGGAGTCCCGTGAAACCTTTCCCCAGGAAGGGACGGGTAAGCCTGCGCCTCTGCAACAACATAGTTTTGTATTCTTAAGCGGCATGGCTTCAATGCCTACAAATTTACGTAAAGAATGTTATACATATATACATATCATCTTGAAAACATATCATCTTGAAAAGACTAGCTACAATGTCATAAACAATACTTACAGCAGACGTGTTAGGCGATGGGTCTCTAGGATTACTCGTAGTCTGTGCATCAGGAGAAGAGTGGGTCGCTATAGGCTGATTGGAAGCCTAAGATGCCTACCACCGCAGCAATTCTTCCTTGACCTTCTCAGCAACTACATCGTTGACCTTCTTATCAACTATATCCTCGACTATCTTATTCTGCTATACATGGATAAAAGAAACATTAGCTTCTTATTATTGAATTTCCTTTTGTAGTAACATTCTAAAAAAAGAATAGGTTACCTCTTCTTGAGAAAGTCCCTCTCTGGGTTTACGCTGGGATGGCCCAAAGAATGCTTTGATGCCCACACCAGCGCCTGCACCCCTAACACGTCTAGGATGCTCTGGGTTACCCAGAGCAACTGTCAATTCATCCCTTGTGCCCTGAGGGATGAATGTGCCTTGTTTCCTCTACTCGTGCAGCTCCCGCTAATCACCATCAACAGAAATTGGTAAATTAACACCACAAATAATCAATATTCAAATGATTGCTCTAAGAGTTGTATTTTACCATTTTCGCAGCCGCCTCAGTAGTTACGGGCTTCTTTATTTCACCCTTCTTGTTTTGCCTCCCAGCTATCCAGATATCATGGCGAGGCATGGGTGTGGCAGACTCCTGAGTAGGAGCAGACTCCTGAGTAGCCGCAGACTCCGCATGTAGTCTTTGGCGAACGCTTGCATAGCCTTTTGGACCCATAGTGTGGTCATGCACATTCAGTGCACGCCTTGCTTTTTGTGGGTCACTGAGGGCCTAGTTAGTATGCACATTAATGATTTGGTTCGTATCACTAAATGTTAATCTTGAATAGGTGAATACAATGTATATTAATTAAATTGGGAGTGACACCTAATACCTTGAATTCTTCAGATTTTCTTGAAGCAACAAAATTGTCCCAATCTTCTTTGTCCAAGAAGTTCCATTGTTCAAGGGCTGACTTCTTTTTCTTATCACCCTCTTTTATGTATTCTCTGTTCAGATTTATCCTATAATTCCTAAGCATCTTTCCAGTGCATTGCATCACACTTTTACGATGCAACTTCTCATCCAATGCAAACAGATTCTGTAAAATAGAAATGTTATTAACTAGTATCCAAAATAGAATTGCAAATAATAGAATTTGTAATCTACAAAATAGAATTGCAAATAATAATAACTCACGCATAAATCCTTCCATATCAAGTCTTTTTTCCCCTGAGGAACTTTATGCCAATTATCATACTTAACACCACAATGGATCTGAGTGGTACACCCAAGATAGTTTATAAAATTATTGTGGTTCACTCCAATTGCATTTCCTCCATTATCAAACTCCACAACCAATTTGGATCCACTGCCACTAAGCGCTATTAACTTCTTCAACAGAGTGATGCCCCTTTTCTTTTTAAGTGTTTGGTGCTGCGCATCAAGTTGCTCCAGTGCTTCAGTGGGTACATGTGCATCATCAACCTAAAATTTGACAAAAATAAACACACTGAATTAGCCCAATATAGAAATATAAGATATATGACATAACTAGAAGATAATGAATTTTATAGAAATACAGGATATGTTTTTAGAACTTACATTGGTATCCTCGCCATGCTCGTCATGGACATCATGCTCATCATGGACTTCATGCTCATCATGGACATCATGCTCATCATGGTCAGCCATCTGAAAATGTCATTAAAAAGGCAAACATTTAGCATTTGTATTAACTAGAAAAAGGCAAACATTTAGCATTTGTATTAACTAGAAAAAGGCAAACATTTAGCATTTGTATAAACATACATGTCTCTAAAATTGTGATCTTTTATCAATTAACAATCCTTCATTGTGATCTCCGCGCACATATAAGTCATCATTAGCTTCAATATTTTGTGGAGTTGGCAACCCAACTGAGAATGGACTGGAGTCATCATACTTATCATAGTACTCTTCTTCATCTATAGGATCTTCAATGAACTGTCTTTTACCATGAAGAACAACCGACCATTTATCATTTGTAGGATCATCGATATAGAATATTTGTTTTGCCTGTGATGCCAATATGAATGGTTCACCCTTCTCGCCAATCTTTTCAAAGTTCACCAAAGTGAAACCCAATTCATCCACTATAACTCCTTTGGTGTTATCAACCCAATTACATTTAAAGAGTGGAATTTTGAAATCTATGTAGTCAAACTCCCAAATGTCTTCAATGACACCGTAATATGACATTTTAGCTTCACGTGGACTCTTATCCTTTGCACTTGCAAAGTACATAGTCGACGCTTGAAGAGTGACCCCACTATTTTGGACGACACTCTTATCATCTTGGCGCTTTGTGTAATATGTGAATCCATTAATGTCAAACCCTTCATAAGACATAACATTCGGTTTTGGTTTAAAGGTGAGGCATTTGATAGTTTCTGTAATATCATTTGGTGTTTGAGATAGTTGATGTAAGACTTTATCTTCAAACCACTTAGTAAAAGTCTTATTATGCTCTCTAGAAAGATACATTGAACTTGCTCGAGGATGTTGTCTCTTTATGAAATTGGTATGTTCCTCGATATAAACACTCACTTCGTCCATATTGTGTAAAATATACAAGTGAGCTTGTTCCAACTGCTCACGGCTGATTACTTTCACCCGTGATCCCAAAATTCCTTTTCCCTCCTCAATATTCTTGTCATTATCAGGAGTGTCATTACCACTGAGAAAGTCATTGCAAAAATCCATAACCTCTCTTGCCACATAACCTTCAATAATACTCCCTTTAGGCCGATAACGGTTTCGAACATCACCTTTAAAAATGCTCATGTATCGTTCAAAGGGATACATCCAATGCAAGAAAACTGGTCCCAACATTTTCACTTCCCTAGTCAAGTGGACAACAAGATGTACCATGATATCAAAGAATGAAGGAGGGAAATACATCTCAAGCTGACATAGGGTAACAACCACTTCTCTTTGCAAATTATTGAGAGTATCAGGGTCAATAACTTTGCTGCATAGACTGTTGAAAAAGAAACAAATTCTAGTAATTGCAAACCTTACATGCTTCGGCAATATAGATTGAATTGCCACGGGCAATATTTGTTGCATTAGAGTGTGACAATCATGAGATTTAAGACCTATCAACTTCAGATCAAACACATGTGATGTCATTCTTATATATAATAAATGTGTACCACCTATCCCATCCTTGAACACCTAATCTCACTAGTAAGTGTATAATGTGTATTGGGTTTTCAAGAAAATTTTGGCAGCATTTCCCCGCTGTTCTCTAAGTACATATGTACTTAGAGAACAAACGGGGAAATGCTACCGAAATTTTCTCGAAAACCCAATACACATTATACACTTACATCCTAAGTGAGATTAGGTGTTCAAGAATAGTCCCAAACCGGGGACTATCCAAGATTTACTCCTAATGAGTCAATCTTGGACGGGTTTCTAGGCCAAAAAACACAATAATAGATATCTACAATGAAGCCGGACTCCATACAAACAATATATAATTTAGTGATTGTTCATTCTAATTTATACCAATGTACAAGTAATATAAAGAACAATGATTGTTCACTTTCTAGGCCAACAAACACATGTGATGTCATTCTTATATATAATAAATGTGTACCACCTATCCCATCCTTGAACACCTAATCTCACTAGTAAGTGTATAATGTGTATTGGGTTTTCAAGAAAATTTCGGCAGCATTTCCCCGCTGTTCTCTAAGTACATATGTACTTAGAGAACAAACGGGGAAATGCTACCGAAAGTTTCTCGAAAACCCAATACACATTATACACTTACATCCTAAGTGAGATTAGGTGTTCAAGAACAGTCCCAAACTGGGGACTATCCAGCATTTACTCCTAATGAGTCAATCTTGGACGGGTTTCTAGGCCAACAAACACAATAATAGATATGTACATGTTAGGCTTTCATCACAATTGATGTTAGGGTTTCATCAATGTTAGTGTTTAATCAAATCAAATTAGGATGCTAGAATGGACAAGTTTAAATCAAATTAGGGTTTAAATCAAATCAAACACGGCCGTGGCTGTGTTGGCCTACCACGGTCGTGGTAGGCCATTCTTCTCAGTTCTCAGTGAAAGAAGTAGAACACTAACTAGTCTTAGGTTTTGAAGTCAGAGCAGCAAGCAGAGCAGAGCAGCGGGCGGCAAGGAAGAAGACAAGGAAGAAGGTGCTATGGCTAATACCTTGTGAGCAGCGGAGGCAAGCAAGAAGACAACGCCGCAGTAGGGCGTGAGTAGGGAGGAAGGAGCGGGCGGCGACGGCGCAAGGAGGAAGGCGGCGGGCGGCGGCGGCGACGCAGAGCAGCAGTAGGGATCGTCGGCGGTGAGCGGGAAGCAGCAGGCACCAGGCACCAGGCGGCGATTTTGGGAGAGCGGACAGGAGAATCGATGAAATAGGAAGAAAGGGGGAAGAGTCGGGTGATCGGGCCTCTATTAAGTTGGTCAACGACGTCGGTTATCTAGGACAACCGACGCCTATTATCTTCAGCGTCGGTTGATCGTAATAACCGACGTCCAATTAGACAATCTTTACCCCAAATTAATTGGCAGGAACTATTATCAGCGTCGGTTATCCAAGGATAACCGACACCAAAAGTGGAACTTTTCACGCAAAATTTCATTTCACATAGGCGTCGGTGAATTGTTAAACAACCGACGTTGTATGTGACCCAAATTGTTTTTGCTCGAAAATTGGATTTCGCGGGCACCTTTAGGCGTCGGTTGGTTACACTCAGCCGATGCTGAATACAAAGAGGTACCCGTGTCTGGCTGGTCTTCGAATATAGACGTCGGCTTGTATAAATAACCGACGTCGAATATTATAGGCGTCGGTTGTCCGAAATAACCGACGCCCAGAAAAGCGACACTGAACGCTATTTCTGTAGTAGTGTTTCATGTAGTATTTGGTATTTTTTGTGTGTTTTAAGTAGGATTTACTACTTTATGTTTTCAATTTCCCTAAAGTAGATTTAGATGTGATTGAATGCAATTTGGCACCATATTTGCCAATTTTGCCCAAACTTGAATGTTCTTGCCTTAGAACATGTTTTAACTTAATCTCCACTATTTTAAATGAAAATTCTAGTCTTTTGACAAATGCATGCTGTTTTCTTAGATTTTATTGCTATATGGTCTTGGATGTTGACTCTTTACATGTGCATCACTTCTCTCAAGTTTGTGAATGTTTCAATTGAGTTGTGAATTGAGCAATCTACAAATGCTTAGAGCCTATGGAATCACTTGATATAAATGTGAATCTCATGTTGTTCGATCATGTGGTATGATATCATTTGATGAAGTATTGGATTAGTTTTCATGCAGGAAATATTATGTTGAGAACTACTCTATTAACCCCCCTTTGACCCAACTCTTCTCTCACCATCTTCATACCCCTCCGCCTCATGAAAGGATGCCTTAGAGCACATATTTAGCCTTGGCCACCTTCAAAAGTTTGGGGTGGCCATATCTACATGTCCCCACGTCATTCTATCCATCATATGCCCTATCTACACCAAGTGCAAAAGAAAAGAAAAAGAAGAAAAGAAAAACAAGCAAAAAGAAAATAAAAAGGATGCGCCTATTTAAGAGAATCTAAATAAAGAAAATATGCGTGCTCTATGTAATATCACTACAAAAATCATTCCACAATCCTTTCTTCCATTTTCATACCTAGTGAGCTAGAAAACATCAAATCTAGCTCACTTCACCCTTCCTACAGCCACATGGGCCATTTGGTATTGTTTGAGGCATAAGATTGAATGCATGAAAGTGAAACAACACTCCTAGTCATCTTTAATTAATGCTAGCATGAAAAGTTTGCCCAGAATGATATGAAGGACATATGGAAAGCTGGTGTATTCTATGCTTTATATTTGAAGTTTGTATGCTCAGTGCTCATTTCGTGATTGGTATGTGAATGAAGAGAGGAGAGAGGTGGAACACATGCACTTAGTCACTTCCAAGACCATAATAATAATATGTTGCTATGCATTTGTCATTCTTGTTTATTGAAAGAAAATTGAAAAGAGAGAATAAGTTGGAGCATACTTGAGGAAAAGTATGTTTTAAGTTTGGGGTGGTGATGCAGCCCTATTTCAGGGTTCCATCTTGTGCCATTTTGCACTTTATTCACATCAAAACATAGTAAAATGCAAGTTAAATTCTCCAATGTGAGTATTATCATCAAATGCACTTATGGACATTCTTTGTATTATTTTGAAGTATTTGGATCATGATTTGGATGGATGAAAGAGAAGGAAGGAGTTCTAGGGTTCCTCCACTTAGGGAGGGGTCCAAAGAAGGCCCCAAAGCATCCTCAACCTACCCCTAATGGATAAGATTGGACATCAAGCAAAGAAGTCCATTGATGATGAAGATTGAAGTTAATTTTTCCAGTGAAGACCCCAACACGACTGTGGGAATCCACCACAATCGTGGGAATTAAAGCCAAGAATCACATGGACGTTAGTGTTTTTGCACCGAAAGCACCATGGTTGTGGCCATAAGCATGACAGTGGCCAACTAAAGACATCACGACTGTGACCTCCCACCACAGTCATGGGAATTATGCACAAAGTTCCCCAAAATCAACAGAGAAGTGGTCCATTTTACATGTGAATGACCACGGTCATGGCCCTTGAAGACCGCCTCACTCGTGGAGCTCCCCACACACGTGGTGAACTGAAGACAAGATGACCTCCAAGCTACCTCACCCATGGCCTCCTCCTCCAACACAACCGTGGCACCTAACACAACCATGGTACCCCTTACCCAGCACGACTGTGGCACCACGGCCGTGGTCACCACATATACTAGGCATTTCCACTCCATTTCACACCTCGACCGTTCAATACCTCCATGACCGTGCCTTGCAACCCCCACCATGGTTGTGACACCTCAACACGGCCGTGGTGACCACCTAACCCTACCCATTTTCTACACTGATTTTCCTATTTTACCCCTACTTACCCTAGTGCTTCCCCACCACATATATACACATAGGTGGCGGCTAGAGCATGAAAGTTACACTCCCCCAGCTGCCATTACTCCTCCTTACCCTCTCTTGAGCAATCATTGCATTCCCCTTGCATTAATGCTCTCCACCCACCATTTCCACCATAGAAACCTAGTTTTATAGGTTTTCTACCATAACCCCCTCCATTTTCATGCCCATCAGCCATCTTGGAGGAAGGAGGTCACCCTACAACAACTAGGAGGTGAAGAAGGAGGATCTACTTTGAGCTCCATGGAGTCCTATCCCCTTCTTCTCATTTCTTTTTCCTTTTCTTTGATTATGTCTAGCTAATCCCCTAGTGGTGGGCTGTTTGGGTGTAAAAATGTGACTTTGATACCATGTTGGGGGAGAATAATTTTTTAATGAACATAATTTCATTCTATGATGATTGCCTTTACTTCTATCTCATTTCCCATTATCTTGCATGCGATTTTTGCTCTTAAACTTAAATTTCTTGCTTTGTGATGTTTGATGACACTTGGCTTCTAGGAGGAATTGGAGTGTATGTGGAAATCTTAGGAATGGCTCCTAGGTCCAATTAGTGGATCCCTAGCTAGCTCCCTTGGTTCCTACATACATATCTCTCCTTCTACAAGTGAGTGTGAGATCTAAATGACTAGTGTAAGTGTGATTAATGCAAATGCCTAGAGCTTTCTAAAGGCTAAATGGCTAGTAGCATGAGGTGAAAACCATCATCTCTACTCCAATTCCTACCCTTGGATCTCAATTACCCTAATACCACTTACCCTAGAAACTTAGACTTGACAGGTCCTACTAGATTTACACCTAACCCTAGTTCTCCAACTAGTAGTGTAGGGTACATTCTAATAGCACTTGCCGTGCTATTTGGTTTGGTAATCTAGATTGAACTGTGATAATTGCATGCCATGTTGACACCCCCAACTAATATCAAATCACAATCCCAAAAGGCCCACCTACCTAATCCATTACTTGAAATCCACCTTAACTTTCTTGCTTGTTAATGCTAGTGTAGCTTAATTTTCTTTGTTTCTTTTAGTTAATTTCTTAGTCTTGCTAGTTAGGGTTAATCTAGATCCTTACTTACATTAGTGTTTAACTTAGTTCTTAATCGATAATTGCTTTGTTAGAGTAGAGTAGATCATCTTGCTTTTGCTTAGTTTCTTGCTTAATCTAGTTTCTTAGAGCTAACTTGCCTAGGATAACCTAGTTTTTGGAAATCTAATTTTCATATTGCCTTTACTTTCTTGTTGCATAGGGTAATCAAACCAAAATCCCTTTTAAACCCTTCAACCCTAGTCTCTGCTCTAGGAACATAACCAATGCCAACTAAGCTCTAGTTCCCCCTCAATCCCTGAGGATCAACCCCGATTTTTGCCTCTTATCTTTACTATAATAGTACCCTGTGTGCTTGCAAGTGACCTGTTTAGTATTATGATTGAGTTTTTGCGGGCTTTTTATAAATATCAAAAAATCCACACATGTGTTTGAGTTCCATGGGGCGCACCTAATCAAACCCAATTGGTTAGTTTGTGCACCTCTGGCTTGATGCACCAAGCTTTCTGAGATCCTCCTTCTTCATGTCCTAGCTGTTGTAGGGAAACCTCCTTCCTCCAAGATGGAATGGTGTGGAATGATGGTGGGAAGTGGATGGAAGGCTTGAAAATGAGGGTTTTGGTGGTGGAAATGGTGAAATGGAGTTGATTGGATAAGGTGCAAAATGGGGATCTAGGAGGTGGTAGAAGGTAGACAACCTCATGTTGGAGCCACCACCTAGGTATATATAGGTGTGGGGGAAGCACTAGGTCAAGTAGGGGTAGTATGGAAAAAATAGTGCAAAAGTAGCCAGGTTTTGTAGGTAGCACTGGGGAGGGATGAGAATGGTCATGGTTGATGGGAACGCCTGTGGTGAGACATGGTGAAAAATCACAGCGAATATGTCACTTTTGTCCTGAAAATGGCACAACCATGGTGGGGTAAGGGTAGCACGGCCATGGTGGCTCAAATTCGGCTGCCCGTTCTCGGCTCCACAATCGTTCTCTCTATAGGTACCACGGCTGTGCTGTGCAACACAACTATTCTAGAGTCAGTGCACCACGGACATTCTATGGTACCACGACCATGGGAATTTTTACACAAATTGAGCTTTGAACCTGTTGATTTTGCAAGTGTCCTAGCATGGCCGTTCTGTGGTACCACGACTGTGCTAGTTTCTAGATCAACACTTTGACTTGATTCTTTGGATTTTCATAGACACCTTTCCTTCAATGGATCTTTGGCTACTAGGGAGGTTGAGGGAGCATAAGACTTCACTTTGGGTATCTCCAAG
Source organism: Alisma plantago-aquatica (assembly GCA_963693085.1). NCBI lineage: Eukaryota > Viridiplantae > Streptophyta > Magnoliopsida > Alismatales > Alismataceae > Alisma > Alisma plantago-aquatica. The sequence goes on along the minus strand of OY856410.1, from coordinate 1,442,451,029 downwards.
GGTAAATAAACCCTATGATCACTCCTTCTCTCTCTCTTACATCAAGTGTGGTCCAAATGCCTGAAAAACATACAAATAATGTCCATAAGTGCATTTTATACAAATATGCATATTGAGGGAAATAACATGTAATCTAATAGGTGTAGATGTGATTGAAATGCAATATGACACAAGATGAAGCCTTAAAATAGGGCTAAAGCAATATGCCACACATATCTATCATTACACTTGATGATGACAACATTCTGATTTGGATGAATGTTGTTTAGACATTTCTAGAATCATAGGGTAAACTTAAATTTATCATTGAGGATGCCCCTACCGTACTAGATATAGACCAAAGGAAACACCTAGGTCTCTCCTGGCTCTCGGGGTGCATGTAGTCTAACATTGCAGTCAAGTACATGTGGCACAAGTGAACTAAAACAATGTAGGATGAAATGAAGTAGTTCTTCATCACTAAGGATGACAACTGCTTGTGCATCTACAACCCCATAGAAAAAATCTTCTTTAAAAAACAATGGGATCGACCCCTGTCCAAGTACTGTGATACAATGAACGCCCTGTGAACCAATGCTAAGGTCACCACAGATAGGGAAACTCCTCACTAAGTGTTTCCTCAACAAGCTTCAAACTCATTTTTCTATTGTTTGACAACTACTCCTAGTTGATTCAACTCTTTCATCGATGGACCATGTATATGCACACTTGAACCAATTTGAAATACTTTCTCCTTACATCTCTCTTACTGTTAAATCTAAACTTCCATTAGCAATGGTTGTGGTGGCTAGAGGTTGTAGTAGTGGATAAGGCCAATGCTCAAAGTGCACTTGATATGGCAAGCTGGGCCACACTAAATATGTACACCACTCGAAGCATGGCTATCCAACACATTATGGGAGAGGACGTGGTAGGGGCTCTGTTCATGTTTCTCAAGAACCTATCCACATTGGTCCATCATCTGCCCCAAAAATTGGTCATGCACCTCCTTCACCACTTGCACATTCACAAACTTCTCATGTCTCATTATCCCATGAAGAGTACAAATGCATTTTCCAATATGACCGATATTATGGGGAGTTTCCCCTTCCAAACATCATGACTGCATCCGACTCTAATGATTGGAAATTCCAGGATTGACCTACTACCGATTCTTCTTCCCACCTAGCCACTGCTTCTCAAGATAACTTTGGGGTGTCCATGCTTGTTGCTAGTTCTAATTGGATTATGAACTTGGGTGTGTCACTACATATGACTGGTATGCCCCATCTTCTAACCACATACAAGTCCTTTATCCCTCACTCATCTTTCACCATGGTGGGTGGGTCAGTTAAAATTATAACTTGGTTTGATGTTGTTCCTATCTCTTCTAAAATTAGGTTGACTACTATCCACTTTGTTCCAAAATTTCTATAGAATTTAATGTTTATAGCAAAAAAATGTTGATTCTCTCTGATGTTTCATAACTTTCATCCATATGATTTTATTTTATAGGATTGGAGGAATTTGACGATGATTGGGAAGGAATTACTCTCTGGTGATCTGGATGATCCCCATCTTGAGCAGTACGCTGGAGCAGACGTACTTTGTAGGTTTTAGGGTTTTATCAATGGAGGGAAGGGTGTGTATGTAGAGGTTTTCTGGTGGTGGTGCTGTGATGGTGATGGGGGAAAAATGGAACAATGATGATGGGGGAGCGGTAGCAGAGGTGTTGGTTGGTGGAATGTTTCCTGCCAGGGTTTTCTCCCTTGCAGTGACAGGATGAACCTGCTTCCTTGCCTGCTTTTTTGATTGTTGAGTTGTGGTGGCTTCCTGGGCCTTCCGCTTCCCCTTGGACTTTTCAGCTGGGGACTCTTCCTCGGAACGTGGCTCGTATTCAGAGCCTTCATCGTCACTGGAAGAGATTTCTTCCACTTCTTCTTCAGGTGCCTCAGCTAGGCATTTGTTGATACGGTCAATTTCACACAAGATCGCCATGATGTTGACCTCTGGTGGGGCCTTCCCAGTCTTGTTGTAGTTATCGATAATCTGTTGGAGCTTTGCTCGGTCCTCTATCGGTTCCTCTTGTGTCCAGTGAGGGTTGTCCGCAGTTCCGGTTTGTTGTTTTGCTGGAGAAGCCATTTCTGAAAATAGAAAGTCATGTGTTAGCATAAAAATTGATTATGTATGAGTTTATATATATTTTCATGAAAAGCGAGCGGTGCTTAAAAAAAGACCAAACGGTTTTGAAGATAGTTTGGTTCCAAATGGTTTCAGGACCGTTTGGTCCCAAATAGTTTCACGACCATTTGGTCCCAAACGGTTTCAAGACAGTTTGGTTCCAAACAGTTTCAGGACCGTTTGGTCCCAAACAATTTCAAGACCGTTTGGTCCCAAACGGTTTCAAGACCGTTTGGTTCCAAACGGTTTTAGGACCGTTTGGTTCCAAATGATTTCAAGACCGTTTGGTCCCAAATGGTTTGGAAACTTTTTGGAAGGTGAAACATCGGGGGTGCTGCAGACGGGAGAGAGGCGGAACTCGTGGTGAAGGCAAAGACGACAGAGATAGAATGGGGAATGCCGCGGCGGCGCCAAAGATGTCGATGGTGGGAAAGACGGTAGTGGAGGTGAAAAAGGCCCAAGGTGTGATTGAGCAGGTAGCTGCGATGGTAAAATAGGCGTCGGCGAAGGTGGCACGACTACATTGTTGCAGAGGGCGAGGAAGAGGACGACAACAAAGCGAAAGGTGGTGGCACAGTGGACGGGAACTGGATCGACGGTGGCAGAGGGAACACGAGCTGCGTGGGAACAAGAAGACAGAGGTGATGGAATAGTGCTTGCGCAAGGGTTTTAGAAAGCTCGGGAGTCGAAAGAAAGAAGAAGAAGAAAGAGGGGGGCCAGGGCTATATTTATAGGATTCGGGGGGTTGACCTTGCAAAACCCTTAGGTCAAATGGTTTAGCGACCGCTTGGACTCCAAACGGTTTCAGGACCATTTGGCTCCAAACGGTTTCAGGACCGTTTGGCACCAAATGGTTTCAGGCCCGTTTGGGAGGGTTAAGGTTATGTTGATTTTTATATTTTTATGTTTGTTTTGGTTATATAAATTTTTATATTTTCAGAAGATAAACCTAAGTTAACTTAAAAGAACAGAAAATAAAAGAAGAAGCTCAGATCTTGGGTTGCCTCCCAAGTAGCGCCTGGGTTTTACGTCGCTGGCTCGATGAGGTTTTGATGTTGTTATAATGATGTTGGGGTGTCTCTGATCTCAATAGTTTGTCTCGGAATTTTATCTGTTAGAGTGTAGTATTTTTTCAATCGATGGTCGTTGACTGCCCTTTCTCCGCCATTGTCATCAACAATTATCACAGCTCCAGTCAGGTATATATGTTTGATTGTGAAAGGCCCGAACCACTTTGTGTGGAGTTTTCTGGGGAACAATTTGAGCTTGGAATTGAAAAGGACTTTGTCACCCATGGCTATGTCTTTCCTTTTAATATGGCCATCGTGCCACATTTTGGTTTGTTCTTTATAAATCTTGGCGCTTTGATAAGCAGTCATTTGGAGCTCCTCTAGCTCTTGTAATTGGAGTTGTCTATTTTCTCTGGCACTTTTGAAATCAAAATTCAGTTGTTTAATGGCCCACCAAGCCTTGTGTTCCAGTTCCACTGGAAGATGACATGACTTCCCGTATATCAAACAGAACGGGGTCGTCCCGATTGGTGTTTTATAAGCTGTTCAGTAAGCCCAAAGGGCATCGGGAAGCTTGGTGGACCAATCAGTGTTGTGTCTATTGACAGTTTTTTCTAGGATTGCCTTCAGTTGTCTATTTGAGACTTCAACCTGACCACTGGTCTGCGGATGGTAAGGCGTGGCAACTTTATGGTTAACTCTGTATTTCTTTAAGAGGGCTTCAAAGGTTCGTTCCAGAAAATGGGTCCCGCCGTCGGATATGACCGTTCGGGGGACTCCAAATCTAGGGAAAATGATTTCTTTAAACATCTTAATGACTGGTTTGGAATCGCTGGACACTGTGGGTATGGCTTCGACCCATTTCGAGACATAGTCTACTGCAACCAAGATGTAGGAGAAACCATATGAAGAAGGAAAGGGGCCCATGTAGTCTATCCCCCACACGTCGAAAAGTTCGATCTCTTGCCACATAGTGACGGGCATTTCATTCCTTTTAGATATGTAACCAGAAAATCGACATTTGTTGCAAGATTTAACAAAATCATGGGAATCTTTTGGTATGGTTGGCCAAAAGAAACCTGATTGCAGAACTTTAATGGCAATTTTCTTTGCACTCATGTGTCCCCCAGTGGGGCCAGAATGGCAATGCTCTAAGACGGGGGTGGTCTCTTCTTCAGGTAAGCAGCGATGGAAAAGTCCGTCTGCGCATAGGCGAAAAAGGTAGGGTTCATCCCAGTAGAATTGCTTGACATCGTGGAGGAATTTCCTTTTGTCATGATGTGAGGCAGAAGGGTGAATGATTCCAGTAGCCAGATATTTAATGATGTCAGCATACCAGGGGAATCCATTGGTAACTATCATTAGTTGGTCATCTGGAAGGGAGTCTTGGATGGGTACTTTATCTTCATCCTCGACTTCAATGCGGCTGAGATGATCGGCTACGATGTTTTCCACTCCACTTTTGTCTTTGATTTCCAAATTGAATTCCTGAAGCATCAATACCCAGCGGATAAGTCTGGGTTTTGCATCTTGCTTCTGAATTAGATATTGTATGGCGGAGTGGTCAGTGTAGACGATGACCTTGGATCCAATCAAGTAAGAGCGGAATTTCTCGAAGGCATAGATGACAGCTAAGTACTCTTTTTCTGTAGTAGTGTAGTTCTTCTGTGCTTCATCGAGCATTTTAGATGCGTAGTAGATTACATAAGGTTTCTTGTCGATTCTCTATCCTAATACGGCCCCTACGGTGTAATCACTGGTGTCACACATGATTTCAAAAGGTTGTGACCAATCTGGGGCTCTTAGTATGGGTGCAGAGATTAAAGCATTTTTCAGAGTTGAGAAGCTTTGTAAGCATTCTTGATTAAAATTGAACTCGGTGTCTTTGGTCAGAAGTTGGGTCATGGGTTTTGCTATTTTTGAAAAATCTTTGATAAATCTTCTGTAAAACCCAGCATGACCCAAGAATGCTCGTACTCCTTTTATATCTTTTGGTGGCGACAACTTCGAGATAACATCTATCTTTGCCTTGTCCACCTCAATCCCTCTGTCACTTACTCTATGTCCGAGGACGACACCTTCAGTTACCATAAAATGGCATTTTTCCCAATTCAGGATGAGGTCCGTTTCCTCACAACGTTGTAAAACTTGTCCAAGGTTGAGTCAACAGTTATCGAAAGAATCTCCGTAAACTGAAAAATCATCCATGAATACCTCCATTATAGATTCTGTTAATCCTACAAAAATGGCAGATATACCCCTTTGGAATGTAACAGGTGCGTTGCACAGCCCGAATGGCATTCTTCTGAAAGCATAGGTTCCAAAGGGGGCGGTAAAGGTAGTTTTCTCTTGGTCTTCCGGGTGTATACGGATTTGGTAGAACCTGGAATAACCATCTAGATAGCAGAAGTATTTCTGATGGGCTAAGAATTCTAGGACTTCGTCAAGAAATGGCAGAGGGTAGTGATCTTTCCGCATTGATTTGTTTAGTTTCATGTAGTCGATACACATCCTCCACCCCGTCACAGTCCTTATCAGTACTAACTCGTTCTTGTCATTTAGCACGACAGTGGTTCCTCCCTTTTTAGGAACCACTTAGACGGGACTGACCCACTGGGAGTCTGATATTGGGTAGATTATCCCGACTTTTAGCAATTTGAGAACTTCAAGGTGAACCACTTCTTTAAGATTGGGGTTCAGCTTCCTCTGGTGTTCTCGTGATGGCTTAAATTATTTGACCATTGGCAGTCTATGCATGCATAAGGCTGGATTTATACCCGTCAGGTCAGTTATTTTGTACCCAATGGCTTTCATGTGCTTCTTCAACTCAACAAGAAGTCTTTCTTCCTAGTTTTCTATCAGGGTGGAACTTATGATAACCAAACATAATTTTTCCTCATCCAAGAAGACATGTTTAAGTCCCATGGGTAGAGTCTTCATTTCGGGAGCCTTGGGTGTTTCTGTTGCTTCTAAAATGGTGACGGATTTGAGCTCCTCAACGGTGGCTGTCGGTACTTCTTCAGCTTTCTCTAAATGTTGCAAACATTGTTGAACTAATTCATTTGCAGAAAATTTGACTTCTGGGTTGGTTAGAACATTCTCTAACTCATCAGATGGCTCAGATATTTCTAATTGGGACATTTGATGTATTGCATCTAAGAGAAAGACCTCCTCTTGAATGTTGGGACCTTTCATGTTGTTGAGAACTTGGAATTGAATTGCTTCTTTTCCGAGTCTTAGGATGATCGTGCCAGCTTCAACATCGATAAGCGCCCTGGCTGTGGTAAGGAAAGGTCTGCCAAAAATTATTGGGTATCTCATATCCTCTTTAATATCCATGATGACAAAATCGCATAGGACATATGCATCTTTTCCTATCCTGACTGGAATATCTTCGATAATTCCTAGAGGTGCAGTGATAGTGGAATCAGCTAACTGAATTGTCATCATTGTGGGTAGCAAGTCAGTGAAACCTAATTGTTTACACATCGAATATGGCATAATTGATATGCTAGCCCCTAAGTCGGCTAATCCCTTTTTGCTTGAGGCATTTCCAATGCAGCATTGAATCCCGAAGGAACCTGGGTCCTTGTTTTGCTTTGGCATCTTGTTAAGAATGATATCAGAGGTGGTCTGAGCTAGTTTAACTGTCTCTTGCTCCTCAGTAATGTACTTCCGTGATAATAGAGTTTTTAGGTATTTAGCCCAAGCCGGCACTTCAGAGAGGGCATCGAGGAGCGGGATGTCGATATAGAGTTTCTTCATCGCCTCCTTAAATCGTTGGAACCTAGTGTCCATTTTTGTCTCACGTAATCTCCCCGGATATGGTATCCTTGGTTTATATTGCGGGATTTCTGGCTCTTTGGAAGTTTTTTCTTGTTCTTTGCCTTTCAAGTTCTCTGCAGACTTCTCGGTTTCTAGGTTCGGGCTTGCATTTGTGATAAAGACAGGTGTATCATCATCGTCAAGAGTGATTCTTGTAGTTTCGTGAAGGGCGCGTCCAGATCTTGTAGTAACGACATTCAACTGCTCAGGTCTATTCTGGTCGTGCCTAGGGTTCGATTCAGGTTGTCTTGCAAAAGTGCCTACTGGAGGCTTCAGTTGAGCAGCAATTTGTGCTAGTTGAGCCTCCACTGCCTTCTGCGGAGCTTGCTGATTAGCGAGCATGGTTTGTTGGGACTGTAGCATCTGCCTTATCAAAGTCATCTCATTTGCTGGCTGGGACGGGGTATTTTTCTGAGTCAGTTGTTGTTGTCCTTATTGTGATTGTTGTGGAGGCAGCGCTAGTTCAGGTTGTTGCAACTGAGGGTGCAGCTGTGGGTGTAGAGGAGGATGGGTATATTGATGGTAGGAGGATGGATTTCTGGGGTAGTTGGGTTTTGGGAAGTTGTTTCTGGGGTTCCCTTGATTTTGATTAAAGTTTCTTTGGAATCTAGGCGGCAACCTATTGGAGGATCCGCCTTGTGTCTGGTGTTGTGGATTGGCGGTCCCAGTAGGGTTCCCGTATTGAAATCCTGGGTGGTTTCTTGGTTGGTTAGGATTATAATAAACTTGTCTAGGAATGGAATGAATAGAATTAACTTGTTCTGGCATTTGCTCATCAGGTTGTTCAATGATTGGCTCGTACTGCTGTGGTGGTGGGTGCATATCCATCATCACATTGTAAAGCAGATCGCATGACAGAGTTGGGTGATCGAATGCGTGACAGGCTTCACAGGTCCTTGTGGCAGCTTTAACCTGTTGGACTTGAGGCTTTTTCTTCTTATCAAATTCTCCAAGCGAAGTTTCAAGAGCCTGCTGTTTATGAGCTATGGTCTTTAAGGCTTCAACAATAGCCTTCATTTCCATTGATTCCTCAACTTTATAGACCTTGAGGACTCCCTTGCCAGATGATCGTCCCCAATTAGATTGATTCTCAGCTCCAAGTGTGACGATTTTCCAAGCATCTTCGTAGTTCTTCCTCATAAAATTTCCTCCAGATGAATAATCCAAGAATTGCTTGATGTCATCACTCACCCCCCTATAGAACGTTTCTATTAATTGATTTTGGGAGATTCCATGATGAGGACACTTTCTTAGAAGCTCCTTGAACCTTTCCCAAGCTTCTGCGAGTGATTCTCCAGGAAGTTGGGCGAAGTGGTTAATCTTCCCCCTAATTTCATAAGTTAACGAAGGGGGGAAGAACTTCTCTAGGAAATTTTCTTCCAAGGGAGCCCATGTGGTGATGATTGGCTCCCTATCAAGTGAATTGTACCAACTCAAAGCTCTTCCGGACAGAGTGAAGTGGAAAAGATGTAGCATTATCGCATCAAAAGCAACTCCGGCCTGTGGTCCATGCAGTCATCTCCATAACCCCCAGAGAATGAGATGCCCTGCATGATCTGAATCCATTGGGTCTGGATCTTGAAGTTGGGTATGTTGATGATCGGAGGCCGAACTGGATGATTATCTTCATAGTTCTTAGGGACAACATAATCCCTCAATTGCTTGTTTCTTAGCTCTAACTGAGCAGCTTGGTTAGCTGCTTCATTTTCAGCTCAGATGCGGGCCTGTTCTTCCGCTCGAATCTCCTCTTGAATCTGAGCACGGGTGTCAGCAATGAGTTGTGCTCTTTGAGTGGCTATGGCGGCATTGACCCTTTCCATCACTAGTGCAGCTTGCCGTTGATCTTCAGCCATTTTCTTGGCTCTTTGGCAGTTAAGTCTGATGCGGCGGTGGAAGCTTCTCTCTACCTCAGAGTCATACTCTGGATTAGGGGAGAATCTGAGGTTATGCGATGATTGCATACATGTCTTCTACCTGAGTAGAGAAAAGAATACACCTTTTAGATGATGTCAGAGATATGATGAACTTAAGAAGATATGAATTAATGATTAAAGAAAGTGTAAAACCCTATCCAACTAGTAAGATTCTAAATGAGATTAAAACGTTCTGTTGTCCCCGGCAACGACGCCAATTTTGATGGAGCTCCCACTTACGTGGAATTGCGTGCACCACTAAAAATCCTAAAGATGGTAAGTCTTTAAGTTTAGCCTTGCTTATACTAGACCGAGAACTCCACCCACGTATGCTAAGATACGTGGAAGTCTTATCGTAGTATAGTTAAGGGTCGAATCCATGGGAAAATGGTCTTGTTGGGAACAACAAGATGAAAAATGTTAGAACTTGAACTCTTAATAGTTGGTACTTAAATCAAAAGGTTGATTTGGTTGTTTTTAGACTAAGAGCAAGTAAAGTAAAGCAAGTAAGTAAATTTAAGGATGTTAATCAATGATAAGGAACCACTAGGGTGTGATCGGTTTTCATCGCCACTACACATGGATCAAAACATGCAACATAAAACATAACCATCAACAAGAGTTTAGTCAGTTAGTATCTTCGTAGACTTAGTTTCCTTTCAGAGAACTAACTATGAGAAGTGCGGGAATGTTGCAAAGTCAGCCATCCCCGAACGAATGGTCAACTACTTTGCATCATTCCCTTCACAAAGTGTGTTCCTCAACTTATCAAGGTTCTACTTTCATACGTCAACTAATTCCATTTCATAGTATAAAAGTACAACGATGGGAGTGAGTTTACTCCACTTCTTGAAAAACACTTCTAGATACCGAAACAGATGCATGGTGGATACATGCACCAAGAACCAACAATCAATCTAGTTTCGAATCTAGTAGTACAAACATAGAAAATTCATACTAAAAGATAAAGGATAACACAAGTTGGTGATCAAGCAACAAACATTCATTAAACGATTGATTTTGAACTGAAAACAAAGCATCTCTATATTGCAAACTATGGATTACATTACATGAAATGAAAACATGGGTAGTGGGGCTACTCCCCGCACCCTAGTGAAAGAGACTACTTGCTCATAGCTAAGACAAAGAAGGAGGCGAGAAGAGAGAGAGAGAATGTCATCCCCACAAAGGAGAGAGGAAAGTCAACCCCTTGGAATGAGAGAGAAGGAAGATCTTCACACTTCACATGTTGCTCGATGATGAGGAATCCTCTTCCCACCTTCTTTGGCGATGAGAGAGAAAACATCTTTGGAACGGAGTGTGGATCTCAGACCGGCAGCCTTTAGGTGGAGGATGGAGGATGAAATAGCTCTGGAGTAGGAGAGGCAGCCTCTGGGCGTCTGAAACTTCTTGTCTTTGGTAGGACCCCTTGGGTCTTATTTATAGGCCTTAAGTGAAATCCAAACGGTTTGGACAGTTTTGGGTCCAAACGGTCTTGAAGACCGTTTGGACTCTGAAACCGTTTGGACCCCAAGACCGTTTGGACCCCGAGACCGTTTGGACCTCGAGACCGTTTGGAATCTGAGACCGTTTGGACCCTGAGACCGTTTGGACTCTGAGACCGTTTGGACTCTGAGACCGTTTGGACTCCATGCGGTCTTGAGATCGTATGACTCCATGCGGTCCTGAGATCGTATGACTCCATGCGGTCTTGAGATCGTATGACTCCATGCGGTCTTGAGATCATATGACTCCATGCGGTCTTGAGATTGTATGACTCCATGCGGTCATGAGATTGTATGACTCCATGCGGTCTTGAGATCGTATGACTCCATGCGGTCTTGAGACCGTTTGGCTTCATGCGGTCTTGAGACCGGTTGGCTTCATGCGGTCTTGAGACCGGTTGGCTTCATGCGGTCTTGGGATCGTATGACTCCATGCGGTCTTGGGATCGTATGACTCCATGCAGTCTTGAGACCGTGTGAATCCATGCGGTCTTGGGACCGTTTGAGTCTTTTGTGAATTTTTTGTGTCTTTTTCTGTAAGTAAAAAGGAGAAAAGTTAATCTAATAGTATGTTTGCAGAAAAAGAGAATAGTTAGAGATTTTGTCTACTTTATCTGAGAAAGAGTGTGGAAAACTGAAGAATATTACTAAGATAACATCACAAAATTGGAGGTTATCAACAATTTACGCATTTCTAATTATAGAGGCATGGCTAGAAATATTAAACATAGCTAGCAACATAATCTTAACTATCAATATCAGTATATCTGACAACATAAGCATGTTTACAACATAAGCATAAGTACAACATAAGCATATCTATCATCACTTATTGTACTATACACCATCTCTATGTAAAGAAAGCAAACAAGGGTTATCATCCAATACAAATCGTTTTTTATAACCCTAAACAAATAGGCTATACAAATGTATTATATCTTTTATTATGCCCTGAGGATTTGGGTCACACCACCCAAATCCAACTGACCACTGCTAAGTCAAAATCAGTACCATACAAGATCTAGGAAGAGTTGGAGTCCAAGATCTTCTCCCTACTTGGTCAGTATGAGCCAGTACCATAGTGACATATAGTCAACATATAGTCCTGTAACTAGCCCACCTTGGTGCATGTCATAGTGCTAGAATCTAGGGTATTCAAGCCCAATCACTGAGGTACAACCACAATTTCCCTCCAAAAAGTGGGTAGGTATGGCCACATCCATCCTCCTGAAACACTTGGTGTTGGGATGACAAGCACCCCACATACTTAACATGTTATGTATGCGCTCTGAGTTTCCCTTAGGAATACGCATTTCACCATCCAACAAGTTCTGACACTGAAGATGTTTCTATGGAACATGGAAACTACATGATTAGGATTTCACTTGATTAGTTTTACCAGTTGATTAAATTTAGGCTTTATCACACAAATGGACATAAAAACCCTAATTCAAATCTAGCAAGCATTGATATATAACTACTTCAGAAGATATAAAATGTATGAGACATATTGGTCCTCATCTCATCATGACATGGTACTATTCACTTTCCATTTATGAGACTACACTTGTAATTATACTATCACATGATATAAATCCTTAGCACAATATTATAAGGTATCAACCCTTGTCAACATAATATTATTATACCTCATTCAGGGCTCAACCATGCCCAAGGGTCATTAAGACCATGATATCATTTCTTGAAATTTCATCATTATCTTTCTATGCCTTATAACAAGTATCAACAAACATCACCACACATGTGACGCACATGCTCAACATGATATTGCATTAAAGAACTAACAATCGTTCACATGATAACATTGTAGGGTTATCTTAACATTTGAGAGCATTACTTTATTATATCACATATTAAGGAAGCTATATGATTGGTGACCATTATACTTGTAGTATAAAAGTTTATCATAAGAAAGCATGGGATCATGAATCTATGATGATCACCAATAAACACATTAGAGTTCCAATCAGTCATTAGGAAGGATATTCCATCATCATATTAATCATTTAAGGAAAGATATAGTGATTAACCACCAATCTCTACTTGCATTAGGGTTAGGTTTAGCAAGGTAGGTTACATTGAAGTTATAGTTCAGTATTCATTCACAAACCTTAACCCATGGCATCCCCATATAATCTTGGATGCACAAGGCACATGATCATCATCACATTCGCTACATGCATCCCCATCACTGTGGGTCGACTCTCCGCTAGAGCGCTTCATACCCACATGCTCTGGCGGCGGACGTGGTGGGCGACAACCTCTGTCACAGTAAGGAGGCAGACCCCCCGCACCCCAGAGATGAACTTATCAGGGTTGCAGATGCATCTAAGGAGTGGACTTCCATCTGTAAATCCCCGATTGGTGATATTAACACTAGAATCTAGACTACAGACTTGGTGTTGGATGATGACACAATCATCATTCCGCACGAAGAGGTCGATGAAAATGCGGCGATGTGGAAGAATATAGTGGCCGGCTACATCATCGGGTTCAAGCCCCACATACCAACACTCCAGGACCACCTGATCCGTATCTGGAGACCTTTGGGTGTTCTAGACGTTATGGGTGAGAACAATGACAACTTCATCATTAAATTCCAATCAGAGTAGGATATGAACAACGCCATTGGAGGTGGGCCTTGGTTAATCAAAGGAAAACCCATGATCCTCAAGACATGGGAGAAGGGGGAACCGTTGGAGCAGGAAAAATTGGTCTCAATTCCGATTTGGCTGAAGCTTCACAACCTCCCACTTGAACTTTGGAGTGAGATGATGATCTCCAGGATCGCATCATTCCTAGGTTAACCTTAGTGTATGGATAGACAGACAAAGGCCAAGATGAGGGTCGACTATTCCAGAGTGAATGTACTAATGGCAACCTCATCCTCATTCCCCACGTCTGTCAAACTACGCACTGACAAAGGACATCCTTATGAGGTCTAGGTAGAATATGAGTGGATCCCAGAATGCTGCCTGCATTGTGGGACATTCGGCCATGACAAATCTCTGTGTAGGCTGGCGGAGACATCGTAGAATTCCACCATAGTGGATGCACCACCCGAAAAGGCGCATGCCACACCACAGCAACAGATGACTACCCAGTCGCCCACATAGTCTGCTCGACAGAATACCTCAGAGACTCTGGAAAAGGACAATGATGAAGGATTTGTTCAGCCAAAGAAGGTTGCCAACCCTCAAGGTAGGAGAACTACTCAAAGTCAGTAGTCCAAGAAAAAAGACAATCTAGACAATCATTACGAACCACTTGGGGATGAAGACACACCCACTGCAAAGGCTGGAGGCAGGAAAACTCCCCCAAAGACCAATGGTTGATCTACCAAATATACTCGCCTAGAATGTCTGAGGTCTCTCACAAAGGGAGAAATTGGACATGGTTCGGGAGGAGTATAGGAGAGCTAGAGTGGATCTGGCTCTTCTTCTTGAAGTGAAATTCAAAAAGAATAAAGCTCAAAGATTGTTGCGTAGCGGTTGGTCTGAAAGCTTTTGGATTACAAACATAGCAAGGTGTAACAATCTGAGAATCGTTGTCGTTTGGGAAAGAGATGATCTCAAGATTACACCGGTCATGGAATCAAGACAATGTCTCCATTTCAAACTTATGTGTGATGATAAAGAATTTGATATTACTACAATCTATGCTAAAAATGATGATGTTAGAAGGAGAAACTTGTGGGATGACCTGAGACTTATTAAAACCAAAATCACCTCGCACTGGATCATGCTGAGGGATTTCAACACTGTCAGAGTTGCTAATGAACGAACTGGGAGAGCCTCCCCATCAACTAGGTCTATGGCAGACTTTAATCAATTGTTGGCAGACATTGAGGTTTTTGAAATGCCGGCCAAAGGGCCATTCTTTACCTGGAGTAATCAACAGGCAGGTGAGAATAACACAAGGTCTAAGATTGATAGAGTTTTTACTCAGTTGTACTTGCTAATTGATATTCCGCATGCTTGGCTTGAGATATTACCCATGATATACAATGACCACTTCATTAAGATCTTACATCTCAATGAAGAGAAACAAAAGCAAAAATATCGTATAAGATACTTCAATGTGTGGGATGATCTTCCTGGCTTCAGAGATACGGTGGTGAAAGCATGTTCCAATGAATGTAGTGGCTGCCCAATGTACATTCTTTATAAAAAATTGAGGAATGTCAAATGGGCTCTTCAGACATGGAATTGGGAACACCTAGGGGATGTAACTGACTCTACAAAAAACAAAGAAAAGGAATCACTCAAAGCCTAGGTAGAGTCAGACAGTGATCCTTCCAATGACCTACTATGGGAAATTGCAAAAGCCAAACAAGATGAAGTGCTGAAAGTAAGGAACTGAAGAAGCCATGATTCATCAAAAAATAGGAATTCAATGGCTAAAATAGGGGGATACCAATTCTAAGTTATTTTATGCCTCTATGAAGATAAGAAGAGCAAGGAATCAAATCAAGTACGTCCTAGTAGAGGACAACATAGTTAAGGGTGATGAACTGATCAAACATGCCTTCACCAACCAATACAATAATCTTTTCAATGCACCCGGGGGACGTGCTAAAAGAACATGGACAAACTTAAAGAAAATCTTTGCTGAACAAAAGAAAGACATGTGTAGGTTTGTGACTGATGAAGAGATTCAAAGCATTCTGATGGCCGCCAGTGATGACAAAGCGCCTGGCCCTGACAGGATGAACGCTCACTTATATAAGAACACCTGGGACATTGTGGGTGATGCCGTATCTAAAGCAGTCAAAGATTTTTTCCTTAAGGGGAGAATGCTAAAAGAGGCAAACAAGACTTTTGTCACCTTGATACCTAAAGTCAAGCAGCCTTAAGTGATTAATGAATGGATATCTATCTCCCTATGTAATTTTGCATACAAAATCATATCAAAGATTCATGATAATCGATTGAGGGACGTTATCATCATCACTAATCAATCAACATTTGTTAAGGGGAGATGCATATCGGATGCCATCTTACTTTCAAATGAAGTGATCCACGACTTTAAAAACCCCAACCAAAATGAACTTTACCTAAAGGCCGACCTTAGAAAAGCATACGACTCCATAGACAGAAACTTCATCATTGATATCATGATTGCAATGGAGTTCCTGCAATGTTAGATGAACTGGATATCTGAATGTATGTCTTCAACATCATTCCAAATTCTTATAAATGGAGCACCTACTGATCTTATCCAGGCCACTAGTGGCATTAGGCAAGGTGATCCTATCACGCCTTACCTGTTTGTAATAGGTATGGAAGGCCTCACGTCTATCATAAATGAAGTCGTAAGGGAACAAAAGTTCACCCCACTAAGAGTCAAAGGAGCAGATATTTCTCATATCTTGTTTGCTGATGATCTCCTGATCTTTGCTCAAGCAGATGAAAAAGTCATTAAAGGTATCAAGGAGTGCCTAGATGACTTTAGTAATTGCTCAAAACTGAATATAAATCCCAGCAAAAGTCAATTGTTTCTCAGTGCTTCAGCCGATAGAGATATATGTAAGGACATAGGAATCCCATAATGCACCCTACCTGTACATTATCTGGGGCTCCCCCTATTCACTGGAAGAATCACAAGAAAGATGTGTGCCCCTCTGGTGGATAAAATTATAGCTAAACTGGATTCCTGGAAATCAAAACTTCTTAGTATGGAGGGAAGATTAGAGCTTATTATATCAACCCTGTCTGCATTTCACTTGTTCTAGACAGGCACCTTCTCCTCCCCAAAGGCATTGTGGAAGACATTGAAAGGATGTGCCGAGATTTTCTTTGGGGTGATCTTAAAGGAAAACAACAGTACCACACAGTCTCTTGGGAGAAAATTTGCATACTGAAAAAGGAAGGGGGCTTGGGCATTAGATCAGTGGACGACTGGTGCCAAGCTGGACTTACAAAACTGCTATGGGACATTGCAAACAACAAGGATAATTTGTGGGTGAAATGGGTCCATAGTGCCTACATTAAGAAATGTACTGTGTGGAACTGCAACTCCAAATCCGGAGACAACTGGATGTGGAGGAACATTATCAAGCATAGAGACAAAATGGCCATGATTGTTCATTTTAAAATTTGTGATGGTGCCACCATCTCCATCTGGAATGATCCCTGGGTCGAAGGTGACTTTCTCCAATCCCACATTGAAGAATCTCTGAAAATGAGGAATGGGCTCACGTCAGACCTCCATCTTAAGTCCCTGATAGCCCACGGATCTCGGTGCATTCCTAAAGGTAGGGGGGCTGACAATATTACAAAGATATGCAAGAAAATAAAATTATAGAAAGACAACATGTGCCACTGTGTCAGACTGGAAACCTATTCCCTCAAGGGTGCTTGGAACGTCTGTAGATCAAAGAGTGAGGAACTATCATGGGCTAAGTGGGTGTGGTCCCTAAAGCTACCGAACATAATGAAAATCTTCGAATGGAAGATGATGCAACAAAAACTAATTATAGAGTCATATCTCAAATCTAGAGGGACTACAACAACCTCGATGTGCCAGCTGTGTAGAAGCGAAGAAGAGGATGATCTGCACGTCATGTGGACCTACAAATTCTCTGCTGAAGTTTGGAGACTTGCAGACAATCGTCTAATAAAAACCCTAAAGGACCAGGATGATTTGCTCAGCTTGAGATCGGCTGAAGATAGAAAACTAGGCCTACTCATATGCTACCATGTATGGAACCAGAAGAATAAGACATGTTTAAAGAAGAGATGCCTCTGCCCAAGATGGTGTGGAATAAGGCATTTTCTGATTTTAATTTTTTGCATACATAGTTCAGTATCATGCATAGATAGTTTTCCTTTTATTCGGTTAGCACCTGTGCAAACTATACCCACTTGTACATATTCTTCAACTGTACTTTGTTTCTCTGGTTAATATAGTGGCACACTTACTGATAAAAAAAATCATCATCACATTCCATACCATTCTCAAGTATGGATCCACACATAACTCAAGGTGTAACCATTAGATTATAGTATACTATAGTTCCACAACAATAAGAGAGACTCCAATGTTTTATTATTCCACTAAGGAAGGTTGGTTATAATTACCCATCATCATCTGAGTTCATTAGGATTAAGTATAACAAACTATATCCCATTAGGGTTACATGTCAACATGATGTGGTCATTATCCATTCTATTCATATGAGGGCAAAGGTAAACTACCTTATCAAGGTAAAATCTCCATTGGTTCCAACATCATTCAACTAATATCACCATACCACAACATCACCCAGAACTGTTGTAGGTGGAAAAGGTAAGACCATTGATTGTTTACATAAGTAAACACCTTGAATAAGCTGCCTATGAAGTCACTGAAATGTGATCTAGAAAGAGTCACATTTTAACCCTAGACGTTCCTTATTTAATAACATAAAGGATCACCATAGGTTGTGGGGTTAAAACCCATCATTGGTTGTACATTTTAAGCACACAATCATCTCAACCATCAAGCTTTTTAAATTGATCATATAAGGGAAACCATTAATTTAGAATATTAGAAATCACATGTAATACTATAGGTTTCAATCCAATCCATTGGATGTTGAAGCATCCAATATCAACCATTGGATCAAGTACATTATTCTAAACTATTAGATGAAGAAGTGATAGCACGTAACCATAAGATCGGGTTCATATTTCAAAATCATCAATTAGAGTATAGTTCTAACCCTTGAATCATTTGACCCAAGAAAATATTGTCTTAGGGATTAATTTATGTTAAAACTACATCCTTAACTCACCATAGGTCGTAGAGACCTGATCCATCATTGGTTGTGACCATTAAGTCACCATTGCTTGTTAGATCAACACTATATTCATTAATCACCATTGGATAATAAGCTAATGTCAACATTGATTGATAACATCATTAGGGTACTTAGTTGTATAATCATTAAGATTCTAATTGAGCCCAAAAATAACCTTAGGGGTGTCCATTGGTTGTCACCATAGGTTGACAACATTTTTCACCACCATCAGTTGTCATGATGTCATCATCGGCTGATGTGTTCTTAGAAGAAATCATCTTTAAACCCTAATATTGACCATCGGTTGATTGGTTCTTAGCACCATTGGTTGTGCTACCAACCTGTTCTAGACAATAATCCAACTTATGAAGGTATTGAACCTATTTACAGGTTCATCTAGAAATGGAACAGAACAGGGAACACCATAAAAATTCGAGATCTCAAGCAAATTTAGCTTCTTAAGGCTTAAATCACCATTTTTGGGCAAGAACATGAGCTAGCAAGCTTATAGTAAGCAATTATTGTGAATAGGGTTATAAAACATGCCTCTACATGGAAGAGCAGGTTCTTAATAGAAGGAAACTTGACCTAAGAAGGTAGAAAACCCAAGAAGAAGCTCTGAACTCGGCCAAGTAGGCACCCTTCTTCACAAGGAAGCAAAACGCTAGAAGAAGAAAGAAAGGTAGGATCTTGATCTCTAGAGCAAATTTTACCATGGAACAATAGAGTTTAGACCTGGAGGAAGGTCTAAGGAAGATGAAGACCAAGGAAAACGGAGAAGCAAGGGAGAAAAACAACTTGCCTTGATCACAAACCCTAGAAGATGACCTTAGAAACCCTAGGTAGGGCTATATGGAGCTCTAGGAAACCTTCTTCACCAAAATGGGTCGTCTTATACCTTGGACCACCTGGTTCCATAGAAAAATAGAGCAAGGGCAGTTCTATAGGCTAGAGGAAAGAGAGATCAAGCAAAGGTTTCGTTCTTGGGCAAGGAAGAGGTAGATATAGCCCATGGATAAGGATGGAAGCAAGCATGAGGTGTACAAGCATCTCTCCATGTGTCCATGGCTTAAAGCTTCCATGGATGAGAAGGAAGAAGGCCCACTAATTTTTGGGGACTTCTAGTCCACCGGATGATGGTCATCACCTTTTGGTTGATGGTTACCATCATTTGTTCATGGTTTAGGTCTAAAAATGGGTGAACCATCTGTTGATCATGTTTATACGTGAACCATGGGTTCAAGTGAACCAAACTAGAAAAACCATTGATCTAGAGCCTACTAGTCATGACCACTGGCTGTTACCACTAGATGATGGCCACCGGCTATTTCCTAAGCAGTGGAGCCATTGGTTGTTTGCCAAGAAGGTGGCTCATCCATGGGGGGAGGGGGGTAAACCCCAATTCAACATAGAATGGAATCTCCTCCAATTCAAGGTACAATTGAGCATCCCATGGCTCAAAAAGATCAATAATTATAAAATAAAATCTAAGGAACATTATTGATGTAATAATTTGCAAATAAAACCTCTCAATTGGGTAAATTGTTGAAAAATCCAAAATTTACATAAAATTGCATAACTTGCTCAAACAGTGTCCAAATTGGTCCAAATTTGAAAATTAAGCATGTCTTATGATTCCAAAGCATATCACAAGGTTAGATTAGGGTTCTAAGCATTAAATTATTGTAATTAAGCTTGTTTAATGCTTTAAGCAAGGTTAGGGGTCTCACAGTGAGCACCACAACATAGATATAAGGTCTGATTTAGAAGTAGGGGAAGCATGATATTTGGATTTTCATCAATGTTCAACCATGTAAAATCATAAACAGGAATATTAGAGTCTTATTCTGAAGTCCTAGATGCATTAAGTAGAATGAGTTAAAATGTATAGCTAAAACATAGTGGTTCTACTAGTTTGATGTCATTAAGACATCATGGACACCATTCGATTATGATCTAATAAGATTAGAGCCCAACAATCAACATATGCATCGAGGACATGTTAGAGGTCAACCATAAGTTACGAGCAGTCAAAAGAGTACATGAGCGAATGACATGGAAACTAGGCAAAAAATTTAACAAGTATTACATGGAATCTAGGCATAAAACATAAAACATAAAACATAACAAGTATTACATGGAATCATTAAAAAGAAAGGAATAAGACAATTTTGGCAAGAATCATCCTGTAGAAGAAAAATTCCAAGACCAGTTATCATTTTGCTACAAACATTTAGGAGGAGACAAGCTCCTTATTTTATCTATCACTATTGAAGGTTAGTAAACAGAGAAGAAATTCTGATCCCAATGTTGTGAGTCAGTAATTAGACAAAACACTCTAAAATCAAGAAGTTTAGATGGATATTTTGGTTGTTTCTGCAGCTAAAGTTTGGCTTAATGCGGCTTCAAATGAATTTAAAAAATGCATTATGGTGTGCAAGTTATATTCTGTAGCCTTGGCAAACAAAATTATGTCATCAACAAATGGCACATGAGAGATGGTAGGGCCCAATTGTGATAGTTTAAATGGATTCCAATTCCTAGATAAAATTGATCTTCAATTAGTTGGCTTAATTGGTTCACATATAAACAAATAAATAAGTGGACAAGGGATCACCCTACCAAAGTACACAATTTGCCTTAAAGTGGGATAGTATCTCTCCATTCTTTGAAGGACTGATTTGACCTCTGATAATTGAGTTCATATATCAGCCATAAGGAGTGTGTCATTGATAAAAAGGCACTACATTCTTTATTGTGCAAAATTTTCCTTAGCTTTCATGTTAACCATCCCCATGTATAAGAGTAGATCTTTGAACTTGGTTGTTGAACAATGGTCAATGTAGTGCCTCCCTTTCTTCTCAGATTTATCAAGCATTGTGTTGAAGTTGTCGACAAAACCTCTATTCATGTGGTATTGTTTGGACTGTCCTTCAATTGTTTCCCAATAGGCCCCACATGAGTGGGTTTGGACTTCATAGACAATGTTGAGGTGCAATACATCACTAATCCTATAATTTATTCGTGATAGTTACTATTATTCTCAAGGTCACAACTTACATTTTTGTGTAGCAATCAAATCTCCTAGAGAACCCAAGGATCTCTCCTCTCTGGGAATCCAAAAAGGTCAAGATTCTAATATTACTCACAATAGTGACACCATGACATATTCTTTTGATATGAGAAGAAGATGAATATTGTGAATTATCTTGTATTATTTAATGAGGAGAATATTTTCTTTAAAGAAGACTCCTTGGACATTTCAAAAAATAAAGTTCATCATATAAAGATAATATGGGGAGTAGTGTGTATGTCAAATTCTTTGAAAACCTCATCACTAGAGAGCATCAAACATGTGAGATTAAGACTGTGAAGCTTGGTAAGATGTCTAGTGCCTTCGTTCAAGTGTACATGCCAACCATACATAAAGACCAGGCTCATTTTTTCACCCCTTTCATGTGCAAGACTATAATGAAATACATAGCATGGAAGACATTAGTTCAAGCACTAGTTTATTGCCTATAGCTCTGGTCAATCAGGTAGCCCCAGTCAATATGATGGTTGGATGGTTATTGAATAAAATTATTATTCTTTCACAATATTGATCACAAAGGTTGAAGAAGTGTTCACTCTAGTCAGAAGATTCTTTGTTTGTGTGATCTAGTCATCAAAAGATACCATTGAAGACCTAAACTGCCCAATCGCCTGTGGGATCCTCACTCAACATCAAGGTAATAATATTAATTCCAAGGGTGAAAGAATACCACCTGGACTTCAAAGTCTTTTATTAAGTGAGGATCCCCTCTTTTGTAGAAATGGTATGTTTTTTGACTCTTGTAATATGCTCACTATAGATATACAAGAGAGAATCATTTTTTCCAACCCCCTTATGGGGCCCTTGACAAACCAAAATATTCATAGCTTTAACCCTAAACTGGACAAAATTTAGGTGTATAGGGAAGCATCATTAAGATCATAATAGGGAGTAAAAAAATTAGTTATAGTAATTTGAAAGATCAAGATAGAAAATGGGGATATGTCTCTACCGGTCTTCTCCCTAGTTATAGTATTTCTATCGATTCAGGTCTAAAATGAGACTTAAGATCCAGAACTAAAGCAACAGTTGTATTATGTCCTATAGCTCGGACACTCCAACATTATTTTTTTTCATATTGATTACTGTGAAGGGTCCACTACATTAACAAAAAGTTTCTATGCAGCCTCGAAAAGTATAATAAAAAACGTTTGTGGGACATCCTATATGAATTATGAAGTCCACATAATTTCATTTCAAAAATACAAATGGGTTTTACGAATTTGGGCTCAATATTCCGAAGTCTAGTATCTCTTGCTACCTTGACATCTAGTACATGGTCTACTCTAGTTTCCCCTCCAAACAATGATTACACGATGTGGAAGCTTGCTAGCTTCTGACTTTACACTTGGGGATTTGTCTTCTTACCTCTTTAGTTTATTTGTCTGGTACTAAAATCTTCATGTGCATGTATATGCTTCATACGTATGGTCGGGTGCAATCTATCTAATCACAAGAGATAAATAGAAAGCTATTGATAATAACTATGAAATCAAGCGAACTATCACTGGATGAACTGTTTTATATATGCTTTGTAATATTACCTGGTTTTGAGGAATACCCACTGTCACTTTGGATGGACTGTTAGTGATTGTAATGGTATTTGGTCACTCACTATTGGTGTTGGAAAGCTCTAAAGCCCCCCACCCACCCACCCTAAAAAATACAAATGAAAATAATAGAAACTGAACATAACTTCTCTAGCAAGATTTCACACATGTGTATATGATAACCAATGACCGATATCCCAGTTGGAAAATATGATTTGGAAAATACCAGTTAGAAACCAGTCTCGTTTGGTAGTAACCTGGTACGTTTTTAATAAATCCAACATGTGTATGATGACTATATGTAAATTGTATGAATGCACATACACAAGAGGCGTAAGAACTTGATGGTGATGAACTAATGGGAACGATGTGATATACACTATCCCATCAATTATATGATTGAACTTGGATCATAAATCATGAAGTGGTGTCAACATTTTGGTTCTGGTCCCCAACCCCAATCTAAATCCCAACATCATCTCTTGCAAACACTATAAGGGTTGCTTTTCCTTTCTTTATAGTAGCATCATCCCCATGGGACTCCCAACTCGACATAATCGTCAACTAGGCATGGTAATGGAACCATTGAATAGAAGGATAAGAGATAGATTTAAAATAGGAGTATACCTTTCCGTCGACCAGCAATGCATCCCTTTCCCTACAGTCGTCAGCCTCCCTATACAAAGTCGAGATCTTCACACAGGTCGCCCTCCCTCTAAATAGCCATCCGCCTAATTAGATCTCCAAAAGAATCAACACTTCCATCACTCTTCTTCACTGCACAGTCAGGCCAATGTTAGGGCCTCACCAGCTACACTTTCGACAAAGCGAGAGGGGCGCAGCACGAGCGTTCTATTCTCAGTTCAAAGCGAGAGGGGTGCAACCAAGCAAGTGAAGAATCGAGGATAACATGGCCTATGCACGGAATATTGAAGGCCAGGCAGGAGAATTAAAACAATCACTAGCGGTAATTTACAAACTGGCAACTTAAAATTTCCTCTAATCACAATTAAAATTGCCACTAAATTTTGACTCTTTCTTAAATCACTATAATAAAGTGTTTAGGGGCATTTATAAAAAGAATTCCTATAGAATAGAGAGATAGTAGCCTTTATTATAAAATCCATAGAAATAAATGCCACTAACGAGTATTTTGTTGTTGTAGTGCATTAAGTACGCTATGAAAAGGCAAGTAAATAGTTTAAGAGTATAATAAAAGTTGCTTGGATAAAAGCATCATATACGAAAGAAGTAGAAACAAGGCGTCAGACATTTAGAGACATTCTTTTATACAAAGTGTGTTTCAAGTGTATTTTCATTATTCAACAACATAATATGACCATTGACCAGCTTTCCATTGGAAGGGCCCGTAAGGGTGATTAAGATTAGCCAACCCTTTTATCGACATGGTCTTCCTTATCTAGACATCTCCAGTAACAACCTTGTGCCCTTACCCTGGAAATATAGGTAGGTACACTAGGTTTGTATAATGGAAAAAGTTCAATTATGTTTGAGGTTTGTTCAACATATTTCAAACAAAACGAATGTAGTAATCATACACAACATGTATCTCAATAAAGTAATTATCTAGCCAAGCATTCATACGAGCACACATACAAGCAAGACAATAACATAGTAGGGTCAAGAGATTAAGTATACCTTATGAGAAGAGAGCAAGATATGATAAGATCTCTAGAGATGGTCCATCCCAAGGGGACCTAAGACATAAAAAAACAACATAGACTCTTAGATCACTAGGGTTTGAGTATATAAGCATCATATGAGTCATGTGTACGTTTCCCTAGATCCATGTTTCACTTAGTTAAAAAATAGGTCTAAACTTCCAAACATGCATGTTATTATTCAACATAGTCCGATGATCAACATTACGCTCTAGGCCTAGGTGAACCATCCACATTATGAGAACTACAAGATATATATAAGGTATGATTTAGAAGTAGGGGAAGCATGATATTTGGATTTTCATCAATGTTCAACCATGTAAAAACATAACTAGGCATATTAGATCAATTCATGCAATATAGTTTTATTCTCAAGTCCTAGAAGTATTAAGTACAACAAGTTAAGATGTAGAGCTAAAGCATAGTGGTTCTACTAGTTTGATGTCATTAAGATATCATGGACATCATTATATTATGATCTAACTATATTAGAGCCCAAAAATCAACATATTCATCGAGGACACGTTACAGGTCAACCATAGTTACAAGCAGTCAAGAGAGTACATGAGTGTATTACATGGAATCTAGGTATAAATGATACTAGTCGTTTTGCAATATCAATCACTAAGATGGTTAATCCTAGAGTTTAAACCTTTTTTACTTCCGGTTTTAATGGTAGTATAGAAGGGTCGATCCCACATGACAACTATTTAGAGATTGTTCTTAGAACCCAAAGATTGAAGAACTTTATTATTTGTTTTTGGTATTTTTCTTTTTATTAAAGCAGAAAGTAAATCCAGTTGGAGGTTTGAGTGATTACACTAATGCAAGAAGAAAATGTACCTAACAAGAATAAACATGCACAAGGGAAAAAGTAAGAAGATTGTTAGCACAAGCAAAACTATATGAATGAAAGACTAAGAATTAAAGAAAACAAAGGATGCGGTGATTCAATCAAGAGAAGGAAATCGAGGCTCGTAGGGGTTTTCACCACCTTAGCCTAGGTGATAACAACTAAATCTTAAACGACGATTTGATGAAGGTTTGCGAATATAAAACTCACAAGAGAGAAACTCCACATGAGCCCATTGGTCTTGGTGCTCATGTTTCCTAGTTTATCATCTTAAAAGATGAAAATCCACGGTCATATCAAAATGTCTATGTAATCGATTTTATTGTTCAAAATCTGGATTTCCATGGTCATTTTCATCTGGATTAACATGCGATCCGAAGATCAACCATTCAATTAAAATCGATTACCATCTAATCGTTTAAGAAGAAGTCGTTAAAACCATGGCTAAGGGGTTATTCCCCTTGCCCCGATAAAAATCTACTCACACATAGAGAAAGGGGAGACAGAGGAAGAAAGAAATGAAGCCATAGTCTAGCCCAGAAATGAGGAGATTAATCCTTATGCTAGAGACGATGAAATGGCTTAAATCTTTGTTCCTTGCTCTAGAAATAAAGAACGGAAAGAAAGAGATTAAAAATAAGGCAGAGAGAAAAGACAAGAACAAGAATGAAAGAGCTATGCTTGAACCAAAACCTACTTTATTGCATAATATGAGAATGATTACAAGATTAATTGTTTCAGAATTCCAAATACAAGAAATCCAAGATGCCTTGAGGAGGAAGAAGTGCCACTCCTTTTATAGGAGAAGGAGGGGGGTATACATTAGGTTTAGGGCAAAAGAAATGGCCGCCGGCGGCTGCTAACTTTCTAGATCTAGTCAATAGAGGAAACAATTGATTTCTTTGCATCCCTTTTGCATTAATTTCCCGCAACAACGGTTTCGAGCGTATTTTTGGGCCAGTCAAAAATTCATAAGCGGCCCTAAAATATATTTTTCCTGTAGATAATTGAATTATCTTTCCAACGCATACTTGCACAATAAATTCTGCCTTGGGATGTGGGAGTTATACCAATTTTGGTGAAAGGTATATACTGAAATAAGACTCTGCGGGAAAACGTAATACCACTTTCACTGGTTAATTGTGCAGCCAAATAAACACCAAAATTGCCGAATAATATGTCTTTTTTGTAGCCAATAAAATTATCTTTTCATTCCATACTTTATCTGGAAATTCCGCCTTTAGACGCAAAAGATATGGCTATTTTGGTGATGAGTATCTCAGACACTGCGGGAATATTTGAAAGCCTCATATCTTCATCTTTTATTTTCGCGGTTTAATTACTTAGATAATTCCTGAAAATTAAGAAAAATATCATAAGAATTCAGGAAAAGTATATCAAGAAGATGGAAGTGCTATTTATTTTTGAATTAGTTAAAATTAACAAAAAAGTTCTAATTAATTATTCTAAATGAAGCAAAAATAAGAGATGAATATGCATTCATCAATAAACCATAGCAAGTATTATTGATTTTGAATTCATAAATATATCTCTAATATGTATGGATCAATATTTTCATACACTAGAATATATAGTTACTAAATTCCATAATAATCACAACATGTAGCATGTGGTAGAACATGCGGCCATCAAACAAGTTGAATATGGTCAAGGTAGGTCTATTGGTGCAAAAAGTTATAAGAGTTTACCGATTTCAATATTAAGGTATTACATCACATCGAATTAAAACAAGGTTGCTTACTTGATCATTTATGCACATGACAGAGCCAATTTTAGGCCAAAGGTAGTCATAGAAGCTCAAAATGATCATTAATATTTATTTGGATGGTCCATGACCAATATAATAACAAAGTAGGTTAAAGTTACTAATTTTCATTGATAATTAGGAACTATAGGTCATCATTATCACAAGGGAAACATGTAGGATACTAAACACCATACAAAAGATTATATAAAAGACTTATTTAGAAAAATAGGGATGGTACGAGCAAAATTTACAATAGGGATTAACATCATTGAAAGATGGTGTATTTCTAGTCAAAATGGTATATAAAACTTCAATATTTTGTTACGGGAAGTGAGAGATACACACATTTGAAGATTGCATCAAAAACTTGGCATTTGGAAGGGTTTTACCCTAATTGGGAAGAGCCCAGGGGTGAAGGAGGCCAGACCAAGGTTAAGCCTCTAGATGTGCCCCCTAGTTAGTGGTTGTGGATTGGGCCACTAGCGATCCACGGTGACTGCGAGCATCCGGTCACATCTTCAGGCAGTGGAGGGTGAGCATCTACAACAATTTCCTCAGGAAGAGGGTGATGGGGAGCGGGTCCCGACAATGGCGCACGACGTTGGGACTGGGTGTGGTATTGCCATGTTGGCAGGGGCTCGCGGGCCTGAGGACTACATGACAAGCTCAGACTGGATGTGTGATGTTGTGCGGCAAAGAGAGAAAGGGAGTGAGAAAGAGAGAGGGAGGGAGAGAGAGAAGCGGTTGTTATCAAGCATGATTTGGGTCGTTGGTCATTAATCCAACACCCTGTGGGTTGTTCCCTTCATCAGGCTAGGGTTTCCAAACCCTCGGGAAGGTGGTGACAACTTCGAAAGGTGAGCTAGAAGGGTTTTCAAGGTTAGCGGATAGGAGGGTGGGTTTTATAGGTGAAAGGGGTGACTATGGTGGCAGTTTGGGCTTGTCGATGGTCTGCAGCCATTGGTGGTGAAAAAAAGGAGAAAGGCTAGTTCCCACTTACTGTGGTCTGAGGCCATCGTTGGCCCATTGGACTCAGTAGTGGGTCTTATGGACAAAGCTGGAGAGAGGTCCTTCTATGGTAGAGTGCCAATTGTGGCCAAAGTAGCTCTGTTGTTGCTTCGCAATAGTGGATGACGTGAGGGGTAGAGGAGGTCTCGTATCTGTCAAATCCACCTATGATCTGTGGCACATGTTGATCCAAGGGCTCATATGGCTCCTAGCTGAGGAAGTAGGCCAAGAGATAAAGTGGTCGGATAGGGAAAACGAGTGGGAAAAGAAAGTGGGCCACACAATTCAATTGGCCCATTAAGGTGTAAAATGATTAGAAGGGTCACAAATAAAGTTTAATTCATAAGACTTTTAATTGGGCATAATTTCTACATCGTAGCTCTGATTTGGGAAAGAAGACATATGTTGGAATCGTGAGAAAGATTTATTCAATATGAAATTGAGAAAAAGGCATATATGTATTAAAATATACGATCAAAATACAAGGAAAGGATGGTGATGAGTTTTATGTTTTAACACTAAATTAGAGTCAAATTGAGGGTCATCAAGGTATTGATTGCATTCACGAGTCATCAATTATGCATCAAATCACATTCAACCATGTAATTGAAGGTGATGAAAAGGGATAGTCCAACATAGAAGTCATAATCCAATTTATATTTCCAGGTTATCACACCTTTTTTGAGTGAAGGCAATGGTTTCTCTATTTTCATTATTGTGCTATTATTTTCCTGCTGAAACTATTGCATTGAACTTGCTATACATTGTGAACCTGAAATTTTTTACAAGCCTATCTTGCCTCCTGAAGGTAACCACTATAGATAATAATTTTTAAATCATTGAATATTAACATTGGAAATTAAAAAGATTATTGGATAGATCTACGAATCCTTTTTTCGGTGAGTTATATACCCCAACCCTACACAGTAGGACATAGAGGCGCCATAAAACTGGTTATCTCCACAAACCAAAGTTTCATTTTCCCATTGGAGGGATAACACTAGCGGGGAAAATACTAGATACTTATCCATGATGAAGAAAAACTATGAGATAAAAGTGCCAATGGATAATTTACATGGTGAAGAAAAAATATGAGATAAAAGTGCCAATATAAAATTTTGTAAATATAGTTTGACAATCTTTATATTTGGAAATATTGATATTCTAGAATACATCATACTATTTAGGGAAACATTGTCTTAGTATTTTTAACAATCTTGTGAATCTCTATCTTATAAACTTGAATCTTTCTAAATGTGTTGATTCTTGAAATCTTTAACATGTGGACCAAAGTCCATGATTGTAGTTCCTATCTAGTTTGGATATGCACTGAAGCTTATCTTGTTGCATATATTTACAAATAGCTTAATAATAAGAATTTAATACAAGCATTGGATGACCTATTTTTCCTCTTTTTGGTCCATGTGTGGTTCTTCCTTCGGGATGTCTGTGGATTGGTGATCAAAATAAGACTTAAAAAAATGCAAGAAAATTCCTGTGTTGATTCAAGTACTGGATAGGCTTTAGATAAAGTTTTTATGAATAGGTAGTTGACCTTTGACGTACTTTGATAAACTGTGTGATAGCACATTAATTATCTACTATGAGTAAAGTATGTAAAAAGTTTGGTCATAAAGATTGCATTTACTTGATGGATCAAAATCAAGATACCACTATCAACATTATTGGCTTTATTTTCCCCTCAAACTTTGCACCCTATTTGGGCATGCATAAGGAACTAAGGTTATTGTATCTAAATGAAATTGAGTATTGGATTCAAGATTCTCATTGTTTTCTTTCACTCTTGAATCTTGTTTTGTTTGACTAATCACAAGTTCAATGATGACCATCTCTTTAATATAACACATTGTCTTGGAAAATATTATATCTTTGGCATTTGTTTGGCTGAACCAAGGCGTGTTTTTAGTGGGAAAGATAGGATATGTGGCTGACTCTTACTGGTTTATTTAGACACTAGACCAACATTTGGATTAGTTTCTTGTGTGGATATATTTATTTATCTCAAAAATTTTGATTGGTCCTCACTTGTAAAATATATATTAAATAGACTCTATGACGCCCCTCCAAGTTTTAACACATGATAGATGAAGCATTCCCCAATCATTTTCCATAACATGGGGGTACACGGAGTGGGACGAACATCACAAGAATGATAAACATGTAAATAAATAATCACTATTCATTGATTTGAAATAGACTCATATGTAGTTCATGGATAGGAAAACTACAATTTATTCATTTTGAATTATAAATCTACTAAGTCAAACTTAGCTAACATAACTAAGGCATGATTGTGAAAGATATCTAAAAGATATGATGAGATTGGTAGATGGCACTCCACCAGGTTAAACTTCAGAGTCTCCTAGTCGTTGTTTGTTCTTCTATTCTTCACTTGGTCTATGTTCTAGCGACATCATGTCCCTAACCATGTAAAACAAACATAAACAAAAGTTGGTGATACTTGGCACATTATAAAACACAAAGTAACTATAAACTTGACATGAAATAAACTTTGACATAGATTAACTTAAACATTCTTTGAAAATTTGAAACATGATAAATTGGATAAGAGAACATATGTTGCTTCCCTTAGTGCCCCATAAGAGCCCATGATTGCTGGGAATGCCCATAATGCTAGGAAATCCCATAAAGACCTATAAAGTTCCATGATCGAGGTGCATATAAAAACTTAGCCAAATTTTTAATCTCTAACCGTTATCTTAAAACTTGACTAAATCATTATTGTCTTTAATCTTGACCATAACATGATTTCTCCCTCATTATGCCATAATTGGATTTCTCCCCTAAAGCCATAATGGGATTTATCCCTCCTTGAGAATAGTGCATTAATAATAAAGTAGATTATATAATAGATGAAAAGTAGGCAAATAATCTTGCAGAGATATTTATGCATGAAGTTTTTTAGGAATACATTCAAAAATTTTCATGAGACATACTATTGTGCAGAACCATAAAAGTAAACACCCAATAAATCAAAGTTTAGTTGTACCAATAAGCATGGCTCGCTTACCTTGAGAAAACCACCTTATGTCTAGTCCTTTGACTTGATTGAGCCCTCAATCATCTATGGATCATATAATATGTACATTAGTACTTTTCCCTGAACCATTATTTTAATTATTGAAAATTTTGAGTGTGGTAATTAGGGTTTGAAAACAACATACATCGATAGAGGAAAGAAAACCTTTCCAACACCTGATTTTCCTTAATTTTTTGAGAACATATGCAATTTCTATGAATTTTCTACTATGGACCAATAGAAAAATAGGAAACTATAGCATGGCATACATTTAAAACCAAAAGTCAACTAATGTAAATGAAATAGGAAAATACTAAGAAAACTATAGTGTGTGTTACATCTAATTAAAATATCGGGGGGGTGACTCATCATCCAAATAGTAAATCTAAAATGTACTTCAGATAAATCAAGGGTGCATTAAAATATTGGAATTACCCTTGTTGCGAGACCCCTAACCTTGCTTAAAGTGTTGAACAAGCTTAATTATCATAATTGAATTCTTATAACCCTAATATAACCTTTTTATATGCTTTGAAATCATAATACATGCTTAAGTTTCAAATTTGGTCCAATTTTGACACTATTTGAGCAAGTTATGCAATTTTATGCACATTTTGGACTTTTCTATATTTTACCCAGTTGGGTTTTTTTTTGCAATTTATCAGTTGCATTATGTTCCTTGTATATTATCTCATCATTATTAAGCTTTTTGAGCCATGGGGAGCCTATTTAAACCTTGGTTTGAAGGTGTTTTCCTCAAGGGTATTTTAGGGTTTACCCCTTCATGGATGAGCTACCTTTAGTAGCTATCAACTAATGAATTATTTGATTGACTTGGAAATTCGACAAAGGAGAGATAAGCATTTCTATATGGATGGTGGGATAGCTACTTGCATGTGTGCTTGTAGATTCTTAATAGTTTAAGGCCATGGACACTTGGGAAGATACTAGAACTTCAATTTTTTCTTTTTCTTTATCTTAAAGTTTCATGTACTTATCCCAAAGCACCCAAACGAGCCATTTTCTCTCCACCACTTCCCTCCTTCTACAAACCTCATTCTCCCTCTGTGGTTTTGCAAATTTCCTATCTATGGAAGAAGAAAGAGGGAATCTTCTAGGAAAAAGAATTTAGGGTTGCAATTGACTTCGTTTTAGAGTTTAAAAAGCTTCCTTCTTGTGATATTGACCTAAAAGAGTAAGAATCCCCTTCTTTCCTCCATTTATATCTTTGTTATCTTTCCTCCTACATTTCTCCAGGTAGGAACCTTTCTGTTCCATCATAGAAAATTTCTCTAAAACTCTAGAACCCTACCTTTCTTGCTCCTTATGCTTAGGGTTTGCTCATTTGATGAAGAAGGGTGCTAGATGGACGAGTTCACAGCTTATGCTTGGATTATCTACCCTACTTGCTCATGTTTTCTTCTGTTTGGGAGTTTATCTTCTAATAAGAGGCAATTTGTATAACTTGGTCCTCGTTTATTGCTTACCATAAGCTTGCTAGCTCATGTTCTTACTTTTAAATGATGATCCATGCACTAAAAAGCTATGCTTGACTTGGATTTTGATTTTTATAATATTCCCTGTTCTGATTTCAGTTCTAGATGAACCTATGATCATGTGTAAGTTATTCCTAAGGTGTAATATGATTTGGATCGGGTTGGTTTGACAACCGATGGGGCTAAACACCTATCAAAATGGTCAATTTTAGGGTTTAAAGTTGATTTCTTCTATAAACACATGACTCAATGGTGATACCATTGCAACAACTGATGGTGTTGTCTTCGTGACAACTGATGGTGGTGAAAAAGGGTGTAAATTGACGTTCACCCCTTAGGTCAGGTTTTGGCCTAATTAGAAGCTTAGTGATTAACAATTAAGTACCCTAATGATGCTATCAATCAATGGTGATATTAGTTTGATATTCGATGGTGATTAATGAATATAGTGCTAATCTAACAACCTATGGTGACTTAATGGTTACTAGTGATGGTGTATCAGGTCTCCACAACCTATGTTGAGTTCAACATGTGGTTATAAAATCAATTAAGCCTTAAACCAATGGTTTCCTGGGTCATTTTATGCAATGGTTGGACCTCTACTCCAATTGATGGTTTTGATATATGAATTTGACCTAATGGTTAAAATCTAATGTTTCTTCATCCAATAAATTGGAATGATGCCTAAATGTAATATGTCGGTCCTAATAAATTGATTTAAATGTTTTCCTTTATGAGATCAACTTAAGAAGCTTATTTACTGACAACTTGTTTTAGATAAACAATCGCTTGTGGGTTTTACCCTACTCTCAATGGAACTTTGTATGTTGTTAATCAATGGATGTCTAGGGATATATGATGACTCTTTCTAGAGAACAACTCAATGACTTCATAGGTGGTTTGTTCAATATGTTTACTTATGTAAACAACAAATGGATTTACCTTTCCAACATTTAATGGTTAGAATTTGATGCCTCAATATTCCCATTATTTTAGGGGAAGCCTATAGTGTAATGTTATGATTCTAATTATGAGAATTTGATGGTTCAATGCCTTAAACTTTTAGTATTACCCTTACCCTCGTATGATTATGATTTATAATCACCATTATGAATTAATGGGTAACCCTAATGAGGTATAGCTTGTTATACCTAGGTTTAATATAACTAAATGATGGTAATTGGGTATGAATAGTCCCGAAATGACTAATACAATCATGGAGTACTCTCTTACTATTATTGAAACCCTAGTATGCTATAACCCAATGGTTACACCTTGATTTATGTGTGGGTTCATACTTGAGAATAGTATGGAATGTGATGATGATGCTTCACCTTATGCATCCATGATCCAATGGGGATGATGTGAATTAGGGTTTGGGTATGAGTGTTGATTAGTAACATTAATATAATTTATCTTATTGAACCTAACTCTAATGAAAATAGATAAATATGAGTATTCATGTTTAACCTTCTTATATGATGGCATGATGGTGGAATAATCTCCTTATATGATCATAACCTTAATGTTTTAATTGGTGGTTATCATAGCCCCATGGTTGATACTTTTGTATGCTAAACATGTGCATTATGAATATGATGAGGGTTAATCATATCTAGATTCCTTGCATGTTGAGGTAATAAAGTAATGTTCTTAATGTTAATATAACCCTTCTATGATTGTTTATGAATATCTCCCAGCTCATTAATGCAATATTATGCTAATCTGGTGTATTATATGTAAGTGATGTTGTTGAGCCTTGTTATAAGGCATGAAAATATAATAATGATCTTACAGGGAATAGTATGATGGTATTAATGAACTTTGGGCATGGTTGAGCCTTGAATGAGGTGTAATCCTATTATATTGACAAGGATAGATACCCTATGATATTGTGAAAAGAATTCATATCTTGTGATAGTATGATGACTAGTGTGGTCTCATGAATGACAAGTGAATAGTACAATGTGATGCTGAGATGAGAAATTATGTTTCACACATTTTATATCTTTTGAAGTTGTAATACTTATATACTTGCTAGAAGTGAATTAGGGTTTGTATGTCCACTTGTTTGATGCAGCCTTAATTCACCCAATTGGAGATAACTAATCAAGTGAAACTCTAATCATGTAGTGCCCTGTGCCATAGAACCATCTTCAGTGTCAGAACTTGCTAGATGGTGAAATGAGTATTCCTAAGGGAAACTCAGAGCGCATACTATTGAGTATCCAGGGTGCTTGTCATCCTGACACCAAGTGTTTTGGCAGGATGGCTGCAGTCATGCCTAGCCCACTTTTTGAGAATGACTTTGGTTGGGTCTCAGTGATTATAACATGATGTGATTAGAGGACAACTATGATTGTACCTCAGTGATTGGGTTTGAATACCCTAGATGCTAGAGTTGTGACATGTACCAAGGTGGGCTAGTTGCAAGATTATATGTCACTATTTTACAGTTTGACTATATGTCACTACGGTGCAGACTCGTATTGACTGAGTATGGAGAAGATCTTGGAGTCTGACTCTTCCTAGATCGTATATGGAAATGATTACGACCAAGCGGTGGTCAGTTGGTCATTGAGTGGCGTGACTCAAGCTCCCCATGGCATAATAAAAGATGTAAGACATATGTCTAGCATATCTATTTAGGGCTATATACAACGATTCATATAGGATGATAACCCTTGTTTGCTTTATTTTCACTGAGATCATGCATAATACAATAAGAGATAATAGATATGCTTATGTTGTAGTTATGCTCATGTTGTAAACATACTTATGTTGTCAAATATACTGACATAGATGGTAAAGATGATGATGCTAGCTATGTTTAATGTTGCTAGCCATGCCTATGTAATTATAAATGCTTAAACTACTAATCATGCCTATGCAGTTATTTGTGCTATGATGTTAGTTCTACTTATGATATAAATCTGTTCCCTTTATTTGAGATGTCAATATTGATAGTCATGTTATGTTACTAGACATATTCATGATGTCAGGGATGATTATGCTACTAGATTGCTTGTGTTGTTAGCAAGGAATATGATGATAGTCAAATTAATCATAGTGATTGTTATTAGATGCAATTTGATGATATATGAGTAGATATATATCCAAAGAAATTGATTTATTTGTTATCTATATATGCATTGATGATCATACTTGTTACCAAGATTATTTGCTTAATCTATTTAGCACACTTAAATTGTTCAATCTATTAAATTCATTATTAAATACTCTTACTTCTCAGTTATATAGTATTTAAAATGTTGTAATCAATAAGCATTGTTGGAGGTTATATCTCTTGCTGGGACACGGGTCTCACCCTTATGGTTCGCCACATCTTTTTAGGTAATCGGCAGTGACGACAACAAAACTGTGGAAGTAAAGAAGAACTATAGTAATGATTCTTTGAGAAAGTTGATAAGATGTCTAGTGTGTCCTAGAGTCATCCATTCACTCTCAGGTCTAGGCAGGAAAAGTTTGTATGTGGTGTTTCAAACAAATCAGACTTTTGTAAGCATGTTAATGCTTGTTTATGTGGCATATACGAATATTGTTCTCATGTGTATATATGTTGTGGCTAAGGTGATAAAACAATTGGTATCAAATTCTTATCATAGTATGGATACAAGGAAGATATTGGAATCTTACGCAAATGTTTCTGTGCGGGCATTAATGTTGAAATTAGTTTTAATTTACCCATATTTTTGGGTACGTGGTTAATTGGTGATTGATTGCGTTTTATGTTTTGATTAATCTCGTTTAGTGTAACAAGTTCTCACAAGTTGGTATCAGATCTTTAGGTTCACTAAGTCTATAGGGACACTAGGACTTAGGACTAGGATGATGTCTAAGTTAAGAATATGACACAAAAACATGGTGCATACTACCTTATCTCAATACTTGGGTGCCCTATCTAGGTATTCAATTATTGAAGAAAAGGTGAATATGGAACTCTTAGACTATTATCTTTTTTATTTCTCTAATCAAGTAGTCATTTAAAACAATCTAAAGAGCATAACAAATTAGAAATCATGGTGTAGATAACTCAATATTACCTCAAGAGAAGATGAGATGCACATCATTATCTATCAAAACTTGAATGTTTGGTAGCTAAAGAAAAAGACACAACACCATGAAATCTAAATATGAATACAAATAAGCAAAAGAGGAGTTCTTGAAGATGTGATTCTAGAAGATAATAAAGTAAAAGATAGATAAGTATGTGCTTATAAAATGATTCAAGGTCTGAAATTCACATAAGATGGAGATAACTCCAATGATAAGTATAAAATGAGAAGATAAACAGGAACAATTACAAAGGAATAAGGTGGAACATGCGTTAATCTCAGACCAACCTTTTTGTGTAAGAAAGTTTTAATGTAAAATTAGTTTGGCATTTGAAAGAAATTAAGGCAGATGATCCATGTTTAATGAAGAAAATGTGGAATATGATGATTTACCTATTGATAAGTGGTTGAAAAACATAATAAAAAAGAGAACATACCCAAGTGTGATAAATAGTCATCAAGGAAGGAGTAATGAGATATGTTAATCATGATGATTCCTATTCTAATGGCAAGGAACCCAAAATGATACGTAAGAAGTTGTAACTTGCATAATGAAAATAGAATTGGTTACCTTTTTTCTAGTGATCCTTGAACAATTCTACTATGATTTGGGAAGTGTGTTTCCATTTGTGTCTTTCCTTTCTAGGGCATAGCTTTCAAGTGGATCTTTTCCACTTGGTATGTGTGGATTCGCTGCAAACATGAGGGTGGATAGCTTATTATAGCATAAGGTTGCTTCGACTATGGTTCCAAGATCATAAAGTTTGTGATGAGTTTGCTTTTGAGCCTTCCAATAATTTGGGATATTCCTCTTATATGTTTTGAAATTTATTATGTTGGTAAAAGTAGATGACATAAGGATGTGAGTTCCTTATAGCACATGAGGTGGATACCAAGGTAATGAATCCTAGTATCCAAGATGTATCAACAGTATGGGAAGTATGTGAAGGTTGGAGATATTTACTAAATGAACATATCAAGTATTCCCCCCCCCCTTAAAGAGAGGGAGAGAGAGTTGATGATGACCCTCTAAATGTTGTTTGGAAGGAAAAACAAAAGTGATTCTATAATGTTGTGTATGGTTCAGTGATAGTTGGGCAAGACCACTATCAAGATTAGATGGTTTATTGGTCAATAGATATGTGTTACCGTGTTCCTTTAAAATAAACCTATGATCAAATATCAATGTATAAGAGTTAGATTGGATGACATAGTTCACATGACCATGATGAGTTTACAGTTATGCCTTTTAGACTAACTGATGTACAAATAGAATTTATGAATAGGAGGAACAAAGTGTTCCAGTCATGTCATACAAGTTATATCAAGCTTTGAATGATGACATTCCAAAGTATTTCAAAGATGGTCAAAAATATGATCAATATTTCTTCAAAAACCTTAGGGTTGTCGAAGCAACAATAGCTATGAGACAAGTTGAACAAGAGTGAGATGGGGTTGATTAAATGTCTTTATGGGATCATGATATGTCTTCTAAGTAGGTTGTGTAAATCCTAGTAAGGTGAAGATAGTGTTGTTGTTTCACCCCTAACAAGGTTGATTAGGAATGATGTTTCCTTGTATGGAATGACAGGTGCCAATGTCAAAATTGCTTTTGATGCTGAAAAAGAACTGACAAGTGTTCCAGTGTCAGTGTATCTATAAAAAAAGGATGGATACATTACCTTTTTTTATGCTTCAAGGAATGGTATGGGACACATGCCATGATTGGTAAAAAACCTATCAAGTATGAGTTTTGAGCAATGTGTTGATACAATAGATATAATTTCAGGATGATATCTAGAATTTAAAGTTGAACATTAGTACTAGAGTTGTACAGGTGACACAACAAGTTTCTACATTCCATATTGAGAATGCCTTCTTATGTGGGGGTTTTTGTGTTTACCCAAGATAAGATATGTATGAATTGAAAGAGAAGAAGATGACCTATATAAGAGTGATGTGACATTACCATAATATGGAAGTAACCATGTGTAATATTGAGGATGATGAGCATGAGAAGTGTCCATCTATGTGTACCTTGGAT
The DNA here is from genome assembly GCA_963693085.1 of Alisma plantago-aquatica. NCBI lineage: Eukaryota > Viridiplantae > Streptophyta > Magnoliopsida > Alismatales > Alismataceae > Alisma > Alisma plantago-aquatica. Next base: position 1,442,412,180 of record OY856410.1, on the reverse strand, counting down.
TTCGGGGGCAAATTCCATGTTAGGGGTTTATGGTTGTGAGACTTCTAACCTTGCTTAAAGTGTGAACAAGCTTAACTATCATAATTGAATTCCTATTACCCTAATCCATCTTTTTTATATGCTTTGAAATCATAAGACAATCTTAAATTTCAAATTTGGTCCAATTTGGACACTGTTTGAGCAAGTTATACAATTTTATGCACATTTTGGACTTTCTACAATTTATCCAATTGAGGGGTTTTCTTTGAAATCTATCACTTGCATTATGTTCCTTCGATATTATCTCATCATTCTCGATCTTATTGAGCCATGGATCGCCTATTTAAACCTTGGTTTGAAGGTGTTTTCCTCAAGGGTATTTTAGGGTTTACCCCTTGATGGATGAGCTACCTTTAGTAGCTATCAACTAATGAATTATTTGATTGGCTTGTAAATTTGACAAAGGAGAGATAATCAGGTCTATATGGATGGTTGGGGATCTTCTTATGTGTGTTCTTGTAGATTCGTAATAGTTTAAGGCCATAGACACTTGGAAAGATACTAGAACTTCAACTTTTTCTTTTTCTTTATCTTAAAGTTTCATATACTTATCCCTAAGCACCCAAACGAGCCATTAACTCTCCACCACTTCCCTCCTTCAACAAACCTCATTCTCCCTCTATGCTTCTAAAAATTTCCTATCCATGGAAGAAGAAAGAGGGGATCTTCTTGGAAAAAGAATTTAGTCTTGCAATTGACTTCCTTTTAGGGTTAAAAAAGTTTCCTTCTAGCGATCTTGACCTAAAAGAGTAAAATTCCCCTTCTTTCCTCCATTTATTTCTTTGTTATCCTTCCTCCTACATTTATCCAGGTCAGAACCTTGCTGTTCTATGGTAGAAATTTCTCTAAAACTCTAAAACCCTACCTTTCTTGATCCTTATGCTTAGGGTTTGCTCATTTGATGAAGAAAGGTGCTAGATGGACGAGTTCACATCTTATGCTCAGATTTTCTACCCTACCTGCTCATGTTTTCTTCTATTTGGGAGTTTATCTTCTAATAAGAGACAATTTTTATAACTTTCTCCACGTTTATTGCTTACCATAAGCTCGCTAGCTCATGTTCTTGCTTTTAAATGATGATCCATGCACTAAAAAGCTATGTTTGACTTGGATTTCAATTCTTTTAATATTCCCTATTCTGATTTCAGTTCTAAATGAACCTATGATCATGTTTACATTATTCCTAAGGTATAATATGACTTGATTCAGGTTGGTTTGACAACTGATGGGGCTAAACACCTATCAACCAATGGTCAATCTTTGGGTTTAAAGCTGATTTCTTCTATAAACACATGAATCAATGGTGGTACCATTGCAAAAACTGATGGTGTTGTCTTCATGACAATTGATGGTGGTGACCAAGGGTGTAAACTGACATTCACCCCTTAGGTCAGGTGTTGTCCTAATTAGAAGCTTAGTGATTAAAAACTAAGTACCCTAATGATGTTAGCAATCAATGGTGATATTAGTTTGATATTTGATGGTGATTAATGAATATAGTGCTGATCTAACAACCTATGGTGACTTAATGGACACTACTGATGGTGGATCAGGTCTCCAGAACCTATGGTGAGTTAAGCATCTAGTTGTAGCAGCAATTAAGCCTTAAACTAATGGTTTCTTGGGTCATTTGATGCAATGGTCGGACCTCTACTCCAATTGATGGTTTTAGTATATGAACTTGACCTAATGTTTAAGATCTAATCTTTCTTCATCCAATAAATTGGAGTGATGCCTAAATGTAATATGTTGGTCCTAATAAAGTGATTTAAATGGTTTCCTTTATGAGATCAACTTAATAAGCTCATTTATTGACGACTTGTTTTAAATAAGCAATCACTTGTGGGGTTTTACCCTACTCTCAACAGAACTTTCTATGTTGTTAATCAAGGGATGTCTAGGGTTAGATGGTGACTCTTTCTAGAGAACAACTCAATGACTTCATTGGTGGTTTGTTCAAGATGTTTACTTATGTAAATGACCAATGGCTTTACCTTTTCAATATTTAATGGTTAGAAGTTGATGCCTTAATATTCCCATTGTTTTGGGTGAAGCCTATAGTGTAATGTTATGATTCTAATGATGAGAATTTGATGATTCAATGCCTTAAACTTGTAGTATTACCCTTTCCCTCATATGATTATGATTTATAATCACCATAATGAATTAATGGGTAACCCTAATGAGGCATAGCTTGTTATTCATAGCTTTAATATAACTAAATGATGGTAATTGGGTATGAATAGTACTCGAATGACTAATACAATCATGGAGTGCTCTCTTATTGTTGTTGAAACCCTTGTATGCTATAACCCGATGGTTACACCTTGATTAATGTGTGGGTTCATACTTGAGAATAGTATGGAATGTGATTGTGATGCTTCACCTTATGCATCCATGATCCAATGGGGATGATGTGAGTTAGGGTTTGGGTATGAGTGTTGATTAGTAATATTAATATAATTTATCATGTTGAATCTAACTCTAATGCAAATAGATAAATATGAGTATTCATGTTTAACCTTCTTATAACATGGCATGATGGTGGAACAATCTCCTTGTATGATCATAACCTTAATGTGTTAATTGGTGGTTATCATAGCCCCATGGTTGATACTTTCTTATGCTAAACCTATGCATTATGAATATGATGAGGGTTAATCATAATCAAGATTCCTTACATGTTGAGGTAATAAAGGAGTGTTCTTAATGTTAATATAACCCTACTATGATTATTTATGAATATCTCCCAGCTCATTAATGCAATATTGTGTTGATCTGGTGTATTATATGTAAGTGATGTTGTTAAGCCTTGTTATAAGGCATGAAAAGATAATGATGATCTTGTAGGGAATAGTATGACGGTCTTAATGACCTTTGGGCATGGTTGACCCCTGAATGAGGTGTAATCCTATTATATTGGCAAGGGTTGATACCCTATGATATTTTGAAAAGAATTTATATCTTGTGATAGTACGATGACTAGTGTGGCCTCATGAATGGCCAGTGAATAGTACCATGTGATGATGAGATGAGAAACTATGTTTCACACATTTTATATCTTTTAAAGTTGTGATACTTATATGCTTGCTAGAAGTGAATTAGGGTTTGTATGTCCACTTGTTTGATGCAGCATTAATTCACCCAATTGGAGATAACTAATCAAGTGAATCTCTAATCATGTAGTGCCTTGTTCCATAGAACCATCTTCAGTGTCAGAACTTGTTGGATGGTAAAATGAGTATTCCTAAGGGAAACTCAGAGCGCATACTATTGAGTATGCAAGGTTCTTGTCATCCTGACACCAAGTGTTTCGGGAGGATGGCTGCAGTCATACCTGACCTACTTTTTGAGAACGGCTTTGGCCGGGTCTCAGTGATTATAACATGATGTGATTGGAGGACAACTGTGGTTGTACCTCAGTGATTTGGTTTGAATACCCTAGATTCTAGCACCATGACCTGTACCAAGGTGGGCTAGTTTTTTTCGGTAACCTAGGAGACTCGTAAGGCTTGCGCCGAGCCCAACCTGGGGAGCTCAACCCCATCCCGTAAGGAGAGTAGCCCATTAAGTCACACAGAGGCCAGCTGTGCTATGGGAGAAATAATTCCGAACAACACCATCAGGGGGATTTGAACCCGGGACCCTTCATGAGGGGTCCCGTGCTGCGACCACCTGAGGTGGGCTAGTTACAGGACTATATATCACTGTTTTGCAGTTTGACTATATGTCATTGCGGTGCAGACTCATACTGACTGAGTATGGAGAAGATCTTGGAGTCTGGCTCTTCCTAGATCATATATGGAACTGATTGCGACCAAGCGGTGGTTAGTTGGACTTTGAGTGGTACAACTCAAACTCCCCAGGGAGTAATAAAAGATGTAAGACAGCCATCTAGCATATCTTTTTAGGGTTATACACAACACTTCATATTGGATGATAACCCTTGCTTGCTTTATTTTTAATGAGATCATGTGTAATATAATAAGCGACAATAGATATTCTTAAGTTTTAGTTATGCTCATATTGTAAACATACTTATGTTGTCAAATATACTGACATTGATGGTAAAGATGATGTTGCTAGCTATGTTTTATATTGCTAGCCATGCCAATGTAATTATAAATGCTTAAACTGCTAATCATGCCTATGTAGTTAATTGTACTATGATGTTAGTTCTACTTATGATATAGATTTGTTCCCTTTATTTGAGATGCCAATATTGATAGCTATGTTATGTTAATAGACATATCCATGATGTCAGGGATGCTTATGCCACTAGATTGCTTGTGTTGTTAGCAAGGAATATGATGATAGTCAGATTAATCATAATGATTGTTATTAGAAGTAGTTTGATGATATTTGAGTAGATATCTATCTAGAGAAATGGGTTTATTTGTTATCTATATATGCATTGGTGATCATACCTGTTGCTAAGATTATTTGCTTAATATGTTTAGCATACTTAAACTGTTAAATTGATTATTAAATACTCCAACTTCTCAGTTATCTACTATTTAAAATTTTGTAATCAATAAGTGTTGTTGGAGGTTATATCTCTTATTGGGACATGGGTCTCACCCTTGTGATTCACCACATCTTTTTAGGTAATCGGCAGTGATGACAACAGAACCATGGAAGTAAAGAAGAACTATAGTAATGATTCTTTGAGAAATTTTATTAGATGTCTAGTGTGTCCTAGAGTCATCCTTGTACTCTCAGGTCTAGGCAGGAAAATCTTGTATATGGTGTTTCAAACAAATCAGACTTTTGTAAGCATGTTAATTCTTGTTTGTGTGGCATATACGAATATTGTTCTCCTATGTATATATGTTGTGGCTAAGGTGATAAAATAATTGGTATCAAATTCTTGTCATAGTATGGATACAAGGAAGATATTGGGATCTTATGCAAATGTTTCTGAGCAGGCGTTGATGTTGAAATCAAATTTAATTTACCCATTTTTTTTGGGTATGTGGTTAATAGGTAATTGATTGTATTTTATGTTTTGAGTAATTTTTTTTAGTGTAATGGGTTCTCACACGTGCAATTAAAATCATATGATTTAATTAGTGGTGATACTATGGTCAATTGATGACTGAGTTTCTTCTTTATTTTGCCATGGTTTGAGCATGATCAAAAGGAGATGCTCTGGCTGCTATCCCAGGCAGTAGATGCTGCCTCATGGGAAGCCAACCTCCTCATCAAGTTCTTGGGAAGGAACCATACTCAACGAACCTAGGCTCGAGTTCTAAGATGTAAGGAGCTTGAGAACATAGTTCGACCATGATCGATGAGCAAGCTAGGAACTGAAACCAAGAAAATGTCAAGAAGGCAACACAAGAATGGGAGGAAAACTTTGTGAGGCCAAACCGGATTTCAAGAATCCATCTCATGAAGAAGAAGACCAACAGTTCACCTATTTGTCTGAAAATGAAGTAAAATAGGGGACACCATGTTTTCATCAAAAAGCATTGACGTGAGGGGAGGTGATGGAATCTGGGATGTAGATGATGGTCCCAATGATCCTTGAATCGCACCCACATACTCTTTGAGTCAAGAGGCCCCCTAAAGTCCCATGGCAATAAGCACCGATGGGAGTAGGATAAGGTCCTACATAGTATGCCAATTGGGGCCAAAGTAGAGAAGACAAGCAATGAGAAGAAGAAAATGGGTCACTGTCGATGCTAACAAAGGTGAAAATTTCACCAATGATGGAGTAGATCATCAGAGAAGTGGTTTGGTGGCTGGAGAACAAACCTTAGGAGGTTGGGGTGTTTCAGGATATAAGAGAGTCAAATGAAGATGGAGGAGCTACACCCCTTGTCTGGTGGTGCTTTTGGCATTGTTTTATAGGAATGGGTTTCATCGTGATGGCGACTAATATCCATGGTGGTAAGAGGGTCGAGTCCTAAATGGGTGTTTCCTTGATTGGACATAGGACAGGGAGAGAAAACCAACATTCAAATCGGGAAAGAGAGGTAAAGATGGTGGCAAATAAATATCATAAAAAGGAGTTACAGTGATGGAGAACCAAATGTAGAAAGAGTACACTATGAAAGGTTTAGAACTCTGAAGAATGCAGCAGAAGGAGATGATAAAAAATCCAATAGATCATGAGCATTAAACCCTGGTCATTGGATGGAAGTCTGAGAAAGGAAATAAAACAAAAATAGTGCATGACAAATATAAAAACCCAAATCTTACATTATATGGAGAATTAATTAAAATTTTGATCTAATATAAGCCAAACTATATACAAACATTCCCTTATTGGTTTATAGGGTCAATGAAGTCATAATGACTTCATATTTTGATTATTAGTTAATGAGTAATTCTATATGCTACCTATTCAAATATATTCCTATTTTGAACATATTATGTCCACAAATTCATTATAAGTCATTATCGTAATTTTTTTGTATTAAAGACAAACAAAGTCAAACAACTTTCCTTCATCATTTAGTTGAAACAAATTTGAGATGAATAATTATCATCCATTTAAGATTTATCTTATACATTCTCTTTATGCCTTTTGGAGGAAATTGTCTTAGAGGAGTGAGAACAGAAAAGATCAAATAAATATATACAAACCTTCCCTAATTGGTTTAGAGAGTCAAATGAAGTCGTAAAAACTTTAAATTTTACTATAGGTTAATTATGTATTCTATATCCTTCCTATCCAATAAGATTCCAGTTCTAAACATATTGCGTCCACTAATTCATTATATGTCATTATCATAATTTATTTGTACTTAAGATGAACAAAGTGAAACAACTTTCCTTAATCATTTAGTTGAGTACAAATTCGAGATGAATAATTATTATCCACTCAAGATTTATATCATGCATCCTCTTTATTCCTTTCAGAGGAAATTATCTTAAACGGGAGATAACAAAAACGATCAATGCTAATTACCTTAAAATATATTTAAAAAAAAGACTTCTTGTTCAAGTTTTCCATTTTCAAAATATGTCAATTATCTTTTCTCTTCATATATATTTTAAACATCCTAAAGATTGAGAAAGGGAGAAACTAATTATGATCATCTTTTAAATTAGATGCAACATGTTATTGCATAAAATAAAAGGTGTTTCAAGTTTTCTTTATTTTCTTACTCGATTATTCCAAAAGGAATATTTTTCATGAAATTAAGTCCCTCAATTATCTTATTTTAAGAAAAACCACATTTAAATGTTCAAATTAGTTGTGAAATTTTGGGATGTTATCTACCCACCTTAAAATAAATTTCATCCTCGAAATTACCTTTCGACTACTACCCATCTTATGCTTTCATTTACCTCTTTAGTTGGTGATAGTTCACTTATTAATGTTCACATAGGTTCATAAATTCTTTTTTTATATGAAAAGAGATATATATTATATGACATCTATGTTTCATAAAAGATTTATGTGAACATTGATTAAACATGACCTTGGTCTTCTTATCAACTTATACTTGGGGTCTGTCAAACTAAATTTATCACTACAGTTAGGGAAGCTAATCTTGTCGTGAGTTTCTAACAATAGGTTTACATGGCTATATAATCTAAGGTCATTAGGTATATTCTACATTTCTTGATATGTGGTGATCATGCAAATACCTAGAGACGTTGGTTATTGTCATGCTATTCCTCACCAACCTACTAATTCATATGCCCCATACCACATGAACTAGTAATAAGGGAGAAGATGCATCATAAGTCTTATGCTAACAACATCCCTCTTTGACTCTCAATTGGTTGGCTGTGACCATTGAGAATATAGAGGACATGTCATTATCTAGGATTAGGTCGGTACTTGAGATCTAACTAGGTAAGCCTCTATCCTTATCATGTCTATCACTTCTAAAAGGGGAGACTCTAGTCATTCTTGAGCCAAATATCTTTTCTTGGGAGCCCATTCCTACACCTTAACTCGATATCTTCATTATAGGGTGACTATGTGAGTCATATTTTCCTAGTGTCTATCTATCTATTTGCTCCAACACCATATTGTGATGCCCCTCCAAGTATTACACATGGAAATGGAAGCATTCCCCCACTATTTTCCATAACATGGGGGTACTTGAAGTCGTAAGAACATCACAAGTACAATATAAATTGCACATAAATAAATAATCACTATTTATTGATTTGAAAAAGATTCATACATAGTTCATGGATAGGTAAACTACAACTTGTTCATTTTAAATCTAAATATACTTAAAAAAAATTGGCTAACATAACTAAGGCATGATGTGAAATATATCTAAAAGATAGGAACAACTTGGTAGATCGCACCTCACTAGGTTAAGCTTCAGAGTCTCCTGGTCCTTGCTTGTCCTTCTATTCTTCACTTTCTCCAAGTCCTAGTGACATCATGTCCCCAGCCATGTAAAACAAACATAAAAGTGATTAGGTGATACTTGGAATGTTATAGAACAAAAAGTAACTACAAACTTGAAATGAAATAAACTTGACCATAGATTAACTTAAACATTCTTTAAACATTTTAAACTTGATGAATTGAATAACATAACATATGTTGCTTCTCTGAATGCCCCACAAGACCCCATGATTGCTAGGAATGCCCATAATGCTAGGAAAGCCCAGTCCATGATCGAGGCACATAAAAACTTAGCCAATTTCTTAACTTTGATCATTATCTTAGAACTTGACTTAATCATTATTGTCATTAATCTTGACCATAACAAAATTTCTACCTTATAAGGCCACAATGTGATTTCTTCACTTAAGCCATAATAAGATTTCTCCCTCCTTGAGTATAATGCATTAATCATAAGGCATAATCATGGTTAGGATTATACAATAGACCATAAATAGGCAAATAGGCATGCATTGATATCTATACATGAAGTTTCTTGGGAAGGAATTCATACATTTTCATTAGACATACTATTATGCATAACCATTATCAGTATATATGCTTTATGCACTATCTTGTGTTCTGTGTTCTGTTATCTTATGCTATGTGTTTTGTTATGTGCTTAAGACTTGTCTTGTCTTTAGTCTTTCTTTTATCCTGTATTGCCTAGTTATGGTTCTCCCTCACACTCTTGTCCTATAAAATAGAGTGCATTGTAACTTCTTCTATATATCCAAGAAAGTTTTTTCCATTATATATGGTATCAGGCGTGCTTGATCCTCCCTAAGCCATCCCATCAACCCACCCCACCTACCCTAGCATCAACCCCATCTACATCTACCATTTCCACCTTCTCCATCATCCCCACCACCTAGTCATCTCCTCCATCCATAACCTCCATCTTCCCATAGACCTTCCCCCATTGACCATCCCTTCCTCTTCTGCCCATTGACCTCCACCCATTGACCAACCATTCATCTTCCACCCATCGATCTACATTTTATATTCCACCCATCAACTAATCCTTCATCTTCCACCCATCAACCTCCACCCATCACCCAACCTTTCCTCTTCCACCCATTGACCTCCACCCATCGGTCAACCCTTCATCTTCCACCCATCAACCTCCACCCATCGACCAACCCTTCATCTTCCCAAAGTCATCGACCTCCACCTATCTACCAGCCCCTCACCTTCCGTCATCACCATAGACCTATAGCCCATCGACCTATACCCCATCACCCTTCCCCCTTCTTCCACCCCCATCATCCCACCCACACCATCGACCCATAACCCATTGACATCCACCCCATCAACCTGCATTCCATCCTTTACTCTTCCAGTTATTCCAAGAATAGCACATTGAAACCCTAAAAGAGTCATCTCTCTTTTTTCCTATGCTACATGGTGGAGGGAATCTCACACTGTGATGGCTTAGGTCTTTTCTTCTATTTATTGCCCCTATGTGCGTTATTTGGATCTATTTATCTTGGTATACTATTGCTTATATCTACTTCCCCTATGAGGGTTTCTCAGCTCTATTGATCAGATCTATTACTACTTCTATCTACTACCCCTATGTAGGTTCCTTAGATCTGTTGATCTAGATCTGCTAGTGTGGCTATCTTCTTCCCCTATGTGAGTTTCACAGATATGTTGATTGAGATCTACTTCTATTTCTATCTTCTTCCCCTATGATAGTTCCTTGGTTCTATCTGGATCTGGATGCTTCTTCCTCTACCCCTATGCAGGTTGTTTAGATCTACTCCTTTGCTATTGTTTTCTTCTACTTGTGTTCTACTATTTCTGCTCCACTGTGAGTTTCTCAGATCTCATCATGCAAATTTTCCTTTATTTACCACTTCTATTGCATCTTTGTAAGTGTCCTCTCTTTGGCTTCCATGTCACTATAGATCCTTCACAAAACTTGTGTTTTACGACCGTGAAACTTGATGGATCAAATTACCATCTTTGGGGGGCATCATTCAAAATCTATGTCAAATCCCAAGGAAGTTACTCTCATATCACATCTAATTCTAAGGATCTTCTTGATATCTCGGAGATGCAAATCCAAACAGGCCTACAATCAATGGGGAAAAGATGATTATGGTATCATGATGTGGATGGTGAACAGTGTTGAATCAAAGATCAACCAACCTCTTCTACGCCTACAAAATGCTAAAACCATGTGGGATCAACTTCCCATGTGTACTCACATCAATAAAACCCAAAGAAGGTTTTTGAGATCTTCAATAACTTGGTTAAAATGTAGTATTCCAGTGATGACTCTGCAGAAGACTATTACAACCAGTGTTCAAAACTTTGGACTAAATTTGACGTATATCATCCACTCACTACTGATATCAAAGAAGTTCAAAGGAAACATGAAAAACTTCATCTTGTTCAATTTCTAACTATTTTGCCTCATTCTTTTACAATAGTGGTAGAACATATCTTATAATACGGTCCCTTAACTACACTAAGGGATGTTCTCAAGCCCATTCAATGCCTTCTTTCTATGACCTCTCTACCTGCTCCTTCTTCTGATCACTCGATCCTTACGGTCCACTCCTCTGATTCTCATCAAGGACATGGACATGGTCGTAGTCGAGGACATGGTGGACATGTACCTGGAAGAGGTCCTCCTCCTGGCCCTAGATGAGGTCAACCTCAACCACCTCCTACCGACCTCTTTTGCAACTTTTGTAGGCGCATGAACCACGATGAGAACCTCTACTGGAAAAGCACGGTAAAGCTACATCGGAAAATTAGGTCTCCTCTAATGTATGTGAAGACTCAACTACTACTTCCTCAAGATCTACTCAACCCACAGTTGAGTGGATTCACTCAAAGTTTGAAAAACTCCTCCAAGAGCATCTATCCTTGCCAACAACTGCTACAGAAGGAGGTTCATCTACCTTACTTACATCTCCTGACACTATTGGTAAGCATAAATAGATCATCGACTCTAGTACATCTACCCATATTTTTGGTTGTTAAACTATTCACTGTATTATTTAAGACTAAAAACATCCCTCTTATAAATGTTGTAGATTAGACTTAGTATGTTGTCCATGGCATTGGTATTATATCTTTATTTCAAAAACCTTCCCTTAAAATCTATTTTATATCTTCTACGATTTCCTCTTAATCTGTTATCTGTCAGAAAAACTATTAAGAGCCTTCAATGTTCTATTACTTTTGACCCTGAGGGTTGCGTGTTTTAGGATCTTTGTATAAGGAAGAGGATTGGTTAGGGCCATATTGACCAAATGGACTATACTACCTGGATGTGCTACAATCTGCTACAACTCTTCTATCTTCTTTTGTGACTAGTTTGCAATGGCACTATCACCTAGGGCATCCTTCTATTGCAAAACTGTGTGGCTTAATTCTTAGTATTCATGAAAAACAATTTATGTTTAGATCATGCCAGTTTGGCAAACAAATTCGAGCTATTTTTCATAAAAAGAAAGAAGTTAGTTCTAAAAATCTATTTGATCTTGTTCGTGCTGATATTTGGGGTCCATGATTTGTCTCTAGCTTGTTTGGCTATCTCTATTTTGTGACTTTTATTGACCATTGTTCTAGGGAAACTTGGTTGGTACTCCTAAAGGATTGCAGTATTGTATTGCAAACAATCACCACTTTTTTACAAAATTCCAAACTATTGTTAAAATACTGCGAATAGATAATGCCCTCAAATTTATGCAAAAAACTTTAGATCTTCTTTGTAGTTCTAAGGGTATCATTCATTAGACTTCATGCTCTTACACACCACAACAAAATGGTGTGGCAGAAAAGAAGAATCACCATCTTCTTAAAGAACCACTCACAATTCTTCTTTAATATCATGTTCCTATTTTTTTTACCTGAAGCTATTTCTATAGTGTGCTACCTAATTAATCGTATGACGTGTTCTGTGTTGCATAATCAAGTCCTTGTCTCCCTTATGCATCCACACACACCTTTGTTTTTAGGGTCCATTGCACATCTTTGGCTGCACCTATTTTGTTAAGAATCTCTACCCTGGGATATCTAAACATGGCCCCACTCCATTAAGTGTGCCTTTCTGGTATATTCCTAAACTCAGAAAGGATAATGTGTTATAATCCTGTCAATAGAGAATGGTTTGCAAGTGTGGGTGTTGTGTTCTTTAAAAACATGTTGTACTACTCTGATGAAGGATCTAGCTTATATAGTGACTTGTTGGATACTACTCCTATACCTGAGGTAGTAAAACATGATCCAACTGAGAAAATCGAAGAGGTGTCCACATTTATAGTTTGCTCTCTGGCTCGTCAACAACCAATTCCTCCCTCGATGGTAGGTCACAGTACACCAAAAGTATTCTCTGACCTACATCTTCCTATCATCCTAAGGAAAGGTGTTTGTTCATGTACTTGGAATCAAATTAGTAACTTGTGCTCCACTGCTAATCTTGGTGCTATCTTTTCATGTTTTACTATTGCTCTTTTTTCTATTTCTATGCTAAAGAATGGTACACAAGCCCTTCAACATCCTACTTGGTGTCAAGGTATGGAAACTCAAATGTCTACCCTACGAGATTGCAAGACCCAAGATCATGTGATTGTCCTAAAAACTTCTCGACAGTTGGATGTCATTGGATTTTTACTATCAAATGTCAACCAAATGTATTGAACAACTTAAGGTTCACCTTGTAGCAAAAGGCTACAGTCAGACCTGTGGAATGGACTACTTTGAAACTTCCTCTCCTATAGCCCTACCTTAACTCTATAAGAGTATTTATCTCTGTAGTTGTCAATAAAGATTGGCCTCTTTATCAAATTGATGTCAAAAACACCTTCCTGCATGGTGACATACATGAAGAAGTTTATATGGAGCAATCACCTAGTCTTACTAGCCAGGGGGAGTTTTCCAAAGTTTGTAGACTCAGGAAGGCAATATATGACCTAAAACAAATCCCATAAGTGTGCTTTGATAAATTAAGCTAGATACTTCTCAATTTTCAATTTCAGTGATCACATTCTAACCATTATGTTTTTATTAAAAAACCAACTCTGGACTTGTTTCTCTTATTGCTTATGCGGATGATATCATTATGCATGGTGATGATTCTAGAGGTGATATTTATAACATTATTTTATTACCAAAGATCTGGGTAAAATTAGATACTTCTTTGGAAGTGAAGTTTTCAGATCATCTTCTGGTATCCGCCTTTCACAACGCAAATATGTGTTGGACCTTCTAATAGAAGCAGGTATGCTTGGTTCTCAACCTACTAGTACTCCTCTGGATACCAATACCAATTGGGATGGTGAATCTTCACCTCCATACCCTGGTAACCATCAATACCAATATACACTTGGTAAGATTATCTATCTCACTGTGATGAGAGCTCATATTACTAATGCAGTTGGACTTGTCAGTAGGTATTTGGATAAACCTTGACAATGTCACTGGATGCTATTTGTCACATTCCTAAATATATGAAATCTGATCTTGGGAAAGGTTTACTATATTGCAAACATGGGACTATAAAGTTACTAGGTATTTTGACTCTGATTATGTCAGTACTCGATGTGACCAAAAATCTACTTTTGGATATTGTCCCTTTGTTGACAGAAATCTGGTTATAGGGCACAGTAAAAAAAATTGTGGTTGCTCGGTTAAGTGCTGAAGTAGAATATAGGGCTATGGCTCACACTACTTGTGAACTTATGTGGGTCCAAGGAATCCTCAAGGAATTTGATATTTCTGACTCATATCCTATTCCTATGCATTGTGATATTAAAGCTACAACCATTATTGCCAACATTCCCACTTTCCATGATCATACAAAGCATGTCGAAGTGGATTACCACATTGTTTGAGAAGCATTTCTTTTTGGATGTATCTATACTCCTTATCTTTAGATAGAAGATTAGGTTGTTGAAATATTTACAAAGATACTTCCCAAGACTCACTTTTCTACACTGGTGGACAAGCTGGGCACACTTGACATCTATGCTCTAGCTTGAGGGGGAGCATTAGCATATATTCTTTATGCATTATCCAATGTTGTGTGTTTTGTTATCTTGTGTTGTGCATTTTGTTATGTGCTTAAGATTTGTCTTGTTTTTAGCATTTCTTTTATCCCATATTCCCTAGTTTTGATTCTCCCCCAATCTCTTATCCTATAAAAGAGAGTGCATTGTAACTCTTTCTATATATCAAAGAAAGGTTTTTCCATTCTATAACCATAAAAGTAAACATCCAAGCAATCAAAATTTAATTGTGCTAAGAAGCATGTCCCTCTTACCTTGATCTAACCATCTTATGTCAAGTCCTTTGACTTTATTGAACCCTTGATCACATGTGGATCATATAATACATACATTAGTACTTGGCCCTAAACCCTAATTGTAATTATTGAACTATTGAAGAGTTTTAATATAGAAATCAAAGTTTGAAAACAAAATATATCAATAGAGAAAATAAAAAACCTCTCCAATGCATACTTATCCATATTTTTTTGAGGTCACACTAGTACATTTTTGACCTCTAATGTCACTTTTACTAAAGTCAGTTCATATGAGAAAATGACACTATAGATAACACAACATCGGTTCTCTATCATAAACTTCACCATCGATCAAGTCCTACCGATTTAGAAAAGACACAAGTACCACTTTTTCTTTAACGTTTGTTAAACTTCAACAAAACTAACTTCTAAAACAACCCACAAAATATAATTTTTTAGGGAAAAATATTTGCCTCCAAAATTTTTAAGATAAGGGTTAGTTTCCTGTTAATCGATGACAGACACCTTCGTGCGAAACAAAATTTTATCTCCGAAACACTTTTGGACCAGTTGTTTCTCCAAAAACCAACATTGATTTGTAAGAAAAATATGAAAAATTGCACGATCAGTGTCAGTTCCTTGGCCAAGAAACTGAAGTCGGATGGTTTGCCCCATGTCCTCATGAAAAATGTGTTCCCCCCAAATTACACTCTAGTATCAGTTACTAAGGATAAAGATGATGACTCTGTCACTGCTCAAGATGATTTTTTTGTCTAGATAATGGTCTTATCCATTGATTGTTTCAAGAAAACCAATGTATAAATTACTATGGTAGGTGTCAGTTTTCTTAAAACAACTAACGAATCAGGCCTTACTCAGGCCAATTTTTTTTCATTCATATAATTACATCTCGCATCAGTTTTCTACAACAAATTGATGTCTAAGTTACTGGATTAGGTGTCAATTTTTGTTGTATAACTGACGAAGGCATTCTTAGTTGTCGGTTTTTCTAGCAACTGACGACCATGTAAAACTTAATAGCACCATGCAAAACAGACTTCCCCCAATCTATGTTTCATTATTCATTGCTGCTTAATTTTCCCCATTCTCTAGCGATTCCAACCTCCACTCCCACTCTACTTGCCACAGCCACTAGCTGCTCAGGCTGCCTCCACCACCTACTCCTACTCCAGCCTTCGCTATCTCCACCACTTGCTCCTACTCTAGCCTCCTCCACCACCACCTACTCCTGCTCTAGCCTCCACCACATGCAACTTCTCCTCAAACCGCCAACAACGTCTCTACCTTCTCCTGCTCCAGCTACCGTAGCTACTGCATGCAACTTCTTCTCTAGCTGCCAGCAATGCCGCTACCTACTCGTGCTTCTCCCATTACTGCTGCTCATGCTTCCACTCTCTGTCTATGTTTCTCTTGACCATTGTCACCAGAAAACCAAGGTACTTTTTATTTAAATGATCATAGTTCCCATTTCTTGCATTGTAAAGGTTAATAAATAAGTAAGGGTTGATAATGTTACATGGATACTAGTAGATATATTTGTACATTAGATATATATGTGACTGATGAATAAGGTGAAATGATGGCTTTATTTATCATTCCAATGCTACGTACACTAATTACAATCAATTTTCTTTTTTAGTTGTTAAATAATGTATGTGTTGGTTATCTAATTAGGTAGGATTCCTAAATGATGAATTGAAATCTAGGGTTTCTATGGGAATATTTTTTTACAGTGACTTTGTGATACATATGGGATAATGAATTCCACTAATGTTCTCCATGATCATGCTTAGAGAATCTTAGTAAACACTATTAAGTTGCATAACTAGTATGAAATTGACTGGACAATTATCTTATGTTATCTCTAATAGTGTGTATCTTATTGATTGTTATTTATATACAATGTTGCATGACTAATGTGTGGGTTATTAACAACTAAAATCTTATTAGAACCATGTTGTCAAATGAGAAATATGAATACTTGATGAGAGAATATAACCTAAGATTGGGAATTAGTAGGAGAAATATTATGATGCTTATGGGGAATGGAAAAGTGTATATTGAAAATATGTATTTAATGATAGGGTGAATATGCAAACTAAATACATGTACAAGCTTAATTAAGTGTGAGAGATCGATTCTCAATAAGCATAGAAAACATGAATGTGAATTTTAGTATGAACATGAATAAGGATACTGGATGTATTGTAATCCAATGATGATACGATGTATGTGACTTATGGAATTATGGTTTGTATTTATACAAAATTGATAGGAATTGTAAACATTAATTATGGACATATATATCTGTTGGCCTAGAAACCCGTCTGAGATTTACTTATTAGGTGTAAATCTTGGATAGTCCCCAATTTGGGACTATTTTTGAACACTTAATCTCACTTAGGATGTAAGTGTATAATGTATATTCAGTTTTCAAGTTGTTTCATCAATACTTTCTTTGTTTGTTCTTTAAGTACATATCTTGGTTGTCATTTTCCCATCTACATCGGTGTACTTGGAGAACTACGCGGAAATGATATCAAAATTTTCTTGAAAACCAAATACACATTATACACTTCAATTCCTAGTGAGATTAGGTTTTCAAGAATGGGATAGGTGGTATACACATTCATTACTAAACCCTAAACCCTAAACCCTAACATGTAATACATTAAGCTTTATCTATAAACCCTTATCCCTAAATACTAAATGATAAACCCTAGTTTGTAATCCCTAAACCCTAATACTTGTTTTCTCTTTGATTATAGAATGGATAGATCATGGATTTTGCATACCAAATCGCTGCACCCCAGAGTTTATTACTAGTTTTGATCAGATTGTAAAATTTGCAAAGGAACAAAGGAAATGAACTGGAGATAGGTTCTAGTCCATGTAGGCATTACAGTGACAACTTGAAAGTCAACATTGATGACAAAATCAAAATTCATGTCATGTGCAATGAGATTGTACATGGTTATACATAATGGTACTGGCATGGAGATATTCCAACCATGATATTAGTAGATGTCGATAGGAGTACTTGTGTTGAAGAAGAAACTGTAGCTGATGATGTAGATGTGAATGAATCGATTCTGATAGACATAGTTGATGTGATTCTAGATAGTTGTGGGGTAGAGCATCCTGATCCACCTTCCTTATTTAGAAACATTGTGCATGATGTTGAGAGACCACTATACATGGGTTGTACTAAGTTTTTGAAATAGAGTGTTGTGTTGAGATTGTATACTCTGAAGGATAATAATAGATGAAGCAACAAAATCTTCACATCATTGTTGTCTTTGTTGATAAAAATTCTTCCTGAAGGCAATGAGCTTCCAATCTCAACATATGAATTAAAGAAAATGTTATGCCCAATGGGAATAAAGGATAAGAAGATACATACATGCCTGAATGACTATATGTCATTTCAAAAGGACTATGTTGATTTGAAAGATTGTCTAAAATGTGGGGCGTTAAGGTATAAAATGACGATGTCAGGGAAGTCTGAAATTGGATCTCCTTCCAAGGTGATGTGGTATCTACCTATAATACCACGGTTTTAGCAATTGTTTTCCAATACCATGGATGCAAATAATTTAAGGTGTCATGCAAAGGTAAAGAAAAATAATGATGGGATCCTACGACATGCCTCTGATTCCCCACAGTGGAAGAAGAATGATTTATTGTACACTAGTTGGTGAAGAAGTCAGAAATCTAAGACTTGGGCTTTGTACCAATGGGATGAATCCATACGGAACATTTAGCAACCATCATAGAACTTGACCTGTTATGATTGTTATATGCAATCTTCCTCTATGGTTGTGTATGAAGAATAAGTACGTTATATTTTTGTTGTTGATATTGGGCCCTAAACAATCAGGAAATGATATCGATGTTTATCTTGAACCTATGATTGATGACTTAAAGAAACTATAGGGAGACGGTGTGATGACCTATGATGCTCCACATAGAGAGACACTTCATTTGCATTATGTTGTTTTGCACTATTGATGACTTTGTAGAATATGGAAATTTGTCTGAACATAGTGTAAAAGGATCCAAAGCATGGCGGAAAGCATGTCGACAAGACTGTATGTGAAGAGAACACTGATTCATATGACTAAAACATTGTGGCAAGATTGTATATCTTGGTCATCAAAGGTTTATTCCAAAAGTTCATCCTTGCCAAAGGTTGCGCAAAGCGTTCAATGGATTAAATGAGGAATGGAGTGCCCTTGAACCTATATTAGGGGATGTTGTTTATTAAAGAGTAAAATATTTTGTCAATGCAACAGTAAGAGATCATAATGTACCATTCCCACACAGAGTGAAAAATCTTTATACAAGAAGATAACAATATTCTGGGATCTTCCTTATTACAGTTCTTTGGCAGTTAGGCATTGTATCGATGTCATGTATGTTGATAAAAATGTCTGTGATAGAATCATTAGTACTTTGTTGAATATACTAGGTAAGACTAAAGATGGCATCAAATCTAGAATGGACCTACATGAAATGGGAATAAGGAAAGAAATAAAAAAAGAAGTTAGTAGTGATCAAAAAACATATTTACCTCCTACTTGTTACACGTTGTCTAAAAAGGAGAATAAAACTTTTTGTGAGTGCTTGCTTAATGTTAAGGTACCACATGGATACTCTTCCAATATCTGTAGACCAGTATCAATGAAGGATATGAAGTTGATAGGTCTTCAATCTCATGATTGTCACATTCTAATGCAACAAATACTGCCCGTTGAAATTTGATCTATACTACTAAAGCATGTAAGATTTTCAATCACCATACTTTGTTTCTTCTTCAACACTCTATGAAACAAAGTTATTAATCATGAGAATCTCTATAAGTTTCAAAGATAAGTGGTTGTTACCCTATGCCATCTTGAGATGTATTTTTCTCCTTCATTTTTTTGATATCGTGGCACATATTGTTGTCCATATGACTAGGAAAGCAAAAGTGTTGGACCAATTTTCTTGCGGATGTATCCTTTTAAACGGTACATGACTATATTTAAAGGTGATGTTTGAAACCGTGATCGACCTAAAGGAAGTATTACTGACGCTTATGAGGCCAGGGAGGTTATGGGATTTTGCAATGACTTTCTGAGTTGTAATAAAGCTCATGTAAATGACAAGCATATTGAGGACTATCTGGGCATAGGGACTTTAAGGGCATGAGTGAAAGTAATCATTTTTGAGATGTTAGAACAATCACACTTGTATAATCTACACAACATAGACAAAGTGAGTAGTTATATCACCAAACATACCAATTTTATCAAGACAAAATATACTCAAACCAATTTAATGTGGCTTGCTGAAGACCATAACAAGACATTTGTTAGGTTATTTGAAGATAAAGTCTTACATCAACTATCTCAAACCCCAAATAATGTTGCTGAAAATATCAAATGCCTCACCTTTAAACCAAAAATGAATGTTATGTCTAATGAAGTGTTTGACATAAATGAATTTTATATTACACAAAGCACTAAGAAGATAAGAGTTTCGTCCAAAACAATGGGGTTACCCTTCAAGCATCTTCATTGTATTTTTCTAGTGTGAAGGATAAGAGTCCACATGATGATAAAATGTCATATTATGATAATACTGAAGACATATGGGAGTTTGACTACATAGATTTTAGAGTTTCGGTCTTTAGGTGTAATTGGGTTGATAACACCAAAGGATTTGTAGTAGTTGAATTGGGTTTCACATTAGTCAATTTTGAAAAGATTGGTAAGAAGGGTGAACCATTCATAATGGCATCACATGAGAAGCAAGTATTTTATATCAATGATCCTACAAGTGAATAATGGCCATTTGTTCTTCATGGTAAAAGGCAATTCATTGCAGATCCTATAGATGAAGAAGAGTACTATGACAAGTACGATGACTTCAGTCCATTCTCAATTGGCTTGCCAACACCAAATATTGAAGCTGACACTGAGTTATATATGCGTGAAGATCACACTGAAAGAATGTTAATTGATACAAGATACAAATATTAGAGGCAATATTTTATTTTTTTAAATGCCAGGTAAGCATTTTTTTATCATTAAGCGTGCTACCATTTTATTCCAGTAATCATATGTACAAGTGTAATGAGTATGCATAAAGAAGAAGGAAAACTATCTATGCATTAGGTTGGAGTAGTCTAGCATGACTCTATTCCAGACCCTATTTGTGGTTGGTAGATTTTCATCAAAGATCAAAGAGTTTCTACAGCTCCAGGTGTGGTAGCAGTTAAGAAGACTTAGAAGTCTTTGCTTTTCATCTTTTAGATTCAACAAAGCTTCTAGGTTGTTCGGAATAAGCAGAATAAGCATGCAGGCCTTTCTCTAGAGAACTTCAGTGAAGGCACAACCCCACAAAATGTTGTTCATATCTTCAGTATTGCTCTAACATAGGCTACATCTTGAAGCCAAATAAAATCCACATCTCTAAATATAGTCTTTAGTGATCAGTTTAGTGTGGAACATATTCCAACCAAAAAACTTAATCCGGTTGGGAGCTTTGCCACGCCACAGCCATTTGGCCCACATTGCAGTAGGGGCTTTGACTCTTCACAGGTCCCAAGCACCTTTCATTGAAAAATTCTAGAGGTCATCAAAATAACATAGATCAACCTTGCCAATGGGTATTTTGTTACATAACTTAGCTAGGTCTTCCACGCCTCTAACAGTTGGCAGGTTCCAAAGTGTTGACCTAGAGGTTATACATTACCCATATTTTGATAATGACTTAACCATTCCATTCATATGTATCTAATATGTGTATTCAAGATTGATTCCAGGTGTTAGGTACATGAAAAAGATCAAATTGCTCAAGCCCTAATTTGCTATAGTTCAAGTCAAAAGCTATACAAGTGTGTAATTTAGGAAATCCATGTAAATGACCTTCGAAGATTTTTTTTATCACTTGTATTGATGATATGGCTGGTAACTAAGATGAGAAAATTGATTGGGACACTTTGCACCAAGTTTTAATCACTTTTGATGCACTTTAGAAAATTTTTAACATGTTGTTGATCGGTCGAGTTACAATCTCGACTGATCCACTAGATCCATTTTCTAGGAGAGTGCATCGGTCGAGTTGTGCATTCACAGAACTCGATCGATCGGGTTACTGACCAAACACAACTTTTATTGGTCGATCGAGTTTCCTCAGGACAAACTCGACCAATGGTTTGAAATTTGGGTTTGTCTTTTACCCAATTAGTCGAGTTACCTTAATTAAAACTCACCCGGATGCACTGTACAGAAATTGTAGAAAAAGTTATTGTGACTGGTGGTGACTTATTTGGATGAAAATAGATCTGTTTCCTTGGGAAGAAATGGCTATAATTCGACCCTAAGTGTTCCCCAACTCAAAGGGGCACCCCTAGCTATAAATAGGACCACTTGGAGTTCATTCCAAGGTTGCTCATTCCATATATTGTTGGTTCTTGCTTAGTTGAGAGTGTTGCACATGTTTGTGCCCCTTTCACTCTCTACCTTCAAGTCAAATATGTGAGTATGAATTAGTTAGGATCTGTTGTAATTGAGATACCTCTTGTATCCATGTAAAGCTCTCTACCTCCATTTTCCTACCCCCTTTCCTTATTGAAGAAAAGGTTGAAGATCTTCTCCAAGTGAAGGAGAAGGAGTTGTTATTGTTCAAGGTTGAAGAAAGCATGGTGTTCCAGATCTCCAAGTGAAAGAGATAGGCAAGGCGGACATTCAAGAAGGATAGGTAATTCCTTGAAGGCCAAATACTTGAAGAAGGAGTGGGTAAGTCCTTGTTGAAGGCTGAAGACTCCATGGTTCAAGTGGGTAAGTTCCTTCAGTAGGTTGAAGATCTTTGCTTGAGGTATTAAGTCCTTGGATGAATGTGGTTTTGTCTTGTAATCTTATGAATGAATATAAAAGTATCAAGATTGCAAAGTCCTAGAGCCTAACCACATCTAGGTAGTGGACTGACTCACTTCTAGTTTGAAGTGTGGAACCACTCTAAATCACTTTGTCCAAGTGTAAGTTCTTCCTTGTCTCTCACCCTTGCTATGCAGGCTAGTTAAGACTTCAAATTGGTTGTATGTTTAAGTTTGTACACTTCATATAATTTGGAGGTCTAATTCATTTTATGAGATTTGTGAAGCTCTATTCACCCCCCCTCTAGAGCCATTGATCCAAAAAGTGGCATCAGAGTAGGTCTTCTCAAAGCTACTTCCACAAGTAGGAGAAGATGGGTGATTTAGCACTTGGATCTCTCAACTTGGAGGGAAGCTTCTCTATGCGACCTCCGGTCTTCGACGACACCAAATTCCTATATTAGAAGAGAAGAATGCAGTTCTATCTCCAAGGAGTAAGCTATGAGATGTGGAAGGTGGTGCATCTAAAGTATGAAGATCCAAATGGGGAAATCTCCACATGGACAGAAGCCCAAATGAAGCAAGCTCACCTCAATGCCAAAGTCGTGAGCATCATTTATGCAACCCTCACCCCATCCGAGTTCAACCGGATCTCCTCTTGGGACACCGCACATGACATTTAGAACAAGCTATGTGTCACCTATGAAGGAACGAAGCAAGTGAAGGAAGCCAAGATCTACATGCTTGGTGGTCTACTTGAGAACTTCAAGATGGGCAAAAATGAAAGAGTGGCAGACATGTACATAAGGCTTAATGTGATCATCAATGGATTGGAAGCCCTTGGTAGTGTGATGGACAAAGGCACAATCAACTCCAAGATCTTAAGATCTCTTCCAAAGAGATGGGAGCCCAAGGTTACATCTAATGAAAAAGTATACAAGCTTAGTGAATTGTCAACCGAGGAGTTGGTTGGCAACCTTCAATCTCATGAGACAAGGCTTGATAAGCAAGAAGAAGAAGAAAAGAGAGAAGAGAATGAGTCCAAGAAGATCAAGGACACAACCTTCAAAGCTCAAATTGAAGAATTAGTTCGGCAGCAACAACTTGCACTCATGTCTCCTACTCCTTCCTCAAGTGAGGATGAAGGCCCAAATGAGCATGAAGCTAACTACTCCAAGGGAAAACACTTCAAGTGGAAGGCTTCTTCATTAACACCTAGATGCTATGAATGTTGCCAAAAAAAATTCCATTACAAGAGAGACAGCCCCAAGGCCAAGAAGAGCCACCATCAGAGCAGCCATAAGAAGGACAAGGAGTACATGAGAGAAGGCAAATACAAAACAAAGGAGAAGAAAGAAAGAAGAAGCAAAGTTGCATCTCATGCAACTTGGGAGGAGTCTTCCTCAAGTTCTTCTAGCTCCGAAGATGGAGAATGCCACCTTGACCTCATGGCCTCTACAAGTGAAGATGCAGGTGAGGTAAGTGAGGTAAGTGAAGTTAACTTGCATGAGTTGTCTAAAGAAACTCTTATTGATATGCTTAATGCTTTCCGATCATCTTTTACTAAATGCAAATCTAAAAAGAAAAGGTTAGGAAAGATAATAGATGATCTTTATGCTACGATTAAGATTCTTGATCAAAATGAAAATATGCACCTTGATAGTATTGATACCTTGCAAGGGAAATTTCTCGATCTTGAGCTCCAATACAATGGAGTTGAAGTTGAGAATGGTGTCTACCTTAAGACCATTACTACTCTTAAGGAAGATAACCAAAAATGCGTAGATGAGATTGATGTTCTTAAAACTGAAAATGTAGAACTTAATCTCATTGATGAATCTAGGAAGCAAGAAACTCATGCTTATCAAAAAGAAATTCTTTTTCTTAAATATGAAAATGCTAAGTTGCTTGCTCAAGTTAATGATCTATCATCTAGACCTATTTTGCAAAGTAATGAGGTATCTAGCACTGTTCTAGAACGTCATTCTTTTCATACTAAAGCCCTCTATTTAGAGGTTGGCCTATTGCATGCTAGAGATGATCTTGCTAGTTTATCTTCTACTGTCATTAACCTTAGTGATGATAATGCTAAGTTAAGAGCTTCTTTGCAAAAGTTTCTTATGGGAAAGAAATCCATTAATGTTGTCCTAGAACACTTTACCAAACAAATTGGTACTAGTGGTTTAGGATATGATGGAACTGCTCCCAAGGGTAAGAACAAGAACAAGAGTAAGGGTAACAAGAAAAGTGTGGAACCTCCTTTCTTCCATGGAGAGACTTTCAGCTCTAAGAATCCAATGGTATGTTCTTATTGTAAATGTGATGATCATTACTCTACTTATTGTCCTTACAAGCCATAGGGGACCAACCCAAAGATGAAATGGGTCCCCAAGATAACCCCGGATCCCAAAGTTTGAGTTGGGTACCGACATCCTTTTTTCATGTAGGTCAAAAGAAGGTGGATTGTTGATTGTAGCTGCTCAAAACATATGACAAGTGAAATCAGCCATTTCAACAAATTAATGAAAAAGAAAGGAGGATCGGTGACCTTTGTTGGTATGTATGCCCTGAGAGCCAATCATGGGATGATTGGTGGGATACATTAAGATTGATTTGATAAACATAAAAGGCGAGCTTCCAATTCTTTCTGGTTCAGTCATATGAGATAGTGATAGAACAGATTGAATGTCTAGAGAATGACAGTACTCAATGACGTATGCCTTCAGGTTCATGACCTGAATGATGAGATCATACGGATGCTAAGAGTTTGTACATTCTTGTTATGTCCCTAGTCGGATGTCATTGTGGAAGGTAGATAGACAGCAATGACACACAAGACTAGATTGTGGTGTTGGTTGATGACAGAATCTCATTAGTCATGATATAGAGATAACAAACCAAACACATAGGTACTTGTTAGAGAACAAGTGTACCGGACAGACCCACCGTGAGTTTGACACATGGAACCATGAGATGGTAGTCACAGTCAGTACTCACAGTGATGGTGGTGAGTGTGATTCTTAGACCTGAAATCACTACACTCAACACATGTCGTTGGGCACACTTTGACATCATCAAACGCAGTCCTGAAACATGGGTTGTTATAAAGGTGATGATTGGGTGGCTTTGACACATGGGGCTTTTGAGGGGTGAGTGATAGATATGGGATTTGTCCCTCCTGAGGGAGTTTGATATCCATGGCCACTTGATGAGTAGGATTGAGAAAGGTGTGCACGCATGTGTGAATCAGTATATGATACTGATGTCATACATATCTCTTCCAGTCTACTCTGAGATCAAGGAAGTGAATGAACATTGACAGGATGACTGTTCCATGCCTCGAGTTCATTCGGGATATCAGTGACAAAGGAATTATACATTCGTTGTAACACCATTCACGGATTGTAGGATGAAAGTTGTTCTCCAACTTTCTACTTTCACTTGGGTAGCACTGATGTGTGACTAGGCACCGCTCTTTGCTTGTGAAGTCATAAGTGTTATGGACTTTCACTGCCAACGTGAAATAGACCTGCAGGGTCACACACATAGGATTTAACCTGGAAGAGGAGTTTTGTCCACAAAGCAATGTTTAGATTGATTACTAAAGGAGTTTAGTAGTTCAATTAAACACTCAATCAGTCGATAGCTCAATATCGTATGGTTCAAGGTGTTGGACGCATTGATTGGAGTATCGGATTGATTGAAATCGCAATTGACTGATTTTGCCCAACCTGTGCTCCCAACCGATCGATTCATGTGATGAACCGGTCGGCTGAGGTTGCTGAACCGGTCGGCTGGAGTGTCCAGGCCGATCGTCTCATGCCCAGGTTGAAACGACCGGTTCAAGGGTTGAACCGATTGGCTCAACTGGTGCAACCGACCAGTTGGGAAAATCATGTCGGCAAGAATTTTCCTTTCGTTTCAAATTGCCCAATTCGATTGGGAATAATATTGGTATTCGATACCAATTGGGAAAGAAACAAGGAAAGTCTTTTTGAGCCGGATTAGGACCATGAACCGATCGGTTCAGGGCACCAACCGATCGGTTGGAGTGCCCCAAACGATCGGCTCAGGTCCAACCGATCGGCTCAATGGCCGAACTGATCGGTTCAGTTGTGAACCGATCATTTCAGGTTGCGAACTGGTTGCTTTTTGTGGAAAATTCTCGAACCCTTCTACTCCTGCATTAGTCCCACATTGCCCGGGATGGAGAACCCTGTCCCATGACTCTCCTATATATATAGGGGTATTGGGGGCTTCTCAAAGTACAGCTCAGTGCAACCAGTTGCTCTGCAAGTTGTCGTTCTCTCTGGTTTTGGTAACCGTGAGAGAGCTCGAGCAAGTGCTTCCCGTAAAAGGGAGGTGCAGCAAGGGAAGGACAACTACAGTTGCAACAGGAGGCAGGAGAGCGTGTTGGCGACTAGTACGTCAATAGGAGGGTGTGAATCCTTCCACTTCCTTGTGGGACAAGGAGAGTGGAGTTCCAGGTGGTCTGTGTGGACTACTACAGAGGCGGGAGGACGTTGCCGCTTAGGAGGACAACTGTCATCCGACAGTCCGGTTTGAGTAGGAGTTGTCAGACCCGGTGCGACCAGGAGCTGCACAGACACCGTCGAAGTCTGGAGTTGAAGACCGCGCATTGCGTGAGGTATTGTCGCCGAGCAAGCCTCGGGACAAGGTATGATTCCGCAAACCATCCTTTCCTATTATATAGACGTTGACGCGTTTCCTCGGTATGGGTTGGGGGAGAAAATTTTTTGTTTCCGCTGCCTTCTCTGTCTCCCCTAAAACCCAACAGTGGTATCAGAGCCACGTCAGCTGTTCTATATTTTAGGAATATCGATATGATCGATTTTGGTTTGTCACCTTTATTTATTGCATACGATGCGAATAATATCGGCTTTATGCATGTCCAATCCTAAATCCACAAATCCCTAATTACATATATGATATGTATTATTAATGCACTCGATACACGTCGCCCTTAAACGAGTTTTGTGGTGGATGTATGTAGCATGATTATGGCCTATAAACCCCTATCGGTGATTGGTTGTGTGTGGTTGCTTGCATCTCGGTCTGCGCACCGATCTTCCCTCTCTTATTCCTGATGTAACTCGAAATAACTTGAGATTCTTTCCTACCTTTGCTCCCCCCGAATGTAACTCGGGGTTTCCCTTTTTAAAGCAAAGTAATAAATAGGATAGATTTTATTTCCTGTTATGTCAAAGACCAGCGGACATCAAGACGACTGCTCAGACGGTCGGTTCAAGGAGTGAACCGATCGGTTGATGACCGGGTTGAGGAGCGAGACGAGCGGGTGGCGGACATGACGAGATGCACGACGACCAGGAGAACCGATCGGTTGGAGGAGCCAACCGATCGGCTGGTGGCACCCAGACGACCAGCTGGAGAGTATAGATCATTCATGTGATGAGTTGATCTACTCGGATGGCAAGGCACAGAGTTCATCTTGTACAGGTTGCATGTGATGTAGACCTAGATGACCGTGATTCCTCTTGGCTCGAGGAATCACATTAGAATGGCCATAATCATCACTTTTTATCGTTTGTGCATGTTTTCTGTGGGATATAGCATGTATATGATATGTACTATGTATTGTGGTGATTGGATATGTATATGTATATAAAACCAAATCCCTCATTAAATATTAAGTTTTAGATGCCTTCCAAATGCGACACACGTGAAAAGCTTGATCGACCAAGTGTGGGCACGCCCAAGCGTGGTGCACTGTCTATCTCGTGGAAGCGTGAAGGATGAATGTGTGGGTCTGCCCTAGCAGGGTGCATATTCATCGTGTTTGCTTTGGGTTGGACTTAACAAGGTGACCTAGATAGGATCTAGTGCCTTGAGGCATGGAGATGATCATTGCAAGGAGTTGTAGATGAAATCTTATCAAGAGTTGCATATGATGTAATTGGCAAAAGTTGCCTACCTGAGAGATCTATGTTGTGGGTGACAGCCCAAGCTGGTCCATGACTTAGAGGATTTCAGGATCTTGCCCACTAGAAGGTTGTACGCTGCAATCTTCCGAATTTATGGTGAGGGCTATCAATTTGAAGTAAAATAGTGGGAGTGATAATTAATTAAAGGCCTAATTATATCGTTAAACTTTCAAATCAATAAAATAAGTCAAAAATGAGTTTTGGACTAAAATTGCATATTTTCCTTTTGTAGTTCAAATGGCAACAAACAACAACAACTTTTCTTTGCGATCGGTCCTTGACAAGGACAAGCTAAATGGGACAAACTTCCACGACTGGTATCAGACATTGAGAATTGTTCTCACTCAAGAGCGCAAGCTCTATGTCCTGGATACTCCAATTCCAGAGGAACCCGCTCCTAATGCACCAAGGACAGAAAGGGATGCTTACAAGAAGCATTCTAATGATGCCATTGATGCAAAGTGCTTGATGCTATGTTCAATGAACCATGAGTTGCAAAGGCAACATGAGAACATGGGTGTCATAGAGATGATTCTGCATCTCAGGAACATGTATGAAGATCAGGCACGGCAAGAGAGATACAATGTTTCTAGGGCGCTGTTCAAGTGCGTCATGACAGAAGGAGATCCAGTTGGTCCTCACACACTCAAGATGATTGGGTATGTGGAGAACCTGCAGAGACTGGGATTTCCACTGAGCCAAGAGTTGGCTACTGACGTGATACTGCAATCGTTGCCAGAATCTTACAGTCAGTTTGTGATGAACTACAACATGAACAACTTTGATAGGCCACTGTCAGAGTTGTTGGGCATGTTGAGGACAGCCGAGTTACAGATGAAGAAGGACAAGCCTAAGTCCGTGATGGTGATCACGAGCAAGAAAGGCAAGTCCAAGCGCAAGGCTAAGGGCAAAGCTAAGAAAGGTTCTGAAGCTAGCCAGGAGTCCAAGCCATCTTCATCTCTCAAGGCCAAGGGAGGCGTGACCAAGAAAGGAAATTGCCACCATTGTCAAAAGCCAGGACATTGGAAAAGGAATTGTCCTCTCTACCTGGAAGAACAAAAGAAGAAGGAGGCGAATGAAGCCTCTACTTAAAGGTGTCATGAAAGTAAACTTGTAACACTTTTGAGATATATGATATCAAGATGTAAAGTGTAAAGAATTCTTACTTGGGGCAAGTGTTGCCTTTATAGATAGGAATACTTTAGTTTATTTTCAGCCAATAAGGCATGTAATACAGTTATGAACTGCTATTTCATACTTGCCAATAGATAGAAACACTTTATTTTTGCATATTGTATGACAATGATGGAAATTAATAAAGAGATGTTTCAATGAGATCTTTGTGGCAATGCCTTATTTATCTTGTGATATTTGATATGCATAAGATAAGACGATACCTAAAAGTTATAGATAACTCAAACAATTTAATTAGCATTAATCATGAGAAATTCATTTCTAGTTTCCATGTGATGGATAAATCTAGACTCTTTTGGTTATAGAACCAGTAAGAGACATGAACATCTTGAACATGATTAATCAATCTTCACTAATGTAGTGGGAGAGTGATTATCCTATTAGGTATAATACATGTGATGTATTTACATACCTATTGGAATAAATGCTAATACTTCAATTGGTGTTTAGAGAAATACCAATATGAATGTCTTGAAATGTTCCAGATTATCATAAATGAAATACAAATTTGGTAAAGTATTATTTCTTGATGAGATCAATGAATGAAATACTTGGACCAAATGTTTGAGATCCTTATGAGTGATTATGATAGTGTATCATAGTGAACTCATGATTAAGGCATGGTGATGTCTGAATCAAGAAGGAATCATACTCTAAGGAGTTAGAGAATGATTATCAAATAACTGAATTCTTCTTAATAAAAGAATACCCCACACTAATAAAAGAAATTAAGAATCACAAGGGTTGTGAGTTCTTATATCTTTAACAGATACACCTCAATTATCTATGTGATGAGTTGTTCATGTGATGAGTCAACTATCAAGATGAATATGAGGAACCGAATCTTGAGTTATGGTTTAAAACCATTACATCCTAAATGACTTCCATGTGAACCATAAGGTATGACCTTGATGGTAGCACTCATTGGATCATATCCATAAGTGCAGATGAGTCTTAAGTGTTAAGACACATGGATAACATTTTGAGAGGAATGATGCTTGTTGATTGCAACTTAATGGCTAAAACATTTGGCATATGGATACTAAAACCGCATTCCTATGAGGAATAAAACCAGGATGTGTACGTGACACAGCCTATAAGGTTTATGAATCCACTAATGCAAATGAAGTCTATAAGTTACAATGGACTAATCAATGTGATTGATTGAGTACAAGCAACTCAAAATTGGATCTTTATTTTGATGATATAGTCAAAAGGTTTGACTGATATGTCAAAGATAAAGAAGGGATCTGTGATTTAGTGGGAGCGTGTTCACATTCCACATATTGATGTGAAATGGAAATGTTCTAGATTGGAAATCCTAATGTGGAAATTATCTTTAAGGAAGATAGAGATGTTTCCTATGTGATAGGAATAGAGATCTATAGAGATAGTTCTCGAAAATCTTTTGACTTGGAAAGAGAGAGCATACATTGGCAATCTGTACTGAAGTGTTCAGCATGCACAGATTCAGTGGGAGAAAACTTGTCCATGTTACATGGAGTTAGTATTCCAAGGCCAAGTGTCCAATTCTTATGAAGAATGGGAACACTAAGAATAGATATAGATCTATCATGTATGTAATCATCCCATTATCTTGCATGTATGACATGGGAAGAATAAAATGCATTCATCATCTTGTATGTAGGACATGGAAATATGATGTTCTCATCCTGATAACTCGCATGTGTGACATGACGAGTGGATGGCTGTCTATTTCCAGTAAGGGTTACTGGAATACCATGAGAACTTGATAAGTACTTGGGAAGTACTAGTTCTATGGAGATAAGGAAGAGTTTGATGTAAAGAGTTACATTGATGCGAACTTCCGAAAGGACAGAAAATTAATCGCAAAATATACATAGGATGTATAAAAGTAAAAGTTTGTTGATAATTGCAAGTGTTCCAATAAAGCCATTTAAAAGGGAAAAGCCGAGTATCTATGTGTTAGTGAACAGCAGTGGATACTATATGGATCTGAAATTTCATGAGATGAACTTATATTCCACTCATTGATGACAAGTCTGGAATCATTGATCATGCAATGTGGCTAAAGGTTAACAAATGGAATACAAGATCGCATATTACGGCAACTCCATCTCATACGTGTGACGTACAGCAAAGAGATGAGAGACATGCAATTTATACAGACTTTGGCAAGGTGTTGCCATTACTCACTATGTTGGCACTACAGCACAGTAACATGTGGGACATGTTTGAAAATCACTATGAATATGATTCATGGGTGATTGGCTCGCAGTGCAAGTGGGAGTCTGTTGGTATGTATGCCCTGAGAGCAAATCATGGGATGATTGGCGGGATACATTAAGATTGATTTGATAAACATAAAAGGCGAGCTTCCAATTCTTTCTGGTTCAGTCATATGAGATAGTGATAGAACAGATTGAATGTCTAGAGAATGACAGTACTCAATGACGTATGCCTTCAGGTTCATGACCTGAACGATGAGATCATACGGATGCTAAGAGTTTGTACATTCTTGTTATGTCCCTAGTCGGATGTCATTGTGGAAGGTAGATAGACAGCAATGACACACAAGACTAGATTGTGGTGTTGGTTGATGACAGAATCTCATTAGTCATGATATAGAGATATCAAACCAAACACATAGGTACTTCTTAGAGAACAAGTGTACCGGACAGACCCACCGTGAGTTTGACACATGGAACCATGAGATGGTAGTCACAGTCAGTACTCACAGTGATGGTGGTGAGTGTGATTCTTAGACCTGAAATCACTGCACTCAACACATGTCATTGGGCACACTTTGACATCATCAAACGCAGTCCTGAAACATGGGTTGTTATAAAGGTGATGATTGGGTGGCTTTGACACATGGGGCTTTTGAGGGGTGAGTGATAGATATGGGATTTGTCCCTCCTGAGGGAGTTTGATATCCATGGCCACTTGATGAGTAGGATTGAGAAAGGCGTGCACGCATGTGTGAATCAGTATATGATACTGATGTCATACATATCTCTTCCAGTCTACTCTGAGATCAAGGAAGTGAATGAACGTTGACAGGATGACTATTCCATGCCTCGAGTTCATTCGGGATATCAGTGACAAAGGAATTATACATTCGCTGTAACACCATTCACGGATTGTAGGATGAAAGTTGTTCTCCAACTTTCTACTTTCACTTGGGTAGCACTAATGTGTGACTAGGCACCGCTCTTTGCTTGTGAAGTCATAACTGTTATGGACTTTCACTGCCAACGTGAAATAGACCTACAGGGTCACACACATAGGATTTAACCTGGAAGAGGAGTTTTGTCCACAAAGCAATGTTTAGATTGATTACTAAAGGAGTTTAGTAGTTCAATTAAACACTCAATCAGTCGATAGCTCAATATCGTATGGTTCAAGGTGTTGGACGCATTGATTGGAGTATCAGATTGATTGAAATCGCAATTGACTGATTTTGCCCAACCTGTGCTCCCAACCGATCGATTCATGTGATGAACCGGTCGGCTGAGGTTGCTGAACCGGTCGGCTGGAGTGTCCAGGCCAATCGGCTCATGCCCAGGTTGAAACGACCGGTTCAAGGGTTGAACCGATTGGCTCAACTGGTGCAACCGACCAGTTGGGAAAGTCATGTCGGCAAGAATTTTCCTTTCGTTTCAAATTGCCCAATTCGATTGGGAATAATATTGGTATTCGATACCAATTGGGAAAGAAACAAGGAAAGCCTTTTTGAGCCGGATTAGGACCATGAACCGATCATTTCAGGGCACCAACCGATCAGTTGGAGTGCCCCAAACGATCGGCTCAGGTCCAACCGATCGGCTCAATGGCCGAACCGATCAGTTCAGTTGTGAACCGATCATTTCAGGTTGCGAACTGGTTGCTTTTTGTGGAAAATTCTCGAACCCTTCTACTCCTGCATTAGTCCCGCATTACCCGGGATGGAGAACCCTATCCCATGACTCTCCTATATATAGGGGTATTGGGGGCTTCTCAAAGTACAGCTCAGTGCAACCAGTTGCTCTGCAAGTTGTCGTTCTCTCTGGTTTTGGTAACCGTGAGAGAGCCCGAGCAAGTGCTTCCCGCAAAAGGGAGGTGCAGTAAGGGAAGGACAACTGCAGTTGCAACAGGAGGCAGGAGAGCGTGTTGGCGACTAGTACGTCAATAGGAGGGTGCGACTCCTTCCACTTCCTTGTGGGACAAGGAGAGTGGAGTTCCAGGTGGTCCGTGTGGACTACTACAGAGGCGGGAGGACACTGCCGCTTAGGAGGACAACTGTCATCCGACAGTCCAGTTCGAGTAGGAGTTGTCAGTCCCGGTGCGACCAGGAGCTGCACAGACACCGTCGAAGTCCGGAGTTGAAGACCGTGCATTGCGTGAGGTATTGTCGCCGAGCAAGCCTCGGGACAAGGTATGATTCCGCAAACCATCCTTTCCTATTATATAGACGTTGACGCGTTTCCTCGGTATGGGTTGGGGGAGAAAATTTTTTGTTTCCGCTGCCTTCTCTGTCTCCCCTAAAACCCAACAACCTTCAGGGACAACAAAGAGGGTAAGGTAATATGTGAGGTTGATGTAGGAAATGAGCTAAGTATCATAAATGTTTTGCTTGTTGATGGCCTACATCACAACTTGATAAGTGTAAGCCAACTTTGTGATAATGGATATCTTGTTCTATTTACTTCCTTAGAATGTTTGCTTCTAGATTCCCTCACTTACAATGTCAGACATAAGGGAACTAGAAATGGTAATCTTTATGTTATTGTGCTTGATGATCTAAAGCATGTACTTGATAGATGCTTGGTTGTGGATAAAAATGATATTTCTCATTGGCATTGTCGGTTGTGTCATGTGAATATGCATCAAATGAAGAAATTGAGAAAAAAAGAATTGGTTTGGGGACTTCCCAAATTGGATTTTGAAAAGGATGAGGAATGCCAACCTTGTACACAAGTCAAACAAACCAAGTCCTCCTTCAAATCCAAAGGAGTCCTTATTACTAAAAGAGATCCTGAGCTTCTTCATATTGATCTATTCAGACCTATGAGAACTCTGACGCTTTGTGGTTCCAAGTATTGTCTTGTAATTGTTGATGATTTCTCTCTCTATACTTGGACCTTCTTTCTCATTTCTAAAAGCGATACTCTATATGTTTTCTTGAGATTTTGTAAATGAGTTGAAAATGAAGCTTCTTGTTGGATTGTTTCTATCTGCAGTGACCATGGGGGAGAGTTTGAAAATGATCTTTTTGAACATTTTTGTGAAAAATCTGGTTACTCGCACAATTTCTCTTCTCCTTGTACAACTCAACAAAATGGGGTAGTATAGAGAAAAAATAGGTCACTACATGAGATGGTGAGGGCCATGCTTCTAGAATATGACATTCCTAAGAAGTTTTGGGCTGAAGTCATTAGCACCTCTTGCTTTGTGCAGAACCGAGTTTTTACGGATCCATCTTTGAAGAAAACCCCCTATGAGTTATGTCGTGGTAGAAAGCCATCCATCGGCTTCTTTCACATTTTTGGATGTCCTTGTTTTGTCTTTAACACGAAGGATTCTCTCGACAAGTTTGATCTGAAATCATACAAGACTTTCTTCCTAGGCTGTAGCACTACAAGCAGGGCATATAGAGTTTTTAATATTGAACTGTCTAAAATTGAAGAATCTATTAATGTCAAGTTTATTGAATCTAACCCTACCATTGGAAAGAATGTTGTTGATAATGATATTGTAGATGACTTAATTCCTATCTTGAAAGACCTCGACATTGACAACAAAGGTAAGTAGGTGGTTGAAGCAGAAGATGAAGAGAAGAAAGATCCCACTCCTTGCTTCGTAAAGAATCATACCAAAGAGCTAATCATTGGCAACCCATTTGAGAGAGTGAAGACACGAGATGCCTACAACAAAGAACAAGCAGACAATGCCTTCATCTCACAGCTGGAGTCAAAGAACATCAAGGAAGCTCTTGGAGATGACGAGTGGATCCTAGCCATGTAGGAGGAACTAGAGCAATTCGAGAAGAATCGTGTGTGGACTCTAGTGCCAAGACCAAGTGATAGAAAAATCATTAGCACCAAGTGGGTCTACCACAACAAGCTTGATGAAAATGTCAAGGTGGTAAGGAACAAAGCAAGGTTAGTGGCACAAGGTTACAATCAGCTGGAAGGTATTGATTTTGATGAAACTTATGCTCCTGTTGCTAGAATTGAATCTATTAGAATGCTACTTGACTTTGCTAGTTATAAGAATTTCTTGCTATATCAAATGGATGTTAAAAGTGCATTTTTGAATGGTACAATCGAGGAGGAAGTATTTGTTTCTCAACCTCCAGGCTTTGAAAATGACAAGCTACCTAATCATGTTTATTTGCTACAAAAATCTCTCTATGGAATCAAACAAGCACCTCGAGCTTGGTATGAGAAATTAAAGAACTTTTTGTTAGACAATGGCTATGTCATTGGCAAAATTGATTCTACTCTATTTCTAAAACACACTTCTAGCAATTTTCTTATCATTCAAATTTATGTTGATGATATCATATTTGGTGGGACTAATCTTGATCTTTGCAAGGAGTTTGGTTATCTTATGTAGTGTGAGTTCGAGATGAGCATGATGGGTGAGCTTACTTTCTTCCTCGGCTTCCAAATCAAGCAAACCAAAGATGGAAACTTGATCAACCAAGGCAAGTACACAAATGAACTACTCAAATGCTTTAGAATGGATAACATGAAGTCGATGGGCACACCCATGTACAACACTGCCAAACTTGATTTAGATGAAGAAGGTGAGAAGGTAGATGAGAAGCTCTATAGATGTATGATTGGAAGTTTGCTTTATTTAACTACCTATAGACCTGACATCATGTTTAGTGTTGGCTTGTGTGCTCGCTTTCAATCAAGTCCTAGGAAATCACATCTTATTGTTTTTAAGAGGATTTTGAGGTACTTATCCAAAACTCAAAACTTTAGACTATGGTACCCTAAGTCAAGGGACTTTACTCTTATAGCATATAGTGATGTTGATTACGTAGGTTGTTTGGTTGATAGAAAGTGTACAAGTGGTATTGGCTTCCTTCTAGGACTATGCTTGGTGTCTTGGTTTTCCAAGAAACATAGCACCGTGGAATTATCAACTACCACGGCTGAGTTCATTGCAATCGGGAGTGGTTGTGCCCAGGTCCTATGGATGAAGAAAATGCTCCAAGATTTTAACATACATTTTGATGCTTCTCCTATCTATTGTGATAATAATAGGGCAATCAATATTTCTTATAATCCTATATTGCATAGTAGAGCTAAACATATAGAGGTTCACCATCATTTTCTTTGTGATCACATTGCTAAAAAGGATATTTATATCATTCATGTAGACACATAAAATTAGTTGGCAAATATTTTCACTAAACCTCTAGCTAGAGAGCAGTTTAATTTTATTAGATCTAAGCTGCTCATAATTTCTTTGGATGATATTGACATGTTATCCAGCTAGTTGCTTTTATCCTATATGTCTTGCTCATGCTTTACTCACCTTACTGATAACACCTTATTTTACGTACTTTTTATATATATTTTTATACCTCTTTTAGTATATCTTTTGTTAGCTTTTCCCATTATTTTACCATCTTGTTGACTAAAACCTCACTTACACGTTTTCAGGTGCATTTACAGCCCAAGTCGCGGTCGTTACCTCGATCATGACCCACTCATCCAACAACAACGGTCGAGGTCTATGAACCACTTTAAGACTGAGGTCATCATAAATTGGAGCCAAATTGCGGTCATACTGAGGTCGCGATCGCTACTAAACCACAATCAAAAGGAAGTCGTGATCAGTAAAAAGGCACCAGTCAAACCAGAGACCGCGGTGTATTTGAAGACTGTGGATGCCAAGTTTGCCCATGACTCAAACAAGGCCACGATCCCTGCAGACCGCAATCAAGCCAGATCGAGGTCATACTGAGGCCGCAGTCATTGCTAAGCCTGCAATCCTTGCAGACCATGACCAAGTGAGAAGGCCTCGACCTTGACCTTTCTAATGCAACACACGAATCAAACTCGACCGCGATCATTGCCAAACCATGAGCAAGTGGTTGACTGTGACTCAGTTGACCGCGGTGAAAAGAGGAATAAAGAGCAGACCGCGACCGCGGTCTAACACCTCACTCAACTAAGACCATGACCGCGGTCTAGGCTTAAGTCAGTGAAATGTGCCTATAAATAGGCCACCCACTCGTCTTGTCAAATTATCAGATCAGAGATCGGATCCTAAGGACCACAAAGTGTTGGTGCATCCCAGATTCATTCCATATCATCCCATCCACCAGTCTTGGATCTCTAAAGGCATAAGTTGAGGATAGAGAAGACTAAAGACTCCTCCTTCGAGAGAAGAAGATCATCCATGCCATCGACATGTTAGATCCAGATCTGAAGAAGTATCGTGTCGTATCACGTCTCTTCTCTCTCTAGATCTATCATTCCATTTTGTTGTACTTCTCTCCTCTCTTCATGGGACTTCATACATCCATCTTTTTGTAACGTCGTCATGTTGTCCATAACCATGAGTGGCTAAACACCTTAACTTGGGTTGGGAGTAGCCACTAAGGCTCTCCCAACATGTATATTGTCTCTTTCTATTGAGTATATATATATATATATATATATATATATATATATATATATATATATATATATATATATATATATATTCTTATCAAGATAATCGCCATGCACTTGTTATAAATGCTTTACTTGTATGCTTAGCTACCATCTTGTGATGTTTGATAGTTGATATCTCGAGAGAGTAATATCACTTTTATCATGTGTTATGGAGTAGTATGAATGCATGAGAGTGTTGGAATGTTAAAGATTTAAAAC
This sequence comes from Alisma plantago-aquatica, assembly GCA_963693085.1. Taxonomy (NCBI): domain Eukaryota; kingdom Viridiplantae; phylum Streptophyta; class Magnoliopsida; order Alismatales; family Alismataceae; genus Alisma; species Alisma plantago-aquatica. The sequence goes on along the minus strand of OY856410.1, from coordinate 1,442,373,602 downwards.
CATACGTTATGTGATGTGGTTTATGTGTAGTCATATCGAGAGAGAGGCTACCCTTAGACTTAGATCTATCCTCATCTCGAGAGAGAGTGGAATAGATGCTTTTGACGGTTGCTTGTAATCTTTATAATAGTATGCGAGAGTGAGAGATGATATGACATGTTGGTGAGAAGTCTTAGTAGGTGAACCCGGCCCAAGTTTCCCTCCGTAGAATTATTTCATCTTGTTTCTTTTGTTTTTGTTCTTCTTATTATTGTTTTTATTGTCCAACTTTGGTTTGTGTACCATCGTTACTTCGGGAACACCTTTTTGTATACCCTCTTTGCCTGGAGTATACGAGTGCTAGATTTTGTGTGCTTAACACTGCCAACCTTGTCCCTATATTTGACCCCAATCACTACATCAGACCCCGTTTATCATTGTGGGGGCCTAAGAGTCGGGTTATCTCTTTAAAAGTCTGACTACTCTGAATCCACTCCTTTTGGACATGCGATTTAGGTTGGTCAACTTTTTGGCGCTATTGCCAGGGACAAGGAAAAATTGCACTATTAAGAACTTGAGTCCACTTACTATACTCCCGTACCTCAAGCTTAGCAATAAGCTTGACAACACAGTTACTTTAAGTCTGCTACCCTACCCTAAGTTCATGTAGAATAGTTTGTTTTAACACATCCAGTTTGCTAACTCGACTGTACAGTCTATTCCAACACCCAAGAAGAAGTAGACTCGTTCAACTTAGCACCTTTTCACCATGCCACCTCGTGTGGATGCCACTATCTCTAAGGATGAGTGAGATGCAAGAAATCAACACAATCCATCACCACCAGGCTCGGATGAAGACAGAGACAGACGTTACAATGATGATCGTCGAGATGGAGAAGACAATAGGGGTGAAGATCGTCATGAAGACGATCGTCATAAAGAAGACCGGTGAGAAGAAGGATGACACCACAAGTGTCAAAGAAGACATCACCGTAACCATCATGATAATGAACGGGAGTGTGACGGTCAGGATAGCAACAGTGAGGACGACGAAGAAGGGAAGACTCTTCGTGTGTTGGCAGCGACAAGGGCCAATGAGTCTAGGTGTCCCATTGTCATACCAAACTTCAATGTAGTAAATTTTGAGCTAAAACCAACTGTCATATCTATGATCCAGAACAAACCTTTTCGTGGGAACTCCATAGAAAATCCGTACCATCATCTCGACACTTTTAAGAATATATGTGATGCTATCAAGATGAGGGGAGTCCCGCAAGAGGTGATTTACTGTAAGGGTTTTAATTTCTCTTTGTAGGGAAAGGCTCTAGCTTGGTACCTAAATCTCCCCCACCAATTCATAGATGGGTGGAGACCCCTCGAGGATGCTTTTGTTACTAAATTTTATTCTACAGAGAGGACAATCTGTAACATGAAGAAGATTACTTCTTTTGCACAAAAACCAGGAGAGAATTTGAATGAGGCATGGAAGCATTTCCAGGAGTACCTTCGAGATTTTCTGCACCATAATTATCGCAAGGGGTTTCTTGTGACCACTTTCTATAATGGGTTGACTCATACGGAAAGGACTTCATTACATGCAGCCGATGGGTGTGATTTCCTTGGGAAGAAGCCAAGCAGAACCATGAAGATAATAGAAAACATGGATGCATTGCAAATAGGAGTGGAATATGATAGGAATGATAGAGGGCCATCGAATTAGGTAGGATCTGAAGGACCATCTATGGAAGCCAAGGCTTTAGAAACTATAATAGCTCAAATTCAAAAAAATAGCAACTGATGTGAAACAACTGAAAGATACTGGAGTCAAAGGCAAGAAGCATACCGAGAAAGTCATGAAGTGTGTCACCTATGGAGAAGGAGGACATGGGGTCGATAACTATATCTACACCAGGCTAGAGGAAAGTGAAGAAAGTAGAAGCGAAGAGGAGACTACGCAAAACATTTCCTATGCCCAATTTAAGAGGCCAGACCACCCTAGTTTCAGCTACAGAAACAAGGATGCAGCCGAGAATTCACACCAGCTAAGCAATTCACAAAAACTGCCACTAGGTTTCAAAAAGAGAAGCGTATAAATGCAATATACTCAAACAACCAATTACCAGACCAAAAAGAATAACTACTCAGCACAAGGTAAGAACCAGACTCGCCAAGGGGCAGGACCAAGCCAAGGCCAAGGCCAAGGATCATGGCAAGGAAAAGAAAACAGCCAACAAGACTTAGTAACTCAACTATTCGATTTCACTAAGAGGCAAGCCACTGTGAACGATCAACTGGCCCAAAGTTCTCTAGCTAATTCTGGCGTTTTGACGACCATGCAAGTTCAAATGGCGGATATGCAGACACATCAATGCCAAATTGACCAGTAGCTCGCCCAGATGGCAGAGTTGGTAAAGAATCCCTCGGGAAAAATCCTATCAAATACAGAGATTGCAAAAATGGCTACCCTTCAATCTGGGAGGACTTTAAACAATTATGGAACAGGAAATGACAATGAGGAAGAAAAAGACGAGGAACCACAACATGAGAAGGAAGTCTCTTCTGAGAAGTCTGCTGATAAAGGAAAGGTTACTGAAGAAGGCAAAAAGAAAAATGGGGAAGTAAGGGATCCAGATCCTGTTGAAGAAATCTTCACAAAGAAAAATTTGTATGCACCAAGAATTCCCCATACAAGCTCATCAAGGCACACCTAATGAAAAGATATGAAAATTTTATGGAAGCAGTGAAGAAGTTGCATATAGATGTTCCATTCCTTGATGCTTTGGAGGAGATGCCCACATATGAAAAGTTTTTCAAAGATCTCATCACAAAGAGAAGAACGGGGAACCATGTTGAGACTGTACACCTGGAAAATATGTCTAGTACCTTTGTACAAGATGAATTTCCAACTAAGAATAAAGACCCATGAATTTAAAATTCCTTTCTGTGTTGGTGATAATGTCGAAAGGAAAGGTCTAGAAAACTTGGGAGCCAGCAGTAGCCTCATGCCCCTAAGTTTATTACAAAGACTGAGATTGACTGATATGGTCAAGACAAATATGAGGATTGAACTAGTGAATCACACATTTAGGAGACTCATTGGTATAGTGGAAGATGTCCTGATCCATGTGGGACGATTATTCATACCTTGTGACATCGTTGTGATAGACACTGTGGAGGACCCTAAGTGTCCTATGATATTCGAACAACCATTTTTGGCTACTGGAAGAGCTCTGATAGATGTTGCTGATGGCATCATAATTCTCAGAGTTGGAAATGACCACATAGACTTCAAGGTGAAGGATGCCATGAAGGGACCATTTCTTTTAGAATCAGTCTACTTCATGGACAACTATAACCAATATTGTGAAGAGATTCAAGAAGAAAAGACCATAGTAGACCCACTGATGAGAGCCCTGAAAAATCCAAATCCTTTGGTGGAAGACCCAAAAGTGGTTGAGATACTAGATTTTTTAACCAAGGTGAGGAAAATCTCAACGAGGATGAAGAAGATATAGACATAGTGAAATATGATTCTCTCGAATAGTCAAGCAAAGAGCAAGAAGCTCCCAAGCCAAAGTCAGAACTGAAGCCACTACCTGAAGGATTGTAGTATGAATTCCTAGATGAAGGGGGAAGGAATCTCGTCATCGTCAATGCAAACCTAACAGAGGAACAACGGGAAAGACTCTTGGGAGAGATGAGGGAGCATAAAAGAGCAACCGGATACTCTGTTGAGGACATCAAGGGACTTAACCCAGCCCTGTGTATGCACATGATAAATTTAGAAGAATATGTGAAACCGTTGGTGCAGCCTCAAAGGAAATTGAACCAAATGTTGAAAGAAGTAGTCAAGAAGGAAAATTAAAGCTAAAGGATGTAGGGATTATATACCTGATAAGTGACAGCAACTGGGTGAGCCCCATTCATGTAGTACCTAAGAAGGGTGGGATGACTGTAGTGAGAGGAGATAATGGTGACGAAGTAGCCACAAGAACTATCACTGGCTGGAGAATGTGCATAGATTATAGAAAATTAAATTCAGCCACAAAGAAAGACCGTTTTCCCTTGCCATTTATTGACCAAGTCTTGGAAAGACTTTCCCACCACGACTATTTCTACTTCTTGGATGGATACTTTGGATTCTATCAAGTTCTGATCCACCCCGATGATCAAGAGAAGATGATGTTTACGTGCATCTATGGCACATACGCCTTCAAAAGAATGCCTTTTGGCTTATGTAATGCTCCAACAACTTTCCAACGTTGCATGATTTCTATGCTCTCTGACTTCTTTGAAGACATAGTTGAAGTGTTTATGGATGACTTCTCAGTTTATGGAACAGACTTTGATGCTTGCCTAAGAAATTTATCCTTAGTTCTATAGAGATGCGAGGAGAAACATTTGGTCCTAAATTGGGAAAAGTACCACTTTATGGTTCAAAGTGGCATTGTCCTAGGACACATAATTTCCAAGAAAGGCATCGAGGTGGATCTAAGCAAGATCGAAACCATCTCCAAACTCCCGCCACCGAAGTCTGTGACTGGGGTAAGAAGTTTCATGGGCCATGCTAGATACTATAGGAGGTTCATCAAGGATTTCTCAAAAATCTCAAAGCCCCTTTCAAATTTGCTGATCAAGGATGCAGTGTTCGAATTCGATGATGAATGTTCAAAAGCTTTCGAACCCTGAAAAAGGCTTTGACTTCTGCACCAATTCTCCAAGCTCCATATTGGAAGCTGCCATTTGAGATAATGTGCGACGATAGTGACTATTCCATAGGTACGGTCCTAGGACAAAAGAGAGAAAAAAAAGCACCATGTCATTTGTTATGCCAGTCTTACCTTAGACAAAACTCAAGTGAACTATACCACCACGGAGAAAGAGATGCTAGTGATTGTTTTCAAATTTGATAAGTTTCTATCATACCTTATAGGAGCCAAGGTTCAAGTTTATACTAACCATGGCGTTGTATGTTACTTCATGTAGAAAAAAGATACTAAGCCAAGACTGCTAAGATGGGCTCTACTGTTGCATGAATTCGATCATGAAGTCATTGATAAAAAAGGAAAAGAAAATGTGGTAACAGATCACTTATCTAGAATAGTTTTCGATGAAGAGAATCAGTTACCCATGAACGACAATTATGCAGATGAAGCCCTATTGATGGCCCAGCCTGATGAGCAGAGATTGTCGTGGTTCGTAGATATTTGTAACTATCTGGCTTGTGGCCACCTGTCACCTTTCATAACATACAACCATAAGAAGAAGCTTTTCTTTGATGTCAAGAACTATTACTGGGACAATCCATTGCTGTTTAAAAGGTGTTTTGACAATTTGTATCGAAGATGTATACCAGAGAAAGAAGTTCCATCAATCCTAAGAGAATGCATGTGATACGTCGTTCGAACAAAACGTCATTAACTAAGCAAAAGTGATCATTAGCAATGGATTACTAAAAATTAAAACATTTTTCAAAGAGATCTAATTCCAGGAAACTCTTAACAATAAGAACCAAAGTATTACATGTACATTCTGGTCCATAAGTACATACCATGTACCATCTCTTCTTGAGGATTACATACATCAATTTCTCTCTTAAGTCTATACATGAGCAATACATAACCTCGAGGCATTCAAGACAAAATCTCAGATAGATTATGAAAACACTAAGTACTGACTCCAAGGACCTGAGAGTATAGAGACGGCACATAGGACTCTTATCTACAAAACAAGATAGTCAGTATCTCCACATGAGATGTTACTGTTGTCCTTGATGCTGTTGTCCTTCCCCGGTAGTATGGTTCTTACCTCCTCATCCTCGTCTAACTAAAAATGTTGGATCCCACAGGGTGAGACGATTGAAATTGTCCCAGCGAGAGATATAACTCTCTGCCAGAAACATTATTATTGCAGTTTAATAGAATAAAACTGATCAGAGGATAAGCAGTTTAGAACATTCTCATATCTTAAAGCATTGCAACTATATATGATAGAGTAGTAATTCATTTATTCACTTTATAAGGAATATGAAGAACATGTACATCACTTATCCATCTTACTATATCAACATCTCAAGCTTATCCTGAGATACTCATTATCATGGTATGTCATCCATGAATCATTCTCATTTCTGTCTGTTGACCTTAGCCAATCTGTTAGCCAGATATACAATTGTTCCAGTCATGTGAATATACATCACCATATTCTGTCCAGGCATTGGACTATGCCAATTCTATGCAAACATTCCAAGCATTGGATTATTACCAATCTTGTGCAACCATTCCAGGCATTGGATTATTACCAATCCTATGCAACCATTCCAGGCATTGGATTATTACCAATCCTGTGCAACCATTACAGGTATTGGATAATTACCAATCATATGCAACCATTCCAGGCATTGGATTATTACCAATCCTATGTAATTATTCCAGGTATTGGGTTATTACCAATCCTGTGCAATTATTCCAGGTATTGGGTTATTACCAATCCTGTGCAATTATTCCAGGTACTGGGTTATGACCAATCCTGTGCAATTATTCTAGGTATTGTGTTATGACCAATCATGTGATATTATTCCAGGTATTGGGTTATTACCAATCATGTGCAATTATTCTAGGTATTGGGTTATGACCAATCCTGTGACATTATTCCAGGTATTGGGTTATTACCAATCATGTGCAATTATTCCAGGTATTGGGTTATGACCAATCCTGTGACATTATTCCAGGTATTGGGTTATTACCAATCCTGTGCAATTATTCCAAGTATTGAACTATGTCAATCCTATGCATCTATTACAGGCATTGGACTATGCCAATCATGTGCATCATCGATGAATACCACATCACCTTTTCTAGGTATTAAACCTTGGCCAAGCCATCATACTTATTCACATCCTTTATGTAATTCAAGTATTCCTCTTATCTCCTTTAAGCTTATTCAAAACATTATAGCCCTTATTTGGCTATAAGCATAAAGCATGCATGATTAAGATTTCATTATTATTATTGCATCCGTTTATTATTATTATTATTATGTTACTAAGTTTCCATTTCCTAGTTTATTTGAACATTATCATTGCTTACGTGAAACTTTTATAAATATCTTGTTACCTCTTACTAGGCAACAACTATTCACATGGCTCACAAGGCCCATTAAACATCTTGTCACCTTTCACTAGGCAACAACTATTTACATGGCTCACAAGTCCCATTAAACATCTTGTCACCTTTCACTAGGCAACAACTATTCACATGGCTCACAAGGCCCATTAAACATCTTTTCACTTTTCACTAGGCAACAACTATTTACATGGCTCACAAGTCCCATTAAACATCTTGTCACGTTTCACTAGGAAACAACTATTCACATGGCTCACAAGGTCTAGTAAACATCTTGTCACCTTTCACTAGGCAACAACTATTAGGGTTAGGGTTTCCCTCTATAGCCGAATAGGGTTTCAAGTTCATATTATTAATTCAAACCCTAATCCATTGCTCCACACATCTAGGAGCATACATTGATATCATAAGTATTCAATTATACTTATTTATTCTCATCTTTTATCATAAAATGATGATCATCTCAAAGTGTGAGTTTCTCTCTCATGTTCTCTAGGATATTGATTACATCATACTTTGTTATCTTGGTTTAACCCTTTCTCTAGGTATGTTAGCCTACACTTATCAAAGTGAAATACATCTTAATGTAATAATTTTCATGACACACTTCATGTGTTACTCATCCAAGTGTATTGGATTTAGGGTACATCAAGGTGTATCAACCTTGAGGTGCTGAATGTGATATCTATCACGTCCTGATGTTTCACTTCCCTCATCATCTTTATCTTACTTAAGTTCATCAACTTATCTTGTATTAGGGTAATTCCCATCCTAATACTTTATGCACCAGTTCATCACATTTATCATGTGATGTATTGGTCATAAGTCACTCATTTGATTTATTCAACCATTATCAATAATGTGGACTCATCCCAGGTTAAGGCATTATTGATATAAGGTTATCCATTATCAACCACTTTTAGGTGTTTCACCTACCAATATCTCATTCATTATTCCATTATTGGGAATAGGGTTTCCCCTCATTATCAACTAGGGTTTTACATCACATAACCCTTTGTTGGGGTTTCACATGACATCACTCTATATTAGGGTTTCACATGGCATCACCCTTGGTTAGGGTTTCACATAGCTTCATCCTAGATTAGGGTTTCACATAGCTTCACCCTATATTAGGGTTTCACATGAAGCACCCTCTTAAATTAGGGCTTTTCATTATATTACCCTGAATTGGGATTTCTCATATCATCACCCTAGATTAGGGTTTCACCATTACCCTAGATTAGGGTTTCACCATTACCCTAGATTAGGGTTTCACCTAACATTGCTCTAAATTAGGGTTAGGGCTCATCAACCATCTTGATTAGGGTTTCATGATCTCTTTATCAAGGATCATACCCTAAATACATATTTTATTTATGTTGAAAGTGTTGAGGATTAATCACTACATGATTATCACTCATGTATAAGTTCCTCTCTGTCATCCTCTCTAGGAGGTTAATTACTCCAACTTGATTGGATTATATCAACTTGAAAGAAGGGTTATCATAGTGTATTGAGATATTTCTTCCATAAGCATCAAAGGTTAACCCCTCTAAGGATACTAATCACCCTAGTACCTTAAAGGTACAACCATTGTAATTATCTTTGATAAACATCATTAACAATCATGGGGTTAATTGTACTTACATGGTTTGAATCAAATAGACCTTCAAACGGTCTTGGGGTATTAGACCCTCAAACGGTCTTGAAGTACTTTGACCTTCAAACGGTCTTGAAGTACTTTGACATTCAAACGGTCTTGGACCAAACCAAAAAAAAGTCTGGAGACCGTTAGATCTTAAATGGTCTTGGTCCCAAAACCTTCAATCGGTCTTAAGACCGTTAGACCATCAAATGGTCTTGATCTCAAAAACTATAAACGGTTTGAGACCGTTTGAATTAAAAATTAATTAACCCCAAACGGTTTGAAAACGAATGGCCCTCAAACAGTTTGAAACCATTTAGACCTCCAAATGGTCAACTCCTTCAAATGATCAAAGTACCCAAATGGTTTTGAAGTTCAATTTACCCATTCGATCTTGAGATCCATTACCCATTCAGTTTTGAACTCAATTACCCATTTGATCTTGAAGTCAATTACCCATTCGGTTTTGAACTCAATTACCCATTCGGTTTTGAAGTAAATTACCCATTCAGTATTGGGTTCAATTACCCATTTGATCTTGAAGTCAATTACCCATTTGGTCTTGAACTCAATTACCCATTCAGTTTTGAAGTAAATTACCCATTCAGTCTTGGGTTCAATTAGCCATTCGGTTTTGAAACTGAATCAACTCAATCGGTTTTGAAATCGAATTAGCTCAATCAATTTTGAAAATAATTTGCCCATTCCTTTATTGAGGTGTGTGCTTAATATGACATCATCATCTTCAAGCTTCAAACCTTCAAAATCAATTGTGATTCTTATGGTGATTTCAACAACTAATCAAAAGGAAATTGAGAAAGAAGAAAGGTTCAACACATAATGAATAAATTGCAAGCAATAATGACATTTAAGGGTTCAAGTTATATAACCCGCCTTCAAAGTTGAATCCAAGCTTCAAGATTCACGTCCTTAATGGTGAATGAAGATTTCTCAACTATCCAAGGTCCGTCCTCAAGTCTTTGAGTGAAAAGAATGGCTAAGGTTGAAGATTGAATGGAGAAAAGAAGAAAATAAGCATTGAATTTCGATTTCCCCCATGAAATCAAGGTTGAAGATGACTATGGATCTTACCTACAGTTTGTGGCACGTCCCCCTGTTGCTCCTAAGCTCCCTTGTGTTCAACCAAAGCAAGTAAAGAATAAGGAATCGAAAAAGCCTTTCATGTGGGTTGAAAATGGGATGTATATAAGGGAATTTCAATGAGAGAGAAAGTGATAAATAATTCCTTCAACTCCCAAACTTGGTGCCACATACTCCCCTCAATCCCTTGCATACAATGCCATATCACCCACCTTGTAATTCCTCTTCATTATCCATGAATTAAAAGAAGACAAATTAAGCACCTTAACCATTTTAATAATAATATCCAATATTAGTGGATATTACTTTTTCTTTAACTAATGTGGGTGGGCTCTCCACTTACTTTAGATACTTCGGTGCCATTGCAAGGAACAAGGACGTCCACACTTATACAAATTCAACCATCACACTTTTGGTTAAAGGGCACTTCCATTAATATATTTATTTTTGCATTAAATTGAATTAGGGTTTCAATTATGCTTAAATCTTGATTATTTTAATATCAAGATTCTCTTTCCCCCAAAGAGATTCAAATGAGATGCCCCTCTAATTTTCTTATCTCTAATTGATACCAAGAAATATTAGGGACTCTCTAGAAGTGGTATTTTGCATATTGAACCCTAGGTTTTGGGTAAATTGCACATTATACCAAAACTAGGTTTTAATGCACAAACATTGCTTAATAAGCTCTTTCTTGGTGCTCAGGCTACCACAAGCCATACCTCTGCATCATTTTCATTCTTATGATGCTTCAACATTTGAGGAACATGTTATCATGTAATATTTGCAAGTTAACCCGTCAAATTGGGTAATTTGCACTTTAGTCCAAAACAAGTGAAACATTGTTTCAACATTATTCAAAAAGGACTAAAATTGAAACATAAGTTCCTCTTGAGCCTTAATTACTTTTCAAAGGATAAAGACAAGAATATAAATGACTTACTTAAGCAAAACCTCTAGGGTTAAGCCTTAACCCAGGTCATGGATGTTACAATGCCATTCTTCACCGTATGGAGGACATCACGGTGGAGAAAGAACGACTGCAAACGTGCTTCAATCTGGGTTTAACTGGCCCACCCTATTCAAGGATGTGACATCTTTCATCAAGGCATGTAAGGAATACCAACTTACTGGAAATATCAGTAAAAGAAGTGAAATGCCTATGGCTAAATGGGTGGAATTGGAAACCTTTGATGTTTGGGGAGTCAAAAATATGGGTCCTTTCCCGTCATCAAAAGGATACAAGTACATACCAGTAGCCATTGACTACGTGTCCAAGTGCGTAGAGGCAGTAGCGACCCAAACTTGCGATTCTAAATCTGTGATCAAGCTATTTGAAAAGACCATTTTCCCACACTTCAGAGTGCCTCACACTGTCATAAGCAATGAGGAATCACATTTTGGAGAAAAGCAATTTGAGGCACTATTAAAGAAATATGGAGTAAATCACAAGGTCGCTACACTCTATCATCCTCAAATCTCAAGACAAGTGGAGGTGTCCAACAGACAAATTAAGCAGATATTGGAGAAAATGGTCAGCCATACTAGGAAGGACTTGTCTATGAAGCTCGAAGATGCTCTCAGGGCTTATAGGATAGCATATAAAACACCAATAGGCACGAAACTGTACAGATTAATCTATGGTAAGTCCTTCCATCTGCCTCTGGAGCTCGAGCATAAAGCCCTTTGGGCGATCAAGTTTGTGAACATGGACTTGGAGAAGGCAGGATAGAAAAGATTCCTACAGTTGTAGGAGCTCAAAGAGCTGAGATTGCATGCTTACGAGAATGCAAAAATTTACAAACAAAGAACTAAGGTGTGGCATGATGCCCACCTAAAGAACAAGGATGTCCATGAGGGGGACAAAGTGCTTCTCTTCAATTCAAGCATCAGAATTTTTCCTAGAAAACTTAGAACAAGATGGTTGCGCCCTTTCTCTATGGTGAAGATATACCCATTAGGAATGATGGAGATTCAAGGGGATAAAACATGAATTTTCAAGGTCAACGGAGATAGAGTAAAAAGATTTTACGAAGACGAGGCTTTTGTACGAAGGTCTGAAATTAGTCTAGAGGAACCAGATCAGTCACCTAAGAAAAGGAATGAGGAGTTGCCACACCCAGCCGAGAAACCCAAGGAATGAATGATCGTGAAGTCTAGCTAGAGACTTTAATCAAGCGCTTCTTAGGAGGCAACCCAAGTTTTTTTTGTTTCTTTAAGCTTTTTGTCTTCCTCTCCTGTTTAGTTGATTAAGTCTTATATATATATTATCTTCCCTTTTGAGTAATTGATGATTTAATTAGAGAAACAAGTTTTACTTTGATCAAGTTCTCTGACCGCAGTTTGGACTGTGGTCGTGATGTAACCTTGCATCAGGCAAGACAGCGACCCGCGGTGCCAATGTTTAGTCACCGCGATTGTGACCTGAGGTCTCCCTTAGAACAGGAGAGACTGCGACCCACAGTCTTGTCTCAGACACACCGTGACCGTGGTCACCCCCCTCTTTATCTATGATCGATAGGTCACAGTCACACTACTATATATTCTAAAACCCCAGTTTCTCAGACTCTTTTCGCTTACTGCTTTCTCGAGCCTGAGTTAAACCCTACATCTCTGAAGAATCACAATCGCGAATGACAATCCACCACTACAGCCGACTCACCACCGCATCGATCTTCTCCAGTTTTTCCGTCTCATCCGACAACCAAGGTAAAAGGAAAACCCTATTTTTGCCCCTCTTACCGCCATTTTCATAATTTTCCACCGTGCCATTTCTCTACCATTCTCAGTCGACGTCGCTCCCCCTTTTCTCAATTTATTCTGATTGACAGAAATCTATAGTGCCACTGACGGTTGCGCTTGCTATCCTAATATCCAAACCGCCCTAAAGGCGGTGTTTGCAAACAGTAACTAAAAAACCTTAAAAATACAAATATAGGGGCACCCACCCGCTGATGAGTAGGTCTATAATTGATCAACTTGCACCACCAATCGAAAGATGAAGAAGAGAAGAAGAATGGTTGGACCAGGTAGACCATGAGTCACTGTCTGTTTCCACTACAACCACGACCACGGTGTGTTCATCAACCTTAACCCAGTCGCAGTGCTTCCTCAATGCTTTAAGTTTCAGGTTCATACCATGGATCACAGTGTTGGAGACCGTTGCCCGAAGTCGTGGTTCCCTCAACCGCGACGCACCTGATACATAAAATAAGACTGTGACCTCCTTCAGAGACCGCGACCATGGGTCGTGGTCCTATATACACACTTGAACTTAATAATTCATTATTAAAACTTTGTTGAGTGACTTCTCTAGATAATTGCAAGAAGACTAGTCTCTGTTAAATCAATTATGAACTAATTCGTTATTAAAACTTTGCAAAATGTCTTCTCCAGCAACCAGTGACCCCATCTACAGGTATGCAACATCCTTGAAGGAGGTAGAGAAGATAGTGGAGATCCTGACAGCAACACTAAAGAAGAACAACTCTCTGCCAGTGGCCAAACGAGTGGAGTTACAGCTGAAACTCGACCAGTATGAAAGAATCCTGGGTCACCTAACATCAGAGGACTCCCCAAAAGAAACATAACAAACAGAGCAGACAGAGACCTCCGAGTACCAACCAGGAGAGTCAAAGAGACGAGTAGGGGGGAAGAAGAGAAAAGATGCACCCAAGGAAGCCAAGAGTAGCAAGAAGGCAAAGCCAGTCGTTGTTCAGCAACCAAGGGAGCAGGGGGCAGAGAAAGCCAACCAAGAGAAGGAAATTATCGGAGAGACATCAGAAGAATTCAACGAACCCCCATTCATGCCACGAAACCTCGTACACCAGTCTACCTATGACTGGATGTACCAGAATAAGGAATTCAGCCTGACTCGGTACCTAGACGTAGAGGATTTCAAGAAGATGGGAATCTACGATAGGGTAGTCAAATTCCTAGAAGGTACAAATTTATGCACCTTATGCACGTATGAGGCCAAGACCTACAAAAGGCTAACTACAGAGTTCCTGTCTTCACTAAAAAAGGTCACCACAAGTAGTGAGACAAGAAAGGCGGGCGGCGGGGATTATCAACTACAAGTAAGGCTAGGAGGTGAGACTTACATGATCACTAAGGCAATGTTGAATAAGATATTTACAAAGACAGAGGAAGAAGCAAAAGACGGCTCCACCACCCCAAGTAAGAAGGAATATGTCACCTACAATAGTAACCAGCTATAGGAAATGCTGACCCGAGAAGAAGAGCATAGCTCAAAGAACTCAAAGACCTCGCTGATCACCTCATGCTTCATTTGCACGATCTAGAAAAATACAACTTATACCATTTATACGAGGTGGGAGACAGGATCAGTAAGAAAGGGGGATTTGTTCCTAATCTAGTTGATGATAAATAGAAAGCTAGTAAATATCAGGAGGATATTAATCGAACATTTATCAACGACAGTAGGAGGGGAAGCAAAAAGGAACTCTGCATACTGCATGGGTGACCATATAACAAAGATTGTTGAATACTTAATGGACGCAAAAGAGGTCCTGAAGTATAAGGAAATGGAGGGACAACTAAAGATAGATATCAAGTCCCTCGTCAACACGGGTATTCTGGCACAGAAGGGGGAGAAATTGTACTTCAAGAAGAGTGGATCAAAGAGACTCCTCCCCCTTCTAGAGATGGAGTTTTACAATGCCCACAAACTACGGGTGACCCATGAAAACATTGAAAATATGTACTCTGGGGTACTGTGAACCGACACTGAACTGAAAAAAATGGTCGTAGAGAGTAGCACCCAAGCTGAATTAAAGGAGAAAAAGAGCACAAAGAAGCGAAAGAAATTGGTAGTATAGAAGAAGAAGACATCAAATACAACTGCTCCGCCAACAACAAAAATAAAAGTTGCAGAACCACCAACCCCCACAGCTTCACCTCAAGAAGAAACAGTGGGGAACAAAGAACCCACACCCCTAGAGCCACGCGAGGAAATGGCTACAGTGTAGACAGAGGTGGCGAAAAAGGAAGGCACATCATCCAACCTACAGTGCGACATAGAATTAGAGGTTGAGCCAGAAAGACAAGGCTCCCAGGCCGTACCAGAACTGGAAATCAGTGGAGCGGATGTGGACCCACATGACAAGTAGAAGGAAAAAGAACAGGGTCTATTGCCACCACCTCCGCAACCATCCATGCCAAGCTCATCAACAACGTGTGTGGAGGAACAGCTGCACTAGCAGCACCAACATACACCCTCCCTTGGGGGTGTACTAGGTGCAAGGTTTCATGCCATGTGGGAAAACATGCATCAAACCGCATCAATAAATATAAAAATTTCTTCTTCTTTGTCGGTGCTAACAACACAGGTACATATCCTCGATGAAAGGACTAGAGCACTCCCTGACCTCCTCCAAGAAGCCTTAAGAAACCAATGGATAATGATGGGAGTGCTGAAAGAAATGAAGAACGAAATGGAGGACTTGAAGAAGGAGAGGCACACCATCCATATCGATAATGAACATATGTGTCACATCTACGACACGGTGATGGGCAGCCTCGAGGAAGAACGCCAACACCTAGAAGAGGACCGTCGTAAGATCAAAAAGGAACGCGAAGAAATCGAGGGCCAGTAGAAGAAAAAGAAGGCAAAGCACTCAGCAAGCCCAACACACTCCTCATCAAGCCCCTCCAGCCACAAAGACAACGAGGACAACAACACGGGAGGGATCGACATGGGAGCAGAGGTGCTGAAATAAGAAAGTGCCAACGTAAAGATTGTTGGTATGTATGCCCATAGAGAAAGTCATGTGATGATTGTAATGGGATGCTTTGTAAATGATTTGAATAATAATAAAGACAATTTCCGATCTATATGTTTTAACTATTTCTAAGATGATAGTGTAACATGATAAATGTCTAAAGAATTGTTTTACTCAATAACGTATGCTTTTAGGTTAAGGACCTAAATGATGAGATCATACGGATGTTAAGAGTATACATTCTTGTTTAGTCCCTAGTCGGTTGCTATTGTGGAAATAACCATAGACATCAATAACACTAAAGACTAGATTGTGTGTTGGTTGATGATAGAATCTCATTAGTCATGATATAGTGATATCAAACCAAGCACATAGGTACTTGTTAGAGAACAAGTGTACCGGACAGACGCACCATGAGAGTGACACCTGGAACCATGATTTGGTAGTCACAGTCAACTCTCACAGTGATGGTGGTGAGTGTGATTCTTAGACCTGAGATCAATACACTCAACACATGTCATTGGGTACACTTTGACATCATCAAACGCAGTCCTAAAACATGGGTTGTTATAAAGGTGATGATTGGATGGCTTTGACACATGGGGCTTTTGAGGGGTGAGTGATAGATATGAGATTTGTCCCTCCTAAGGGAGTTTGATGTCCATGGCCACTTGATGAGTAGGATTGAGAAAGGAATTAGCATGCATGTGTGAACCAATATGTGATATTGATGTCATATACATCTCACCGAGTTTGCTCTGAGATCAAGGAAATGGATGAACGTTGAAAGGATGACTGTACCATGCCTTGAGTTCATTCAGGACACTAGTGACAAAGGAATTATACATTCACTGTAACACCATTCATGGATTGTAGGATTGAAAGTTGTTCTCCAACTATCTATTTCACTTGGGTAGCACTGATGTGCGACTAGGCACCGCTCTTTGCTTGTGAAGTCATAAGTGTTATGGACTTTCACTGCCAACGTGAAATGGACCTGCAGGGTCACACACATAGGATTTAACCTGGAAGAGGAGTTTATCCACAAACGATGTTTAGATTGATTACTAAAGGATTTTAGTATTCAATCAAACACTCAATCAATTGATAGCTCAATATCATAGTGTTCAAGGTGTTAGACCGATTGATTAGAGTATCAGATTGATAGAAACTACAATTGACTAATTTTGTACTATCTGCACTCCCAACCGATCAACTCATGTGATGAACCAATCGGCTCAGGATAGGCTGAACCGATCGGCTCAACTGGTCCAACCGAATGAGTTGGGAAAGTCAGGTTGGAAAGAATTTTCTCTTCGTTTCACTTGTCCAATTTGATTAGAACAAGGATTGGTATTTGGATCAATTCAAAACAAAAGAGGAAAAGTCAATCGAGAACTGATCAGGATCACGAACCGATTGGATTAGGTGTCCCAACCGATCGGTTCAAGTGTGAACCGATCAGATCAAGTCCCCAAACGACCATTTCATACTTGAAACGATCAGTTCAGTTGGCGCAGATTGGTTGTTTTGTGGAAAATCTCAAACCCTTCTACTCCTGCTTTAATCCTGCATTGCCCGGGGTAGAGAACCATATCCCATGACCCTCCTATATATATAGGGGTATTGGGGGCTTCTCAAGGTACAATTCAGAACACCAGTTGCTCTGCAAAGTTGTCGTTCTCTCTAGTTGTGGTAACCGAGAGAGCCTGAGCAAGTGCTACCCGATAAGGGAGGCACGACAAGGGAAAGACAACTACAGAAAAGCGAATGGTTGCAGGAGAGTGTGTCGGTGACTAGTACGCCGACAGGAGGGTACGACTCCTTCCGATTCCTTGTGGGACAAGGAGATCGGAGTTCCAGGTGGTCCGTGTGGACTACTACAGAGGCGGGAGACTTCTGCCGCTCGGAGGACAGCTGTCAATCCCAACAGTCCTGGTGAGACCAGGAGCTGCACAGACACCGTCCAAGACCAGAGGTGAAGACCACGCAAGCTGTGAGGTAACGTCACCGAGAAAGCCTCGGAACAAGGTATGCCTCTACAAACCATCCTTTCTATTGTATAGACGTTGATGTGATTCCTTTATACTGGGTTCAGGAGAAGAAATTTTTTGGTTTCCGTTGCCTTCTCTGTCTCCTCTAAAACCCAATAGTGGTATCAGAGCCATGTCAACTGCTCTATGTTTTAGGATGAATGATATGATCGATTTTGGTTTGTCACCTTTATTTATTGCATACGATGTGAATAAAATTGGCTTTATGCATGTCCAATCCTAAATCCACAAATCCTAATATACATATATGATATTTAATATGAATGCACTCAATATGCGTCACCCTTAAATGAGTTTTTTGGAGGATGTATAGCGTAGTTATGGCCAATAAACCTTATGTCTATGAATGGTTGAATGTGGTTGCTTGCATCTCGATCGGCGCACCGATTCCCTATCTCCTATTCCTGATGTAACTTGAGATAACTCGATATTTCTTTCCTATCTTTGCTCCCCCCGAATGTAACTCGGGGTTTCCTTTTTCAAATGTAAAATATGATAGATTTTTTTTATTTCCTATTATGGAGGACAATCTGACGACAACTGAGACGATCGGTTCAAGGCATGAACCGATCGGTTGGCGATCCAAATGATCATTTCGAGGAGCGAGACGAGCAGGTGGTGACCTGAGGCGATGCACGACGACCAGTGAATCGATCGGCTGGAGGTGCCAGTCGATCGGCTGGTGGCACCCAACTGACCGGCCTGATGGCAAGTCGATCAATCATGGAGATGAGTTGATCAAACCTAGAACGGAGAAGCACAGAGTTCATCTTGTACATGTTGTATATGATGTGAACCTAGATGACTGTGATTCTTCTTGGCTCGAGGAATCACATTAGGATGGCCATAATCATTGCTTTTATTGTTTCGCATGTTTTCTGTGGGATTCAGCATGTATATGATACTTACTATATTGTGGTGATTGGATATGTATATGTACCTATAAAAACCAAATCCCTCATCTAAATAGTAAGTCTCTCATGCCTTCCATTAGTGATACACATGAAAAACCTGATCGACCAAGCATAGGTTACGCCAAAGCGTGGTGCACCGTCTATCTCGCGGAAGTGTGAAGGGTAAACATGTAGGTTCTACCAAAGCAGGGTACATGTTTACCATTTTGACTTTTGGGTTAGACTTAACTGGTGATTCTTAGATTGTCTAAGCCCAGAGGCATGAAATGTTCATGGTAAGGTGTTGCGCATGTTCATTCATCAAGAGTTGCATATTATGCAATTGGCATGATGGCCTACCTAAATAGTCATGTTGTGGGCGATCAACCAAAGCTGACTCATGACTTGATGAAATACGGATCTTGACCCACTAGAAGACTGTACGTTGCAATCTTCTGAATTGATGGTGAGGGTTGTCAATTTGAATCAAAATAGTGGGAGCGGTAATTAATTAAAGGCTTAATTAACTACTGTTAAATTTTATTCAAATCAAATCAAATCAAAAGGAGTTTTGACAAATGCAATTTTCTCTTGTAGAATGGCAAAAGAATCATCTTTTAAAATGGGCAAATTAATTGAGAATAAATTCCATAACTGGTTAGGGATTGTGAGAAGTGTTCTGCACAATCTAGATATACCGGTAGCCTTTGAATCTACTCCATGTACACTTAATGCGTTGTTTGAGAAGAAGGATAGTTCATTGATAAAGATCAATGGAACAAAATCCAAGGACAAAGGTGAGGGAGAGAAGGGTTCTCTCGCCAAACTAATGTCAGAGTCTTCTGCATGAAAAGGATAGAAGGATCGATGGAAGAAGAAGCGAGAGATAGAGATCTCTACTTCTGGTGTATACATGATAGAGATTAACTTTACTACTTCTTTGTCATGGGTACTTGATACCGTATGTGGATCTCACATTTGTTCAAATGTGAAGGATCTTAGGAGAAGTAGGACTTTGGGGAAAGGCGAGGTTGAACTACGTGTTTCCAATGGGGCAAGAGTTGCCGCCAGTGCTGTAGGAACCTATGAGTTAACTCTACCTAGTGGACTAATAATAGAGTTGAAGAACTGCTATTATGTACCTCCCATAAATAGGAATATCATTTCTGTCTCTTGTTTGGACAAGGATGGTTTTGAATTTCTTATTAAGAATGGAAAGTGTTCCATTTCAAAAGATGGGATCTTTTATGGCAGTGCCCCAATGTCTTATGGTCTATACTTGATAGATCTAGATACAAGTGTATACAACGTAAACACCAAATGGAAAAAAATCAACAACTCAAATAAAACGTATCTTTGGCATTATCGTCTAGGGCACATAAATGCGAAGCGCATCTCTAGACTCCATAAAGATGGCTATATAGACTCTTTTGATTATGAATCAATAGAGACATGTGAATCTTATTTGTTGGGAAAGACGACCAAGACTCCCTTTTCAGGTAAAGGTGAGAGAGCTAGTGATCTATTAGAACTCATACATACTGTTGTATGTGGGCCTTTTAGAACTAATGCTAGAAATGGGTATCAGTACTTCATTAACTTCACTGATGACTTCAGTAGGTATGGCTATGTGTACCTGATGAAACATAAGTCAGAAACCCTTGAAAGGTTCAAGGATTTCATGAATGAAGTACATAACCAACTTGGTAAAAGTATTAAAGCACTCTGATCTGATCGAGGTGGAGAATACTTAAGCCAGGTGTTTGAGGACCTTTTGTGAGCCTGTAGTATTGTATCACAATAGACTCCGCCTGGAACACCACAACATAATGGTATGTCTGAAAGAAGGAATCACACGTTACTGGACATGGTGCGATCAATGATGAGTTTTGCTGATCTTCCAATTTCCTTCTGGGGTCATGCTCTTAAAACCGCCACATTTACACTTAACTGAGTACCATCTAAATTGGTTCAAAAGACACCATATGAGATATGGACTGGGAAGCATCCCAATATGTCTTTTATGAGGATTTGGGCATGTGAGGGATATGTCAAGAAAATGTTTCCTAACAAGCTATGCCCTAGATTTGATAAATGTTATTTTGTTGGATATCCTAAGGAAACTAAGGGATATTACTTATTCCACCCAATTGACAACAAAGTGTTTTTTGCTAGGGATGATGTGTTCCTAGAAAAGGAATTTATTTCCAAAGGAAGCAGTGGGAGGAAAATAGAGTTTGAAGAGGTTCAAGCCCAACAAGAAAACATTGAACCAGTAGATGTACAAGAGGAACATAGAGATTCACAAGGTGTTGTGGAATCTCAGTCTCCTCAAGTAACACAAGGACCTCATAGATCTAGTAGGATACGCCTTGAACCTGAGAGGTTTGGATACCTCATGACTCAGGAAGGCGGTGAGTTGATCATAGATGATGATCCAACTACCTATCTAGAGGCTATGGAGGGACCAGATTCTAAGAAATGGCTTGAGGCCATGAAATCCGAGATGGAATCCATGTACTCCAACAAAGTATGGACTTTGGTGGAACCACCTGAAGGGGTAAAACCCATAGTGTGCAAGTGGGTCTTCAAGAAGAAGACTGACATGGATGGAAATGTGCAAACTTATAAAGGCAGATTGGTTGCAAAGGGTTTTCGAAAAGTTCAAGGTGTTGACTATGATGAAACTTTTTCTCCGGTTGCCATGATTAAGTCCATCAGGATCATGCTTGATATTACGACTTACTACGACTATGATATTTGGCAAATGGATGTTAAAACTGCATTCCTTAATGGGAATATAAATGAGGATGTGTACATGACACAATTTGAGGGTTTTGTAGATCCAAGGAATGCCAATAAAGTCTGTAAGTTACAAAGGTCAATCTATAGATTGAAGCAAGCATTTCGGAGTTGGAATCTTCGATTTGATGAGGAAGTCAAAGTGTTTGACTTTATTCAAAATGAAGATGAACCTTGTGTGTATAAGAAGGTTAGTGGGAGCACGACCACATTCCTCATATTGTATGTGGATGACATACTATTGACGGGAAATGATGTCTCAGCCTTAGAGAAGGTAAAAACTTGGCTTGGGAATACTTTCTCAATGAAGGACTTAGGAGAAGCATCCTACATTATAGGTATTAAGATCTATAGACATAGATCTAAAAGGCTTCTCGGACTAAGTCAAAGCATGTACATTGACAAAGTGCTGAAGTGGTTCAGCATGGAGAACTCCAAGAGAGGCAACATCCACATGCTACATGGAGTCACCATCTCTAGAGCTCAATGTCCCCAATCTTGTGAAGAGAGGGAGCATATGAATGGGATCTCATATGCATTAGCCATCGGATCCATCATGTACGCTATGTTGTGCACACGCCCAAATGTCTTGTATGCTCTCAGCATGACGAGTAGATACCAGTCAGATGTCGGGGATGCTCACTGGACAGCCGTAAAGAACATCCTCAAGTACTTGTGAAGGACTAAGGATCAGTTCCTTGTATACAGCAGTGAGGAAGAACTAGTAGTAAAGGGTTACACCGATGCAAGCTTCCAAACTAACAAAGATGATTACAGATCGCAATCAAGATTTATATTTTGCCTAAACAATGGAGTTGTGAGCTGGAAGAGTTCCAAGCAAGAAATAGTTGTTAAATCTACTACAGAGGTCGAGTATATTGATGTTGCACATGCAGCAAAGGAGGCTGTGTGGATCAGGAAGTTTATCACTAAACTTGGTATAGTTCCCAGTAGTTGTGATGCAATTGAGCTTTATTGTGACAATAATGGAGCTATAGCTCAAGCTAAGGAGCCCAAATCACATCAGCGGTCCAAGCACATACTGCAGCGCTTCCATCTCATACGAGAGATCATACAACAAGGAGATGTGAAGATTTGCAAAGTACCAACTGAAGACAACATAGTTGATCCACTAACGAATACCCTTTCTCAACAGAAGTGTGATGGTCATGCTAGGTCACAAGGACTGAGGTTCCTAAGTGACTGGCTCTAAGTGCAAGTGGGAGTCTGTTGGTATGTATGCCCATAGAGCAAGTCATGTGATGATTGTAATGGGATACTTTGTAAATGACTTGAATAATAATAAAGGCAATTTATGATCTATATGTTTTAATTGTTTCTGAGATGATAGTGTCACATGATAGATGTCTAAAGAATTGTTTTACTCAATAACGTATGCTTTTAGGTTAAGGACCTAAATGATGAGATCATACAGATGTTAAGAGTATACATTCTTTTTTAGTCCCTAGTCGGTTGTTATTGTGGAAATAACCATAGACATCAATAACACTAAAGACTAGATTGTGTGTTGGTTGATGAAAAAATTTCATTAGTCATGATATAGTGATATCAAACCAAGCACATAGGTACTTGCTAGAGAACAAGTATATCGGACAGACCCACTGTGAGAGTGACACATGGAACCATGATTTGGTAGTCACAGTCAGCTCTCACAGTGATGGTGGTGAGTGTGATTCTTTGACTTGAGATCACTACACTCAACACATGTTGTTGGGTACACTTTGACATCATCAAACGCAGTCCTGAAACATGGGTTGTTATAAAGGTGATGATTGGGTGGCTTTGACACATGGGGCTTTTGAGGGGTGAGTGATAGATATGGGATTTGTCCCTCCTAAGGGAGTTTGATGTCCATGGCCACTTTATGAGTAGGATTGAGAAAGGCATGTGCATGCATGTGTGAATCAATATGTAATATTGATGTCACACACATCTCACCTAGTCTTCTCTGAGATCAAGGAAATGGATGAACGTCGAAAGGATGACTGTACCATGCCTTGAGTTCATTCAGGACATTAGTGACAAAGTAATTATACATTCACTGTAACACCATTCACATATTGTAGGATTGAAAGTAGTTCTCCAACTTTCTATTTCACATGGGTAGCACTGATGTGTGACTAGGCACTGCTCTTTGCTTGTGAAGTCATAAGTGTTATGGACTTTCACTACCAATGTGAAATGGACATGCATGGTCACACACATAGGATGTAACTTGGAAGAAGAATTTATCCACAAACGATGTTTAGATTGATTACTAAAGAAGTTTAGTAGTTCAATTAAACACTCAATCAATTGATATCTCAATATCATAGTGTTCAAGGTGTTGGACCGATTGATTAGAGTATCAGATTGATTGAAACTTCAATTGACTGATTTTTCACAGTCTGCACTCCCAACCGATCGGCTCATGTGATGAATCGATCGGCTCAGGATAGGATGAACCGACCGGTTCAAGGGTTGAACCGATTGGCTCAACTGGTCCAACTGAGCAAGTTAGGAAAGTCAGGTTGGCAAGAATTTTCTCTTCATTTCACTTATCCGATTTGATTGGAACAAGGATTGGTATTTGGATCAATTTGAAACAAAAGACGAAAAGTCAATCGAGAACTGATCAGGACCACGAACTGATCGGCTCATGCTTGAATCGATCGGCTCATGCTTGAACCGATCGGCTCAGGTGTCCCAACTGATCGGTTCAGGTGTGATCCGATTGGCTGAGGTCCCCAACCGGCTGTTTCATACTTGAAATGATCGGTTCAATTGGTGCAGATTGGTTGTTTCGTGGAAAATCTCGAACCCTTCTAATCCTACTTTAATCCCACATTGCCCGGGGTAGAGAACCGTGTCCCATGACCCTCCTATATATATAGGGGTATTGGGGGATTCTCAAGGTACAACTCAGAACACCAGTTGCTCAGCAAAGTTGTCATTCTCTCTGGTTGTGGTAACCAAGAGAGCCAAGCAATTGTTACCCGATAAGGGAGGCACAACAAGGGAAAGATAACTGTAGAAAAGCAACTGGTTGCAGGAGAGTGTGTCGGTGACTAGTATGCCGACAGGAGGGTACGACTCCTTCCGATTCCTTATGGGACAAGGAGATCGGAGTTCTAGGTGGTCCGTGTGGACTACTACAGAGGCGGGAGACTTCTGCCACTCAGAGGACAACTGTCAATCCCGACAGTCCCGGTGAGACCAGGAGCTTCACAGACACCGTCCAAGACCGGAGGTGAAGACTGTGCAAGCTGTGAGGTAACGTCGCTGAGCAAGCCTCGGGACAAGGTACGCCTCTACAAACCATCCTTCCTATTATATAGACGTTGACGTGATTCCTTTATACTGGGTTCAGGAGAAGAAAATCTTTTGTTTCCGCTGCCTTCACTGTCTCCTCTAAAACTCAACAAAGACGACACTAGCAGCTGAGAAGAAAAAGAATGAGCCTCCACAACAATTGAGCTCCCCTAACGACAAATGCACAACGAAAACCACAACGTTGTCAAGGGAGATCGACCTCAATAGCAACTCTAAAGAAGGGGAGGATGAAACAAATGAAGGCAGTGGTAGACAAGAAGAACAACAATTAACCCTACCCACAAATAAGATGATGCTAGAAGAACAACTTGCTATAGCTCACCGAGAAGAAGTCGTCATAGAATTCAACGTGATAGGGGCAGTCGAGCTTGATAAGATGCTAGCTGAGCTGGGCGCTGGTCTCAAAGAGAGAAGTGAGTTCCTCCTATTCCAAACACACCATGAGCATAACAACTACCTCTACGATGGAAAGATGGAGGTAACTCTAGCAATGATGGTGTCCGCCAAGCTAGGCCAAACTTCTGAGGAAAGTAATATCAAAGACAATGTGGTTGCAGAAGCTTCCTCAGAAGTAGCAGAACAAGTGGCCACCACACAATCGTCAACCATAGAAGCTGAAGAAGTGGCCATAGCTATGCCGACTATAGATGAAACTCGGACACCTTCTACAAATGAAGGAACATCTGATGACGAGGATGGCGGGCTATCAACCTTTTTTGCAAATGAGCCCGCCAGAGAGCGGAGTGTGCCTTCTAGAATAGAAATGCTTGGAGTAGCTCCCCCTCTGCCATGCAAGATGAAAGAGATGGATATGTCTATAGTGTCATAGATCACATGCAGAGACATCCACATCTTGTCAGACATCCTCAGTGATGATCTACCCAGGTCAGACATACTATATAATAACAAGGGTAGATGTCTAACCAGAGATCACTCCCGAGGGATCTTCCTAAAAAAGGTGTGAGTACATAAAAGGTTGTTCGAGGTACTCTGCACCACCCTCCTGGAAGAATTTATGCACCCAGACAAGCTGCAGCCGATCTTCAATGGGACGACACATCTAGCTAGCCTCCTCTACAAAAAAGACTACAGGCCAGAAAATGTCACCGAACTAAAGGCAGCAGTTCGAAGAAAGGAAACAAGATATGTAGTGTTGCCCATAAGGAATGTAAAGCATTAGGCACTGATAGTTGTCGACCTGTACGAGCGGAAAATGACGGTGCTCAGTTGTTGTGCAGTTGAATTGGATAGTACTTCACTAATCTACAAAAGGAAGGACGCCAGAGATGCCCTAAAGATACCACTGCGTCTACAACGAGCAATCAAAGATGTAGATGACAAATTTTAGGGATTCTGGAAGTTCTTCTCCGTCAATAAGAAAGTCTCTCAAGAAGAGGTTGGTTTGGGGGATTGCACCTTCATAGTGCTAAGAATGATGGAGGCCATCAACAAGGGCATCCCCCTGGAAGATCTAGACAATGAAGACATGCATGGACTCCGGAGTGTGTATGCTATGGAGGCCATCTACGATCGTCGAATCTTCAACGACCCGGTGATGCTTTTAGAAGTTGTACCCCGGAAGCTTCACAAGGATATCCATCTACTTGAAAAGGTCACCCGGCCAGCATAGCCCGGGCGGTCAAGCCAGTGCGCCCCTCATGAAGGGTCGCTGGTTCAATTCCGCTCGGGTCAGCTATATTTACCAACCTCTTGGGTCATCCGGGCTCTGGCACCTGTTTGGAGAGGGGGTGGGCTTCGGCCCATGCAAATCCAAAAAAAGAAAAGGTCACCTGGAGGGAACAACTGAAGACAATGTGGGTTGATCCAACAGAGCCAGCCAGGGTTGCGGCTTGGAAAGAAGGCTAGCATCAAAGCACTAGAGAAGTTGTAAAACACGTGTCAAATGACAAACCAAAGCAGCCTCCGGTAATAGAAGCTACTGAAGAACAACTTTCAAGGGAACAACCTGAGGAGGGAGAGGTTGAAGAAGAAGACCTGATTGATGTAAATCCAGAAGGACCGGTAGGAGAAGTTACACCTTCTTTCAAGGACTTCCACAGATGAAGCTGCCTTAGTTTGCTTTAGAAGAACTGACTATAATCATGAGGTCCTTGAAAGAAGATGATTTGCCGGGACATGTCATCTTCAAGAGAGATGGCATTTGCGTGCTAAAAGATGACCTTCGAGAAACACTGAAAATAGGAGGATATCTTTCAGTAAGCATGATGTCAGCTTACCAGGCGCTACTAGGCAATAACATGCCAAATGCTCACATGGCATACTTTTTACTGGTAGATGACATCTTAAAAGACAAAAGATCAGGCGAAAAGGAGCGGCTGCAACAATGCCTGGAAACATACCTACCAGACTATATTTTTCTATCAATTCTTCACGACAATCATTGGACCTTGTTGGTCGTCAATATCATCAAAAGGACCGTAGTCCTCTATAACACCTCAGACGTAGCCTTCACACTTAACAAGAAGACCAATATGACAACAACAAAGACCTCCACAGAAGAAAAGGCCAACACATGCGCCAAGGCAATTGTTGACATGATAAAAAGCCATGGCAAAGGGTACAAGCTTACTATAGGCAAAGACTTCAAAAAGACACAGTTCTGCCACAGGAGACCCCAGTAGGTGCCCCTATCAAATGATTGTGGCTTCTTCTGTCTAGCCTGGATGGTGGCCCTAGCCAATATAGATGTCAAAGTGGAGAGCATGCAGTACGAACAATACCACGCACTACGAGGAGTATACGCAAGAATGCTTCTCGAGTCTGAGTGGGCCTCCATCAACAATAAGAACAAATAAAGAAAGCCCGTTTATACATACTCAAATTTTGACATCCCGAGATGTGGTGCAAGATAAGTTTGGGGGAGGGGGCATAAATGGGCTATCGAGGTACATTTACCATCTTTCTACCTCTCACAATTTCTCAAAAATTTTCAAATTTTTTGCTAAAGCTACCTTTTTATTTTAGAATCTAGCCTCCTCTCATGCTAAATTTTCGAATTGTTGTACTTTTTCCCTCCTAGAGAGAAATAACTGAGCAACACACACACACACACACACATTATATATATATATATATATATATATATATATATATATATATATATATATATATATATATATATATTCGAGTAAAACACGAATCATAGCAATACTGCTCTATTTCATTCTTGCAATAATATGGTGTATGTGTGACAACCTTAACTCAAGAAACCCTCAGAGACTAGAGAACTTCACCTACCCATACTCCTAACCAACCACCCTCACCTAACGCTTTTTGACCAGAAAATCCTTATCTCTATAGAGAGGGAAACAATTGCACTTTTCAAGGCATATCTAAAAAGAGGCTTGGCCGCCCAGAAGTCTGCATAAAAATCCCACACACCCATGCCTGAAAGGAGATGTAAAAATCCAAAAAGAAAGAAAAAATAATAATGAGAGTTGTGCCCAAAAGATGCCAAAAGTTTCCACACGGCCAGTGTATTGCTACACTCATGAAGACTTAAAGTCAGAATCCCAAAAAGGGAAACATTGTCCTTACGTCAGTTGTGGGTGAGGAGTTTAGAGGGAAGAGGAAAACACTTGAAGCCTCAAGCCTACCCGAACACATTAGCATAGGAATATCTTGAGAGAGCAATATCACTTTTATCATGTGTTATGGAGTAGTACAAATGAAGGAGAGTGTTGGAATGCTAAAGCTTTAAAACCATATGTTATGTGATGTGGTTTACATGTAGTCGTATCGAGAGAGAGGCTATGCTTAGACTTAGATCTATCCTCATCTTGAGAGAGAGTGGAATAGATGTTTTTGATGGTTGCTTGTAGTCTTGATAAGAGTATGCAAGAGTGAGAGATGATATGGCATGTTGGTGAGAAGTCTTAGTAGGTGAACCCCAGCCCGAGTTTCCCTCCATATAATTGTTTTGTCTTGTTTCTTTTATTTTCATTTGTTCTTCTTATTATTGTTTTTCTTGTCCAACTTTGGTTTGTGTACCATCGTTCCTTAGGTAACACCTTTTATATACCCTCTTCACCTGGAGTATATGAGTGTTAGATTCTGTGCACTTAACACTACCAACCTTGTCCCTATGTTCAACCCCGATCGCTACATAGGGCCTCATTTATCGTTGTGAGGGCCTGAGACTCAGGTTATCTCTTTAAAAGTCCAACTACTATGAATCCACTCCTTTTGGGCGTGCGATTTAGGCCAGTCACTTGCTTGCCTAAAATTTGCTTATTGACATGCTTAGTTTCACTTGTTTTTGGGCATTTCTCGGGTTTCGGGTTTTTATCACTAAATAGTACCCAATGATGAGTGATATGTGCCTAAGTATGTTCAATATACATAATAGACTCGAAAAATGAATTTAATTAGCATTCATATGGCTAGAAATTGAGTTTGATGGTTTTAGGTCAGGTAGACCATCAGTCAAGTTTCCCCCAGGACAAACTCGACCGATCTGTGGCCGAGAGTTGTTCTAAAATGGACCAATTAGTCAAGTTTCCGACTCTCAGAACTCAACCGATCAGCAGGCTAAAGCGAACTTAAGTTGGGTTCTACCGACTATTCTCCCTCTCAACTAGAGAATATCCGACCGATTCCCCTTCTTCTAGCCCTAAGCTCTCTACCCAAACCCTTACCTTCCCTATCCTAGCCCTTTCCTGGCCTAGATAGGTTTCCCTTGACCTTCCCCGTTGCTCTTTGTTGGTGTTTGGATGATTTTTGCGGCTTGCTTGGTGCGTTTGATTTCCTCTCCTCCTTCATTTTGCCTCCATGGATTCTCATAGGAGAAAGAGACCCGCCCCTAGTAATGCTCCATCCTCTTCTCCATCTTCCCACTTGATTCCCTTTGATGACACCTCGTTTGTCTCAATAGAAGTTGTAAATAGGTATAAGGACCTTCTTCCTAGGAGTCCTTTCCCTTTTAGAGCTTTGTTTGAGCCTAGCCCTAGGCGTCAAGCGGTTATAGACCAAGTAGCTAAGTTGTTAGCCGTTCATCACCTCTCTGCCCTAGCTTTCGAACGTAACTTCTTTCATAATTCAATGACAAGCACAAAAGCAGTTCATGAAGTCTACACTAACTTGTGTTGGAATTACAACACCCTTATACCCCCGTTGAATACTCAAGTGATCCTGACTTCCATGATTGCCGAGAAGCATTTTCAAATCTCTGAGGATATTTTAAATGTCTTCTTTTTCGAAGATAATGAAAATGATACATGGCATAAGGATTATAGAGAGTATTTTGACCTCTTAGATCATGAGGGTTTCTATAAGCAGAATGAGATCACTCTTCCTAACATCCATCGCTATCTCAAGAAACCCGATGTTCCATACAAGAAGAAGAGCACCCTACCCTCCTCCTCCCTCGATCTTAGGAAGCGTATCTTAGCCCTAGTGATCAACTGCAACATCCACCCAAAGAAAAATCAAATGGATATTGCATAGAACACTGCAGTCATAATGCACTTCATCCTTGAGAATATCAGAGTCAAATGGTCAAGATACATTCTCCACCATATGACCTATTTTGATTCTGGTAAAAACACCTGAGGCACCCATCCGCCCTATCCAACCCTGATTTGTGGTTTGTTTCAGTTTGCCACTGAGAAATCACTCTTTTCTGAATTCCATTACAAGCTAGCTAGGAAAGGTGTATGTATCAGTGAGACCATGATTCAGAAATATGTACCTGTCTTTGCATCCACCACACCCGATGCTTCACCCTTAGCCTTTGCCTCTACAGCCCATGCCTCCTCTGCCCGAGCTCCTCCTCCTCATCCACCTCAACCTAGTCGTGACTCGTTTTGTGTATCCAATGAAACTCTTATGGGCTACATGATGCACCAACAAGCATACAACCAACAGGTTCAGGAGCACCTGCATCAGGATCTATGTTCAATCATGTCAAACATGAACATATCCTGTGCACACCCCTACCCCACCTACCAGCCTTTCCCCGGTAGTGATTATGCTTCTTATGCATATCATAATTATTACCCTACCCCCAAGCCTTCTGTTGTTGTTGCTCCTCCACCCTTTGCTACTGGTGGTTCTGCTCCCATGTACCTGTCGTTGCCTGCTGGCCCCTTGGCCACCCTGCTTGTCAGTCTTGGCGATTCTACTCCATCCTTTCCTCAAGCCAATGAGCTCTATGCTCTTGGTATGACTTGGGATGAGCAGAATTGTTGTTGGTGCGGTCATGGTTTTAGTCCTCCTATAGACGAGGAGATTCCTGACCAGGATGATGCAGAGATAGCTGCTGCTAACAACAACGATGGTGATGGTGAGGATGCTTCTGATTATGGTGATGACTCTAGTGGTGATTTTGGTGATGAAGCCACTACTGTTACTACACCTTCAGATGGAGACAAGGACTACGAGCCTAGAGATGATGATGATGATGATGTTGTAGACATAGATAGTCTAGATGTCTAGATTTTTTCTTAGTTTTTAGTCTAGTTTGTTGATCATATATATCTTTCTAGGCTTTTTTGTATTAGAAGCATCTGGGCACATTATCTAAGATGCACTATTTTTATCCTCAGTTTTTCATCACTTTTTTCTTATAGCTATTATTATGAGAACATGCTTCTGAGTTATAATCAATATTATGTGCACTCTTGCTCTTTGATCATGTTATATATTATGAGTTGGTGCCTTTTTCACCATATTTTTGTTATGACTGAGTTTGTATGGTTCTTTCATCTATGGTTGACATATGATATGAGATTGTTTATTTGAATATCTGTTTGATTATGTTTGGAGAAGACCTGATTATATTCTCTTCTAACCCCCCTACTTTTTTATAATGTCAAAAGGGGGAGAGAATTTTCAATGTCTTGAAACTCAATCATATTGCTATTCTTTGTCATACTGCTATTTATTGCTTATGAGATCCTTTTCTTGTTCATTTTATGTTTTATCATGTGACTTGCAAATGACCATACAATACATGTATGCTATAATTGCTTTGTGTAGATAGACTAACTATGTAGGTTAAAGTAAGCATAGATTGAGGGGGAGCAAATTCACATTGTTCACATCTTGAATCCCCCTAATTCACAAAGCAAAGGTATAATTTCTATATCCTTTTCAATATGTTTGAGGAATGGTTTGTCATTGTCAAAAAGGGGGATAATGTTGACCTAGAGGTTATACATTGTACATACTTTGATAATGACTTAACTGTTTCATTCATATGTATCTAATATGTGTATTCAAGATTGATTCCAGGTGTTAGGTACATGAAAAGGATCAAATTGCTCAAGCCCTAATTTTCTACAGTTCAAGTCAAAAGCTATACAAGTGTGTAATTTAGGAAATCCATGTAAGTGACCTTAGAAGATTTTTGTTATCACTTGTATTGATGATATGGCTTGCAACTAAGATGAGAAAATTGATTGGGACACTTTGCACCAAGTTTTAATCACTTTTGATGCACTTTAGAAAATCAATCACAGACTGTTGATCGGTCGAGTTACAATCTCGACCGATCCACTGGATCCATTTTTTGGAGAGTGCATCAGTTGAGTTGTGCATTCACAGAACTCCACTGATCGGGTTACTGACCAAACACAACTTTCATTGGTCAGTTGAGTTTCCTCATGACAAACTCGACCGATGGTTTGAAATTTGGGTTTGTCTTTTACGCAATCGGTCGAGTTACCTTTATTGAAACTCGATCGAATGCACTGTACAGAAGTTGCAGAAAAAGTGATTGTGACCGTTGGTGACTTATTTGGATGAAAATAGATCTGTTGCCTTGGAAAAAAATGGCTATAATTCGACCCTAAGTGTTCCCCAACTCAAAGGGTCACCCCTAGCTATAAATAGGACCACTTGGAGTTCATTACAAGGTTGCTCATTCCATATATGCTTGGTTCTTTCTTAGTTGAGAGTGTTGCACACCTTTGATACCCTTTCTCTCTGTACCTTCAAGTCAAATCTGTGAGTATGAGAGAGTTAGGATCTATTGTAAGAGAGCTACCTCTTGTATCCATGTAAATCTCTCCACCTCCATCTTCCTACCCCCTTTCCTTATTGAAGAAAAGGCTGAAGATCTTCTCTGAGTGAAGGAGAAGGAGTTTTTGTTCTTCAAGATTGAAGAAAGCATGGTGTTCTAGATCTCCAAGTGAAGGAGATAGGCAAGGCAGACATTTAAGAAGGATAGGTAATTCCTTGAAGGCCAAAGACTTGAAGAAGGAGTGGGTAAGTCCTTGTTGAAGGATGAAGACTCCATGGTTCAAGTGGGTAAGTTCCTTCGGTAGGTTGAAGATCCTTGCTTGAGGTATTAAGTCCTTGGATGAATGTGGTTTTGTCTTGTAATCTTATGAATGAATATAAGAGCATCAAGATTGCAAAGTCCTAGAGCATAACCACCTTTAGGTAGTGGACTGACTCACTTCTAGTTTGAAGTGTGGAACCACTCTAAACCACTTTGTCCAAGTGTATGTTCTTCCTTGTCTCTCACCCTTGCTATGCAGGCTAGTGAGGACTTCAAATTGGTTATATGTTTAAGTTTCTACACTTAATATATTTTGGTGGTCTAATTCATTTTGTGAGATTTGTGAAGCTCTATTCACCCCCTCTAGAGCCCTTGATCCAACACAAAGACCTTCAGAGATAATATTATTGAGTTTTGTCGAGCTATCAAAACCAAATTTATACTTCAATTGGGTACCAATAATATCCTATAGGAATTTTCCATCCAACCATGGATCATTCCACAAAGAAACCATGCTACCTTCGCTAATATTGAATCTGACAAGGTTCCCAAGTCATCTCTATGCTTCATAATATTTCTCCACATCTAAATATGCTACTGTCTATAGGTGCATGTCCATATTGACCCCTTTTTAATGTATCTTCTATGAATCCAGTGGATCCATAAGTTGTTTTTTCCATTAGCTATATCCCAGAGTAATCTGGTCATCCCTACATCGATCCATTCTTCCACCCTATAGATCCCCAAGCCTCCTTCTAGCTTGTTCTTGCAGACTGACTCCCATAAAATGGTATGAAAGTGTTTATTGCTCTCATTATCACCCCAGATGAAGGCTCTATTGAGGTTCTCAATTTCAGTCATGGTAGCTTTGGTAAGAGGGAACACACCAGTCCAGTACAAATGGTAGGAAGTAAGTGTGGAGACAACAAGCTCAGCACATCCATCCATAGACAAAAGTTTAGTTTTCCATGAGTCAAGTTTCACTTTGATTTTGTCCACAAAAGGGGAACAAAGACTTTTAGTTAGTCTGCCTGTGAAGAGTGGTAGACCTAAGTAACGAACATGTAGCTCATTTGTAGCAATACCCAAGATTTCAGAGATTTCCAGATTTGCATTGGAGCTCAAAAAAAGTTGGCACTTACTAAGATTCAGTTCTGACCAGATAGAGAACTAAATTGCTTCATACAATGTTGTATACCTTCAACATCCTTCTTTGATGCTTCTGTGAAGATGAGAAAATCATCTGAAACAAAATGTGTGAGAGAGTTGTATCATCTGCACTGAGAGGAGAGATAATGTTGTTATCAACTGCTTTGTCCAGGATAGAAGATAGGCCTTGAATTCCTATAACAAAGAGGTAGGGTGCAAGGGGGTCACCCTATCGTATGCCCCTTGAAGCTTGAATGGTATTTGTGGGAGCCCCATTGACCAAGATCTAAAAGGAAGTAGTATCCATGCATTCTTTAATCCAGTGTAGCCAACAGTCTGGGAATCTCATCTCTTTCATCACTTCAATGATATAACCCCTATCAATGGTGTCGTAAGCCTTGATTAGGTCAGATTTAAGACATAATTTACCCTTTGAACTCTATTCTTGAAGTCTTGCATCACTTCATTTGCTAGTAGAATAGCATCAGAAATCCATCTACCTTTAACAAAGGCACAGTGGTTGAAGCTTATGAGAGAAGGAAGAATATCGCACAAACGATTAACCATAATCTTTGATATAACCTTATAGACAAAGTTACATAAAGAAATTGATCTCCACTCACCAATCTTCTCCGATTGGGGATCCTTTGGTATAAGAGCAACAAAGGTTTTATTCATTTCTTTGAGTAGTTTACCCTTGTAGAAGAAGTCCTTTATTGCTGTGCAAACATCCCTTCCTACAATGTCCCAAGTCTTCTTGGGCATTGTACCCATTGGGTCCAAGTGATGTATCATCATTTGCTTTTCTGATCACATCATATATCTGAAACCATCTCACACATACAGGCAATTTGGTTATCATCCAGTTTTGGTATGTTGAACCATTTATGGGCAGGCCTATTTATCACAACTCCTTAGAATTGCAAAGAGTAATGCTTTTCAAACTTGAGCTTAATATTTTCAATTACAAAAACCTGGTCAACTCCATTAGAGATGGTTTTAATCTGATTTCTTATTTTTCTTATTTTCATAGAAGCGTAGAAAATTTTTGTGTTGATGTCTCCCTGCTTCAACCATTGAATGCAAGACTTTTGTCTATAGATAGATTCTTCTACTGACCTGGCTTGGATAGATTCTTCCTTTTTGGATTTAGTAATATTCCAGAGGAGATCATCATTTGGGTTGTTGTGTGCTGCTGTTTGAGCCATAAGTTCATCCTTTTCTTTATTCTTTGCCAAATCAGTTAGGTCCCCCAGTCTTTCCCAGTTCCAAGTCTGGAGTGCTCTCTTTGTTATTCTCAGTCTATAGTAGAGTCTATACATAGGACTTCCTTCGACTTGGGTACTCCAAGCTTTCTTTATAGCTTCTTGGAACCCTTCAAACTCTGCCCAGGCATTGAAGTACCTAGTGGGGTATTTCTATTTGGGGGCAGACTTGTCCAAATGAAGGATTAGGATGTGGTGATCACTATATATGGTAGGCATGATCTCAAGCCACAGGTTAGGCAAATCATACATAGCTTGGAGTTGATAGAAAACTCTATCGATCTTGCTTCTAGTGTTATTTGCACCAGAATGTTGATTATTCCAAGTGAAAAGGACCCTCTTCATAGGATCTCAATCAAATTTTTGTCCAAAATCATACCATTAAAGTCTGCCATGGATCTATTTGAAGGTGCAGAACAACCTTTCCTTTCATTTACTGCTCTTACTGCATTGCAGTCACCTAGCACAAACCAAGTATCTGTTGGTTGCAAGGAACGTATATCATCCCATAGAAGAGCTCTCTTACCATCATCGTTTGATGCATAGACTGTTGTGAACTCGTAAGATTTATCTTCCACCAGTAGATGCTTGAGGTGTATAAATTGCTTTGATTGTCTAATTAGAGAAATATTATAATTAGGATTCTCCCAAAGAATAAGAATCCACACCTTGTTGCAACTTGATAAGTTGTACAACCATTTGTGATTAGGCTAAGTTATCATCATCATCTTTCTAATCTTTTTCCTATTGATTTTGACTTCAGTGAGGAGGGAAATTTCTTCCTGTACCCTCTTCAGTTCAGCCCGGACAATGCCTTTTTTATCATATTGTGATAAACCTCTAACATTCCAGGCTATCACATTAGGTAGATTAATCATTGACCTACGGGGGAATTAACCTGCCTCCCTCCCTAGCAGTGCCATCGGCTTGGTTTTGTAACAGTTGGTATTTGTTACTCTGTTTGTCACTTGCTTTGTGCTTTGATGAATTTTGACTTCTTGTAGATCTTCTACCCTATGAACTAGCTATTCTCCTGGGTTGAGTAAACCCGTCAGTGTTTCTCTGTGATGGGTTGTCTTGAACCTATTGAGCAGTCTGGTTAATAGGGGGGATAATGGGTTCAACCTGTTGAGCAATTTGTTGAACATGTGGTGTGTTTAGTTTGTCAGTTGTCTTCTCAGTAGAGTTCTTACTTTGATCATCTGCATGACTCTTCTCCATAGGCTTGCACAATGCATTATCATGCCCGAAAGTCCCGCAGTGTGGGCATCTTTCAGGCATCCACTCGTATTCAATCTGAATTGAGTAGGGATGACCACCACCAGTTCTCAGCTTCACCAGGTTGGGGAAGGGGGAGCTCACACATAGTCAATTCGCTTCCTTACCTTGGTCTGGAAATCCAGGCATTGTGGTTTACCTAAGAAAGACGCAATGCGGCCGATCATCCTTTCGCTCTACAGCTCTAGAGGGAGGTTTAGGAGCTTGAGCCAGACATGCATGAAAGTTAGCTTCTCCTACTCAAGGGGTTCCACTTTCTCCCAGGTTCTCATAATCATAGGTTTTCCCTTAATGCTCCACGGGCCTCCTTCTAATGTCGTATTCATATCACTTTCATATTGGAATATGATAATAAAACTTCCCTTGATTCTCTCGAAAACCTCCAACAAACTAGCAGGTTTCCAGATCTTAATCAAGTGTACTTAGAGTGTAGGAATGTGTGGATTGAATCCTATTATGTAGTCAGTGAGGGTGTTCCTCCACATTGTCGTGTTCTCATCAACCTCCAGCTATGGGATGATGATGGTATCATCGTCCAGAGTTAGATCTTCTACTTCGATCCTGGTATTGACCTCGCCAATTTGGTTTTTGCAGAGGTCAGTCCATTATCTGGGTGTGGCTTCCACTCTAATGGCATGTTCATCTCAGGGTCACCTACCTCCTTGCTGAGGAGGAGGGCGTCGGGTGCCCGTCGCACCGTCAGAGTGTTCCGCCATCCCAAACCCTTTCAATTTCTTTCAGGTAAGCATTTTACATTCTTATCACTTATATTTTATTGTTTGACTAGTTTTGATATGACATTATTTCAGATGGCATCTTACCATGAGTTTGATGATTGTGATGATGATTACTGTGAGGATGAGCACCCTGACCATGTGCACTGTGAGGATGAGGACCCTGATACTAATGTAAGTTTTATTATTTTATTACATAGATGTGCATTTTATAATGCCTATCTTGTTGTATTGTTTATCACATTTATTAGTTATATCTTTTTATGACTTATGTGTTCCTTTTGTCAATTTTAGCATGAGGATGTGCACCATGAGGATCTTGCAGAGCTTGATGTGCAACATCGTAAGCGTGCAACAATACAAGGCATCACCATGATGAACAAGTTACTAGGGCAAAGGGGTAACAGACCCAAGCAGGCTGTTGAGTTTGATAATCAAGGAAATCCTATTGGGAAGAACTGCAGTTCTTTTGTATCATATTTGGGGGTTCTGACTCATAGAAAATTGCATGTAAATGTAGAATCTTGACATAAAGTTGACCAAGAAAGAAAGACTTAATATGAAAGGAACCATGTGTGAGATATTATCATTTATAGTTCTATTTTTAAAGCTATTTATAATTCTATTTTTAAGAATATTGTATTAGATAGATGAGCTTTTATATAGCACATTTGACTTGGATGAAAAACTGCATCATAAAAAGGTGATGGAATGATGTGGTAGGGTACTAAGGAATTATAGGACAAATATGACAAGATAATACATATAGAATGTTGAGAAGAAGAAGAAGAAGTCATACATTGAGCAATGGAACTATCTTGACCCAAAGGTGTTGGAGGTGTTTGTTGCTAAGAGATAAATTGATGAATTCAAGGTATTAAGCCTCGCTCCTCATTTTGAATTCATTGTATTTCATATTTAACATATGGTTTGTAATAACTAGGCTATAAGCAATGCTCAAAGAGAAAGGCATGAAAGAATGTGCACAACCACACGATGGGTTCAGGTGGCTATGCAAAACTTTGCCAAAAGCTACTACAGGTGTCTTCTTCTCATTAGCCTACTCCTAGGACTATTGAGTCCTCTTATACTCCCGCACATACTCCTACACCTCTACCTCTCCATGATTTGTGGATAGTTGGGAGGCAAACCAAATATGGATAAATACCTAACCTCGCAACTACTTAGGCAGTTACAAAAATGGTAAAATTCAACTCTCAAAGCAATTAATATTGATGATTGTTATGTTTTACTTACCAATTACTATTGATGATGATTAACAGGAGCTCCACGAGCAATGAAAACAAGACAAGTTCATCTCTGAGGGTACAAAGGATGAATTGATAGTATCTCTAGGTAACCCAGAGCATCCTGGGTGTGTTAGGGCTGCTGGAGCTGGTATCGATATACGAGACTTCTTTGGGCCATCACAGCATAATGCAAATATGTCCACAAAGGAGGATTCTCAGAATAAAAGGTACAAGAGTTGGTTGAAAAGGGTATAGAGGAAGCAATGAGAAAGTATCATTCTTCTCAATCAGCTCCTCAGACACTACCTATGGCGCCCCACTCTTCATATGAGGTGGACCCCCTACAGCAGAGGTGGTTGGGAGTAATCCCATTGACCCACCACCTAGAACCCCCAATGTAAGTATTTTTATGGAACAGTAGTCTTTCATAATGATTTGTATAATATGTTTGAGTTTAGGTATGTATATAACACTCTATGCAAATTTGTAGGAGTTGAGACCATGCCATCTTTTATTACAAGAATATGTCATTGATGTGGGCATGGCTTACCCACCCCTTGTTGGTGAGATGATTCATGATGCTCTAATACCCACCGATTTGGTTCGCGTGATGCCGAGGCTTGTCTATGCCCCTTGGAAGCAGACTACACTACCATATGACCACCCCGAGCATGAGAGGATAGGTGAAGTAGAAGGTGGTGTGGTGGCATGGCCCAAAGCAGGAGCTGTCTGTATCGATGTATGCTACATTTACATTGTGTTTGTCTAAATGACTCACTAGGTCCTCATTGCAAGGGTATGACAATATGGATAGGTGACTTTGAAGAAGGGTCATCTATGATGGTCCATATTAAAGAGGAATTTGTATGTCAACCTCATGATACTGGTATATTTTTTGCATGAATTTTTGGAGATATTTAATTATGCTTGGTTGAATACATTTGTGATAGAACTTTGGATATGGTGAAATATTATATAGCTAAATACCTTGTTTTATATATGTTGTTCTGTTTTCTTATATATTAATACATATTGATATATGTTTTGCAGCCATTTATATAGGGTGTCTATAGAGTTCACACCGCCCCATGTGACATTTCTAGTTCTATCATTGATTATTCGTGCAGTTAAATACCCTACACCTGTTACTGAATACTACTCTACCACATTTAATTATTTTGGTAAAGTGAAAAAGAGAGTGATGTTAGCTCGGTACAATACTGAATAAGTTTAATTACTTTACTTATAATTTTAGCTTAAGAATTACATATCATTGTAGATTTTGAGTTTTATTTTGTTTGTATTCTTTTCACTCAGTCCTAAAGCGGGAGTTGTCTATACCGATGTATGGTAAATTAACATGGGATGAGCTTATAAAGAAATATTTTGAATCTCTACATCTCAACCAGAGTATGGCCCATTATAGAGCTGAATGGAAATGAAGGATCCATGTAACCGACCCCAACATAGTTGGGACTGAGGCTTAGATGATGATGACGATGATGATGATGCTCAGGAATGACCATTGGGTGTTGTTAGTTATTCTCCCTGCAACACTAACTGTGTATTATATAGATCCTAAGGGTGACAAACTAGACAGTGGGGGACACAGATTGAAAAGGCCATTATTCACATGAGTAAATTTTTATGTTTATATCCATTGACATATATTATTACATGACTATTTAATAATGTAATTCAATGTGTTATATTAACGTATAGGGCTATGGAAGATTTTAAAAATGTTGGAGGAAAGGTGGATAAGAAAAAGAAAGCGACAAGTTGGGAGAATATTGACTTAATTTCCTAACTTTAATGCATATTTCTACCAACTAAGTTTACTTTTATTTATTAATGTTTTGTATGTTGAAATTTATAGTGTCTGGTACAAGACAATGGTTGGGTATGTGGATACTATGTGATGTGGTATACTGAGATGATTGTCAGATATGGGGCACGAGACATCAACTGCAAAGAAAATGTAATATATATATAGTCATCTTCATCATAAGTAAATATAGTATCATTTGGTAATATGAAAATATCAATCT